>JAVJIF010004935.1:0-105558 GCA_038442645.1 Agave tequilana
AATGATCTCAACTCCACATTCCCAATTCTTTCTATATCATTGCACAACACTAGACTCGACCACAGTTCCAGTTCGAACGGCGAATCGAGCCGAATCGTGGAACAAAATTCGAAACCAGACTGGGCGCCGATTCCCTGGTGCCAAACCGAGCTAGAGCTGGCTTTAGCCGGTCAGGTTTCAGTTTTGTTTTTCAAAAATCGAACTAGCGGTTTCAGTTCTTGAACCAGATTATTTATTTATTTATTTTGGCTCTTTAAGCTGGGTCTGGGCCTGGGCCTAGGGAGGCCCCTCCAACGGGCTGCTGGACAGCCTGCCCTCCAACGGTTCAAGAATCAAAACCCGAGGGAAAAAAAAACCAGACCGGAACGGCCGGCTCTGGTCCGCTTCTGGTTCCTCATATGGAGGAACCGAGAACCGCCAATTTTGGAACCGGGATCAGGTCTAACAACTAACAGTTCTATTTTCCAATAGCACAAAAACCAAATATAACTGAAATCAGCAAGTGGGAATGTAATTTCCATCACTTTAAATTTTGATTTCAGGGATGATTGGAAAAGATACATGACTTATTTTGAGGGGCAAAAAAAAAGACATGGGTGGTTGCCAGGGATAATAATAGAAAGCTTTTTTCTTTTAAAATAAAACAGTTTGCTAAAAAAGGGTATCAAAAGGAAGGCATATGATGGAAAAGGGGGGTATGATGTGGCGTTGCATCACCCAATTACCCTTCTAGAAGCTCTCCAACTATGAAAATATGAAGTCTAAGCTAGAATATGTTGTACTACTAGCATAAAAAATTATTTTAAGTTGAATGTTAGAGATAGTCCAAGATATAGGAGTTAGGTGTAGCACAAGCCTCAAGCATCTTTTGACTACAAAAGCAAATTAAACACTATGATTCCCTTTTATTAGGAATCAGATGGCAAAAGTTTTCAGCTATTCAAATTGGTGCAAGTAGACAACCATTTGCAAAAGGTTAATATGATACTAGTATTTGTCATGCACATAACACTCCGCTCTCTATGCGAAAGATACTACCACCTGCGTGGTTGCTTTTTGACTGGACATAAAAATTAAGAAAGTCAAGTTGAATAATAAAAATAGCATTGAGCATTATAAAATAGTATTGAGATTCAAAATGAAGTACTGATTTGAAACAAAAATTTAGTCAAGAAAAAAACACATTACTACTCCTGGACTGCTTTCTGGACACAGTCAATTGGGCTTGGTGGGGCCTTGCTTTTCGTTCTCAGTTGTGTTGTCCTAAAAGTTTCTCGGTGGGCTGGCCCAGCATCGGGGCGAACAGCAGCGCCCGCATCCTAAAGAAAACCCCTTGTGAAAGAACAATAGGAGAGCATTGATGACCTGCTCTCATTTTGCAACTCTTCTTCTTCCCCTCTTCTTCAGCTATCAGATAGAGGTTTTTATTAATTCAATGCATCAGTTCTATCAAGTCTTTCACACACCTTCAAGCTTATAATGCACCTCAGCCAACATCACAACAACGCACTGTTGAACTTCTGATTCCTCATACAAACTCGGCTAATGAAAGTGTGTAGAGAAAACATATGCAAAAACACACGGATTCTTAACTGCTCACAAACCGAACATCTCTCTGTTGTCCTTGGGCTAATCAGGCCAACATTCTAAACATCAAAGCAGTTGGTATATTGAAAGCACGACCGGAAAATTAAACAGAGATGGACATGCAAAACTTGGCCTCCGGAGAAGTTCTCATGGAGAGAACGGACACACAAAATAACACTACAGATAGGGGCTGAGGAGCACAGAAATTGTATGACAATGGCAAATTGGTGAGCTTGTCAGGCAATTTTAAGCTCATTCAACAGGGCTTACTCAAAAAGTACAACCTCACTCCCGAAGCAATCTTTGAATAACCAAACACTCAAGCTTCTCGGGAACAACACTTGATCGCCAATACAAAGCGATCGATTGACTATCCAAGTTCCAAACTACAACATGTACTTCCTTCTATTCCTTATTCTATGTACTCCACATTTGGACAAAATATTATTTTATGTCCATAACCATTGCAGTACATCTATCCATGGCAGTCCATCCATCCACATGCCCTGCTGATGGGATTTCCCCCACTCGGAGGCGGCAATAAGACTACTCTGTAGATGAGATTTTCCCCACTCAGAGTCAATCCTCCACTGATAGGATTTCCCCCCACTCAGAGGACTATGTACGCTCAACAGATGGGATTTCCCCACTTGGAGGCATTAATGCGACATCCCCACGGGCTCTTTCTCGGCCATCCTACGAGAGTCGAAACTCTCCAATGATGGGATTGCCCCAATTCAGAATCCCCACTCTGTTGCATGGTTTTTTTCCTCGCAGAGCCCCTGTTTGATGTTCGCTGATGGGATTGCCCCCATTCGGAGCACAAATACTAGACTATAAGCTCCCCTCATCTGAACCTGCGGGCGGATGAACCCTGACATTTTTTTCTCTGTCGGGTTCCTTCCATATTCCGATGCGGGAAATAGCCCTACTGGGAGCTTCCATATTCCGACGATGGGATTGCTCCCATTCAGGAGACAGCTCCGCTATGGAATTTTCCCCACACTGAGGTCAACTCACTGCTAGGTATACTCCACTCGAAGGTATCATATCGTCACTCTAGGTAGGGGCTCTACCTAGAACGGACGCGTCGAATCCGTCGTTGGGTAACATCCCCACTTCAGGCCACTTTTTTGCAGGCCCAATGACTAGTACGTCGGGACGGGAGTTCCCCACTTGGTGACGACAACACACTCTCCATACGGCATCCATGACACTCCACTGTGGGATTCTCCCCACTCGGAATCTAGACTCTGCTGCAAGGATTTACCCCTCTTAGGGTCCCGACTTCGTAGCTCCGTTGATGGATTTCCCCCACACAAAAGCTAATGCGAACCTAACTCCGCAGCTGAGATTTCCCCTCTCGAAAGAAATATTTGCAGATACCGCATATGAGATTTCCCCCTCTTGAAGACCGTGTTGTTTTCTTCCCAACCACTCTCGAGATCTTCCAGGACAATTTCCAGAAAGCTGGTCAACCCTCCGCAACGGCAACCAGTCTCAAACAAACCAACAATTGAACAACACATGCACAATTAAAACAATCAGTGTTCTAAATATCCCCGATATTGCGCCGGTATTGCGTTTACGGCACCTAGCCGCAATGATTTGGCACATCCAAACCGATATAGCGTTTTTTGTCGAAAATCGCCGATAAATAGGCATGGACCCGATATATCGGCCGCAATTTCGGCGATTTTGGACCCGATATAGCGTTTTACACCCAATTTTTAGGTTAGGTATTTGGGTAATTCGAGTGATGTGACAATGTGACATTTTTGAAGATTTTACACTTGGATAGTGATTATGGATTCATAGGCTTAATGCAAGTTATCGAGTTAAGTATATCTTAAACATATAAGTATGATGTTTTATGTAGATTTATATAATTTATGCATATATTGTCTTATTGAGATGCGATTTAAGACAAGAAGATATGTAAATTACAGTCCAATTTTGACATCCGATTTTTGAAAATATCCCCGATATATCCCCATCTCCGATAAATTTTTCCGGCCGATGTAGCCGTTGTGGCCGCCATTTAGAACACTGAAAACAATTACTCTCGCTTTCATTCATGCACAAATTTTATTTCAAATATTCCACTCCAAATTCTTTCAACATTATGTGATTACATCTAACAAGCAATACAATATCACACTATGTTTCTGTAAGTTTTTGAAAAAAATACAGACACGTCCGTTGTCTCGGCATCCACATCGGAAAGCCTTTTCGAAAGCGAACGTCCATAGCAGCATCCATGAGACGATTCCCAAACCAGCAATCCCCCACTCCCTATTGAGAACTCCCAGGAAGTCATCTGAAGCCGAAAGCCAGAGTGAAGACGGCCAGACATGTAAGACGGGAATGAAATCAGAGTCACCACCGCCTTCACCCTGTACAGCCCCTAGTCCTACCTCAGCACGCCATCAGGAAAGAAAGACTCCAAACGCCAACAGAGTACTAGACTGATCTGATCAAGGGACCAGACAAACAAACCAGGTTGAAGCAAGAATTCTACTTATCCATCATGGCAGCAAGGCCTTATAGCAAATATTGATGTTTCTAGACAAGCTCATCATAAGACTGACATTTCACGACAGCCAAACTCCTGATCATCAAGAATGCAATGTTTTCATTCTGTCTTTTTCCTTCACTGGACAAAGAAGAAGAAAGACATTGCAACCCACCAGAAAGTAAAATTGGGGTAAGAAATTTTTTAGAAGATGGGCAGATTTCATCCCAAAGAACCACCCTCTATATAGATGGAGAAGTCATACCATTTCCTATTCGATTTCTCAAATTCCCAAGAAGTCAATCCACGTTCCAAGATTTTCGGTATGTCAAATCAGCAGTCCCAAGATTTTCAGCATGTCGCATTAGCTAGATATCAATCGCCGCTGCCGCACGATCTCATTCATCATGACACCAAGATCTTATTCATTCATTAATTTGTCAGTTCTCCTTCAGCCACGGTGCGTCCGGATCAAATTTCAAAGATACAAAATAATAAATCAGATCCTCGCCTGCAACAACCTCTAAAAGAGTTCAGAATACGAAAAGTCACCTCAACTGCTCTCTCACGAAGTACAGAGGACGCTCTGACTACTTAGAGGAGTCATCATTTTAGAAGATCGAATTAGTCTGCTCCCCTCTTTCTCTCAGAGACACCAAGAAGGAAGCGGAGGGGACATCTATAGTGGTCAGATTTTGATCTTCATCAGGATCGCGAGCGTATTCCACATTGTCAGGAGCACCCCAAACAAGCAACAAACTCGACGTATCGGAAGCCTCATTGCGGGCCCAAGAAGAAAGTCCGAGCCCAAAGCTAAGGAAGCTGAGCACCTTCTCGAGACCGCTCCTCCTTCCGAGGACACTCAGCTGTTCCTGAGGCCGCTCCTCCTTCCGAGAACACCTCTGCCCCGAGAATTCCCGTGCTCCCAACCTTCTCGAGGTCCACTCCTTTTTAGAGACTTCCGCTTCGAGTAAGATAGCTACAACAACCGCCATCCTTGATCTCCGCCTACAAATAGCTACAACAACAAGCCTCCTTAATTTTTGCCTTAAGTTATGCAGCCTAATTTCTCCCACGTTCGTAACATCCTGGGCAGTTATTGAGTAGGCAGGATTTTTGGGGAAATCCCAACAATCAAGCGCGCACAATCATAGCCTTTACAACAACTCTGCACATGAAGATCATGGTAATTACGCCAATCTCGCTAGCATTCTATCCGCCTCCAGACTAACAATTTAGTACAAATAGACCTTCTCCTCCAACGAGAAGAGGGATCGAACTCTAAAAAATTAAACTTGTAATTGAGTGTTGAGAACTCCTTATAATCTGTTTGATTTAGTGGAATCTCTCTCTTTACTCTGTGATTTTTCCCTCCTCGGGTTTTCCACCTAATCTTCTAGTGTTTGCGTCTGATTTACATTCTTGTTAACAATTTGAGTGTAGATAAATTCCCATGAGGAATTTACCTCTACACACATACAACCTATGCTTGAAAGCAAAGATGAAGAAATACCAGGAGGTACACGCATGAATTAGGCCACAAGCTCTTCCATAGAGATGAGTCTGCAATCATATGGAAGCCCAAAAAGCCTTCTCATGGTCACCCATACAATCAAAAGTCTGTGTGCGCGGGCGCGCGCTTCCATAGAGATGAGCTTGCATATGAAAGCCCAAGATAGCATCAAAAGTGCGTGTGGAAGGATGGATATCTATGTATGAGGAGATTTCCAGCCAAACCATAGAACCGTAGCATTAAACAAGTGACGATCAAAGTTTAGAATGCATCAGGAGAACATGGTGCATTCCAAGCAATCTGTTCCCACATAGGAACTGCTGTATCGTAGATTCCACAAGTTTGTAGTAAGAATAATAATAATAATAACAACATTTCCAACAAATTTCTACTGCGCATCAGGCTTTAAACATCAGAATGCTACAAGGTTTCTCAGAATATACGTAGGGTATGCGAAATAAGGAATGTGATGATTAACAACTCACATTGTACAACTACAATATCTGAAGTTTGTCAATTCTTATGTCAAAGAAATTATTAATTTGCTAAATTACAAATCAAATGTAGCCACAAATTCCTTAATGTAACCAATTATATTCTTGACGCAATCATCCATTTCAAGTAATAAAAGTTAAAGAGAACTATTAAATTGTCCCCCAAAGTTGAAACTAATGAAAATTTATATGAATTAAGATTTATCTTGCTCACAGGATTCACAAGCAATCTATAAATTGCATCAAATTTTCAACGTAAATTATCAAAAACAGTTCTTTCCTCCACAAAAGCTAAATGGGTCGAGAACTGACCTCGCTCCTCAAGATCCGCTCGAGTTGGACGGACCGGCACCGCTCGATCCCGAAGCGGACGAGGATTCTTCGGCCTCGACGAGCTTCTTGAGCCTCTCTTGGAGCACCCGAACCCGCGCCTCAGTCCGCCGGAGCTTCCGCCACCTGTAGGTGATGTATGCCCCAAGGCCGCCGTAGACGAGGATGTACGATCCCCATAAGTACGGGTACGTCTCGGCGTGCTCCTTGATCTTCAGCCATTGATTCTCTACTCTCTCCTTCAGTCCCGCGGCCGCCGTCGGATTCGCCTCCTTCGCCTCGCCGCCTTCCTCGCCCGCCATTAGCGAGCATCCCAGTTTCAAGTTTCTGATGTGAGAAGAGGGCATATGAGTTTGGGGCTTAGGGTTTGGGAATTATTCGGAGGTTTTTATCGGGTTGGATCCTAATTATGGGCCCAACCCGACACATTAAGATAAGAATCAGCGGGTTGAACCCGTTCATAGTGGGTCCACCCGTTTAGTCGGGGCCTATAAATTTCAAAATTCTCTCTATTTCTCTCTCTCTCTAAAGCCCTAGCTGTCTCTGCGACGTCAACCGCCGTCGACGAGGCAATTTTTCCACCGCGCGAAGGTACATCTTAGTTTCCCCCTTTTTATTCACTCAATTTTGTTGCTGTTCGATGTTAATTGTTTTTAATTCCATAAATTTTCTTTCCTGTTCTCTTCGTCTTCTTCGTTTGCTGCTTCCCTGCTGCGGCTGTTACTGGCCGCTGCCGCCTCTTCGTTCCCCTACCTCCGCTGCTCTTCTTTTTTCTCTACATCTTCTGTATTTCTCGTATGATCTAAATTTTCTGTAATTTTTAGCAATTTTCAGATTTTTTTTTTTTTTTAACACCAAGAAATTAAAGGAAAGATATGAACTCCCTGGCACAAAATTGTAGCTTTGAGTTGTGTTTCTATTTCTAGTCGCACACTTGTTGTAGCTTATACTCGTCAAATTTCAAATTACATAATTTGTAAACATGTAATGCTCAGAAGAGTAGTGTTTGATTTTCCAGATGGGAGCATGGGATGACCTTTTTCTCGAGTGCTGATTTATAGACTGTATGAATGATTTGCTTGCGTAGTATAAATCAAATTATCAGAGAAAGAACTAAATGATTTTTGGGAATCCTGTACAAAATATGAGCATAGATTCTGTTATTTTCATAAACAATGGGCTTCTTGCATGACATTAACGGTTTGTTTTCACGACTAAAAGCTTCTTACACGCTACAAGATGTGGCCTTCTCTATTTCTTATCACAAGGCTAACTTCTGTTTTTTGTTTGATGAGAGGTTTTCTTTTTCTTGGCTGTGTATTCATTTATTGGGATGCCATGCTTTCTTATATATATCATAAATGTTATACCGTATTAGTCAGTTACTGCACATGATTTGTTGTTCAACATGGAACTTATTCAATTTCCTAATGTATTTTCTTTTTCGATGCAGTGTATCAATGGAGGATGATGCTAATGTAAGTTAATCTAACACTTGCTTTGTTCTCTGCTTGTTAACGCGGTTTTGTGAATTTCCCTCACATGGCTTTTCTGTTTTTACTTTTTGATATTAATAAAAAGCATGACCATGCTAGATGTAGATGAAACTACACATTTTCATTTGTTTATATGCTATCATTTGATGCAAATGTCTGTTAGGACATAAATATTGGAATTGTATTACATGCTTTTGGAACATAGAGTTATGAGATAATTTACCATTTCACAAATGTTGTCCATATAGAGAACATCTAGTCTCCCTTATGTTGTGTGTCTATATATGCTTCAATCTTTAGATCATACTTTTATGTAAGTTTCTTACATCTTTTCATATTGACAGCAGATTTTGGCGGTGTCTCCCTTTTTTTTCTTGTTCTCTGAGATTGTATTTGATTGATAGTATTTCATGTCACTCTTTGCTGTCCCATTTTCCTAAAAATAACTGTCCTCTCTTTGTTACATAACTTGCTTGATCACCTTATTTTCGACTATCCTCACGATTGTTATATGATCTCTTTATGTAGGTTCATCTTGCCTATTGGATTGAATTTGGAGATTACTGTTCTTGCTTTATTTTGTTAACAATAAATATTAGCATTATTTGTCTTCTTCTTGATGTCAATTTGCTTTGTTAGCTTTTATTCTTCTACTCTAGTGTCTCCTTATGTTCGTACACCAGGCTCTAGGGCTTTTGTTACCTTTTGTACCCTACCATCCTCCACAAAGTTTCATTGCTCATAGTTTGTTAACTTCAAATCCAATTTTGTATATTTAATTTCTTTACTTAAATTTGCATTTCGTCTAGTTTAATTGCTCTAGTATTTTTTTATTAGCTTTCTCTTTTCAGTTTTCCCTTGTGATTTTTATTAGTGTTCAACCCTATTTCATTGCGCTTGACAGTAGCATAGTGTGGTGATGATTTTCCGCCACAAGTGATTGGACAGTCGATCTTTACCACAAGCAAAAAATGAAAAGAGGTAGTGCACATAAATAAAGCATAACACGAAAAAAAGGGACACACAAGATTTTACATGGAAACCCTTGATGGGGAAAAACCACGGGGAGGAGCTCCACTATAATTCTCAGTTTACAGAAATTACAAAAATCAAGAGGGCGTCTACGAATCAGAATTAGGGTTACGATTGGAATCAGGCCAGGATTAGAGTCGGGGTCAGGATCAGAATCGGGGGTCCTAAAAAGGTTCTTGTCATTTGGAGATCTACTTATACTCGTCTGAGCTGTTGGCATGGAGGCAAATGGGTACGGGCGAGATTTTTGTAACTGCACAATTTGCGCATGTTAACTTGTAACGGCTGTGATCAGTGCTGTTGGTTTGTTAGGATTGCATGCAGGGAACTCAGCAATTGTCCATTACTGCCCGTGCTGAGTGGTGTTACACGTTATGAACGTAGAGAAAAATAAGGCCGTGTAAATGTCGGTGGAGATCGGGGGTGTTATGTTGCTGAAATTGCTTGGTTCAGAGCTGAAGTTTTCAGAACGGGGGGAACCTCGGAGCGGAGGTCTTGAGGAGGTTGGGTATAAAATGGACTTCGGATAAGAGCTCTGATGTGTCTCGGAGGGTTGGAAGGTGAGGGGCACTTGTTGCCATCTTTGATGGGTCAAATTTTGACCACTACATATTCTCCCTACTTTTTCTCTTGTAGAGCCTGCGAATGGGCATGCATAAGAGCGGAGTTGGCAGAAGACCTTTCAATGTCTTAAATTTGTCTTGACGTTCGTGGGTAGACGAGAATCTTAATATAAATGCGGGTCTTTAAGATTTAATTGCAGGTTGTATAATTGGCTGCTAGCTTCGCATCAGTCTGCTAGATCTCTTTGGGCTCAGGTCTTATCTCTTTGAATCTGGTGTCATAATCACTGGGAGGTAGTGTTTCGTGTTTTGGCAGTGACAGTTGATCTTTTGCTGGTTTGGTTGACCAAAAATCTTGGGACGTTGAACAGCTTTTCGGGGATTGAAAATTTGAATTCGAGGTTGTTCGGTTTCTCTTCCATCTATAAATAGAGTGAAATCTTTGGATGAAAATTACTTATGTTATCTTCTCTAAGGAATTTGATGTGAAATAGGGATCCTATAGTGTCGTATATCAGTGATAGGTCTGAATTTCGCCATGTTTCACCAAAATTTATGAACTTGGTAGGAATAAATCTAAAACTTGTACTGTCTCGTAGGGATTTTAACAATAATTTGCTGGTGTAGTTTAGATAAGTCTAGTCTCAAGAAATTCAACACAATATTCAATTAATTGAACAGTCCAATTTTCAATATCAGAATCAGTAGATAACAAATATAACAGAAGCACACAACTCAGTTTATAGTGGACGTGGATAGTAAATTAGTAATAAATTGTAGAGACTAACAGTGTGGTGTAGTCCAATTAATATCTAATTACTGAGGTAGAAAATTACCTACTGAGAAGCTATCGTTCTCAAGTATTCATATTGTGGTGGGTATTGTGCTATTGAACCTGTTGTTGGTCTTGTGTTGACTGATCTTGTTGACTTATTTTGGTGTTAATTAATGCTGCCAGTCAACATCAAAGTAGGCGGCAACTTGTCTTAGACTTGGAACAAGAGGCACGAGTAGATGGTGAGGCATGTGCAAAGTGAGCTTGTGCTTGAGCACTGGAGACGCGTGCAAGGGAGCCTGGACTCGCGCTGGGGCTACAGGAGTGGAGTGCCGAAGGGGAATCAGCCAGAGAAGAAGATGAGCGGAGAGCTTGCGCACTTGTGGAGGGAGGAGTGCTGGTGCAGGAGGAGGACGAGATCACAGGGCTTGGAGCTTGCCCACGCAGAGAGATGGCGACACAAGGTTGAGATCAGAAGATGGGCGTGGTGCTCGTGCCGAGAGGAGTTGGAGTCAGTGACATTGAAGAGGAGGTCGCGAAGATAAAAGGCGGCTCGGAGGCGCAGTCGGGTTTGCTGGTGGGCTATCTGATGGTGATGACGCAGAGAGAAAGTAGGCATTGATGGGTATGGGTTTAGATTATCCCCTTGATGTATATACGTAGAGAGAAAGTAGGCACAAGACCATCGAGGGGATAATCTAAACAAGAAAACTCTCATGTATATACTATATGTCTCGTGCAGTTATATGCTAAACATACATAATCCATGTTCTCCCCGGATGAACAATGTATGTAGCATATGCAAAGGTTGTGTTTAGATAATACCAGGATGATCGTACCTGCTCGTAATGTTCGACTTCTTCAACCTCTAATAACAAGAAACTAGTACGTCGAGGGGATAATCCAAACAAGAAAATTCTCATGTATATACCATACATCTCGTGCAGTTATAGGTTTTCTGGAGTGATCACCTGCAAACTTGAAGGGGGTTTTGAAGTGGGGGTGCGACCAATCAACAAATTGGATGCGTTGACTCTGAGCGGGGTAAGAATTACAACAGAGTGACGATTCAAACTTTCGAGTAGGGGAATCCCAGCAGCGTAGTTGGGCCTCTGAGTGGGGGGAATCCCAGCAGCGAAGTTGGGTTCACGGTTGCTTCCGAGTGGGGATTTGACCCATCAGCGGAGCTGTGAACTTGGTAAGGACCTGAAGTGGGGGTGTGACCCATCGACAGATTGGATGTATCGACTCCGAGCAGGGGTAGGACCCACAGCGGAGTGACGATCCGGCTTTGACTTGGTAGAAGGAAACTACTAGGGCTTCATTCGCCTGTGGGTTAGATGAGGAGAGCCCGTAGGCTAATGTTTGTATTCCGAGTGGGGGTGTGAGCTATCAGCAAAATATCAAATGGGGGCTCTGAGAAGGAAAAATCCCTGCAGTAGAGTAGAGACTGAGCGGGGGGTATGACCCAAAGTGAAGCGTTTTGACTCCCGTAAGCTAGTCGAAAGGGGGCCCGTAGGCAGTTGCTTGTCCACGAGCGGGGGTGGAACTCACAACAGAGCGTACAAGCATTAGACTCTGAGTGGGGGTAGAACTCATCAGCGGAGTTTGATTCGCAGTCGTCTCCGAGTAGGGTTAAGACCCATCAGTAGAGCGGTGAATTTCTGTAGGACTCCGAGTGAGAGAAATCCCAGCAACAGAGTAGGCTGAAATGATTAGGAACAACATATAATTTCATTTGATAATGAAATAAAATACTTGAAAATCAAAGTACAGGGGGATCATGGATAAGAATATTGCCCTATTTAGGGAGGTAGAATGGGATCATTCGATTGCTTTATTTTCGGTGATAACGTGATGTGGTCAGGCAGGAGGTAGAGCGCTGATTGTTTGGATCCGGAGGCTACTTCGGGGGTGAGGACATATTTCTTGAGAAAACCCTGGCGGATGAGCTCTTCCAGGTATTTTCGATGGCTCCGGTAATGGATGGTCTTGTGCCTCTTCCCGTCATGCTAGCAGTAGTACTCATCTGTTCCGAGAAGTGAGGAATCGTATTGGATGGGCCTTGATCGCCTGACCCAGGGTTGGTTCTTGGTGGTGTTGAAGATTTCGTTGATGGGGAGCCTGAGCAGAGTGAATGGCTCATTGGCTTGTAGGATTAGAACAGACTTAGTGAGAGGATCGGGAGCGCTTATCTCTTGTAGGCAAGTTGTCGCCGGTTTTGATCTTAGACATGGGCGGAAGCTTTATGCAGAGACTTCGACTTTCATCCATCATCACCACGCTTCGCAGAGTGGTTGGTGGAAGTCTTCATTGCTTCAACTGGATGTAGGGCTGAGATAGGGATAGAGCATCGCTCATCCGAGTGACATTGTGCTTCAAGAGATGTTTGTAAAATGGGTAAGAGAGTTACAGCCCGCTGATGAAGGCGAGTATAGGGATGTCCTCACCGCAATTGGGGACCTTGGCCAATTAACTTCCGATTTAAGGCTGTTGCTCTGCCTCATCTCGATTGTGAGAAGGCGGTGGTTGTTCCTCTTGGCCCCCAGCAAGATGCGTACTGGGCGATGAATGTTTTGGACACTTCCTCGAAGTTGTGGAGAGAATATGGAAGGCAAAGAGTAGAACCAATTTGAGGCCACACCTTTTAGACTGGAAGGGAAGGTGAGATACATGAGCGGATCGTTGCGACAGTAAACTATCATTTTGTCTTGAAAATGCCTGATGTGTTGGACGGGTCGCTTACTCTGGATTAGTAGTCAAATGTTGGAGTCGAGTACTTCCTCGGGAACTCGCACTCCAGGACTTCTTTGGAGAGGGAGAATTGGAGACTTCGGCATCGAAAGGTGTTGATCGGTTGTTGAGTTGCAATTTAGCTTTATTAACCTGTCTTTAGATCAACTTGTCGAGGATCTTAACATCGGGAGATTCTCCAATTTCAGGCTCGCTTTTCGACTACGTCGGTGTCTGGGTTCTGGAGGGCAGTGATTTGGGCCTGTAGTTGGTCGTTGAGTTGCCTCAATGTCTCTTGTTCATCGATGGCATTCTCACGGTCGAAAGCGACATGCACCCGATCACGATCTGACTAGCTTGTTGCTCTTTCATCTGCTTTTCATGTCAGCGAGCATTTCTTCGTACGGCGGCGGGAGAGCTTAGACGTTGGTGGCTGTCTTCTGAGACGAGGACCGGTTTCTTCCATAGTACGTGTCTGATCGATGGCTGGCGGGGGAGCCATGCCCCCAATGGCGTTGATAATCTTGCCTTTTGACATGGCATCATTGACGGTGACGGATTGCTTTTTTGGGGCCATTGGCATTGTGGAAGAGGTTTTTGAAGAGGCCTTTTGAGGAAAGTTTTAGGTTGGAGGGAGATCTTGAATGTGGACTCAGCCCTTAATGAAAGCACCAGTTTGTGTGGGTGCTTTTTCGCCACAAGTGATTGGACGGTCGATTCTCACCATAAGCGAGAAATGAAAAGGGGTAGTGCATGTAAATAAAGCAAAACACAAAAAAGAGGACACAAGATTTTACGTGAAACCCTTAATTGGGTAAAATCACGGAGAGGAGGAGCTTCACTATAATTCTCAGTTTACAAGAATTACAGGAATCAAGAGAGCGTCTACGGATGAGAATCAGAGTCAGGATTGGAATTAGGGTAGGATTAGAGTCGGGAGACTGGATGGCATCAGGGTCCAGAAAGGTTCTTGTCATTTGGAGGAGGATGTCTACTTATACTCGTCTGAGCTGTTGGCATGAAGGCAGATGGGTACGGGCGTGATCTTCGTAATTGCATGATTTGCATATGTCAACTTGTTGTAACGGCCGTGATCAACGGTGCTGTTTTGTTGGGATTGCATGCAAGAAAATCAATCACTGTTCATAATTATCCGCGTTGAGTTGTGTTGCACGTTATGAACAAAACAACAACTAAGCCATTTGTCCCAAGTATTTGGGGTAGACTACATGAACCAAAAGAGAATTACGCCGGATCAGGCACATGGATCAACTTTCTCCACTCATTCCTATCGAGCAATATGCCTTCATTAAGACCTTTAGCCTCTATATCTTGTCGTATCACCTCCATCCATGTTTTCTTCGGTCTCCCCTACGATCTATTAATTTTCTCTAATTTGATACTCTCTACTCGCCGGACTGGCGCATATGTAGGTCTATGTCGCACATGACTCGCGTTGTGCTGTTTTGCACATTATGAATGTGGAGGAAAATAAGGTGACGTAACTGTCAGCGGAGATCAGAGCTAATCTGTTGCTGGAGCTGCTTGGTTCGGAGATGAAGTCTTCGGAACGGAGGGAACCTCGGAGTGGAGAAGGTCTTGAGGATGTCGGGTAAAGCATGAACTTCAGAGGAGAGCTCTGATGTGTCTCGGAGAGTTGGAAGGCGAGGGACACGTGCCGCCATCTTGAACGGGGTCAGATTTTGGCCACTACACATAGATATTAGATAACATGTTTTATGACTCCTCTTTGGACCAGAAAATATTAGCACATCTGGTTATGTTCATGGACATATGGCTAGCCTTCCATACATGCTCATCACATCTAAGTTCTCATTCACTTTTGTCATAGGTGCTTTCTAGCACTACTTACATCTTGCATCACTTCTATGTTAACATGTTCAGCATCCAATCACCTTCCGTGGGACAAGTGCTTTAGGGTAGATTAAGCCACACATTCTAGTGACATGGTCAATGACCCAAATTGAACTTCCAGACCAGTGACTGTAATTGATGACATTTATAATTTTCTTAATGTAAAAAGTTTATGGAGTTCTATTTATTTTTGTCGAGTAGTCATAAGTGACTATCTGGAAGCTAGATAAATTAAGATTCCTGACTACCTGACAATGCATAAATCAACTGATAAATTGATAAATAATGGTTTCAACCTTCCAACTGGCAGCTATTTCTTTCATGTTATTACATCTTTCCCAGGCCTGTAATATATAAATTATTTAAGCTCAAAGCACTTTGTACAGTGTGGATCATACCTGTATTATGTTGCCACGTTATGTTGTACTGCATTTTTATAGTTTTAGTCCATATTATTAATTTGGTCTTTTTGGTTTTGATATTAGAAGATAGTAAGTGCAGATTTGGTACCTATAACATTGATGTGGTAATTTACAATGAACACATGGAAACTACAAAGTTGTTAAATAATCCATGATATTACTACATATCCCTGGATAGATTGAACAAGCATCTGAGACTTGTGTGCTAAGCTTTTGGAGATGTTGGTTTATACTTATCATTTCTGATAACAATTCATCACTCAATCACTGCAATTTTCTCTTAAAGTTTCTAATTTTCTTGCAGAGTGAAAGGTTTGGATATGCTTGTTTATCTTCCGGTTCTGTGGCTGCAAAAGCTGATCCAATATAATATAATTTGTTAAAATGATATCCTATTCAATCTCTAATTGCATATGTAAGTTTAGCAAGGGTAATCAGTGTACTAAGAATGTGGCTTCTCTAATTTTAAGACTCTTCACTTGATTTAACTGTTTGACTAATCAACCAGAAGAAGCATGCCTGGTATGTGTTTACTATTGCACTTGATGCAGTGAACAATAACAAATGCTTACTGTGTAAATGATTGTATTTTTGCTGCTCTATTTGTGACATGGTGTTGCACAGTTGTATGCAAAAATTATAGTCTTCCTTTGTGCTGACTGCAATGTGCTTTTCATAACATCTACTAAGATGCCTAGACTCATTTGAATTTTCTCACAGGCTGGAAAGAAAGAAGAGGAGGAATTCAACACAGGTCCCCTCTCTGTTCTGATGATGAGTGTCAAAAACAACACCCAGGTAATATATCTGTTTTTCATTTAATATGTTAGGTGGCCAGGATATTATTGTTGTTGCCCCACTTTAGAGAAGCAGTTTTCAAGTTTTTGCTTCTATTGGATAATCAAGTTAAAATAAATAATGATATTGCAGAATATAATGACAAGTTACTCTTATTTTATCTATAGTAAGTTATTCGGATTCTAGGATTATGGTTGCTGCTACTCAATAGCATCCAATATTAAAATACTGTTTTATCAGAGAGATCCCAAGTGATAGCTGCTTATGATTTTGTTGGCTAGTGGTGCTTGAGTTAATTACTTAACCCTTAGGGCAAAGTACTGCCTTTGAACACCGATTGCTCCTTTTCCATGATTATACTTTATCAGCATGCCACATATATCATAGATATAGAATTTCTTTTAATTTTCATTTGTTTATCCTGCAACTTGCTGCATATGTCTTAGTATTTTAGTGAAAATTTGCTTAAAACTTCTTCTGTTTCTGATTGGAAAAGAAAAGTAACTATTCTGTTTTTATCTTTTGTTAGGTGCTGATCAATTGCCGGAACAACAAGAAGCTTCTTGGCCGTGTCAGGGCCTTCGACCGCCACTGCAACATGGTTCTTGAAAACGTCAGGGAAATGTGGACTGAGGTATCATAAGCAAATCCCTCTTGTATTTTGTCCCATGATTTTTATTTTTTTAGGTTCCTCCCTATGTCGTACTTGGCTCATGATTGTTTTGCGTTATTGCAGATCCGAAGACTGGGAAGGGTAAGAAGAAAGCGCTCCCTGTTAACAAGGACAGGTTCATCAGTAAGATGTTCCTTCGAGGGGATTCGGTTATCATCGTTCTCAGGAATCCGAAGTGAGGGCTAAGATATTTCAGAATTGAGGCGCGGGATGTCAGCTGGCAACTTGGTTCGGTCTCGTAGCTTGCTTGGATAATTTTCAAAATTGTGTAGCCAACTAAGGATTCAAGTCATGTCAATGCTGGCAGGCTGTAGAAAGTAAGGCACTGTGTTAGGATTAGTTTGTATCTTGGAACTAAGTGGTTGTAATTTTTGAGAATATCTGTTATGATGATCTTGTTCCAGGTACTAATACTATGAGTGCGTATTAGACAATTATTCTCGTGTTACATGTTTCATCCTGAGTTCATATGCTTGCTGACAAATAATTATTTATCTGAAGATGTGAGAACGAATCTCACATCGGAACACAAGCACGTTGTATATTGAAGCAATTAGATGGATGTACTAGTTTCGACTCAGATCACAATTCTCAGTTGAATTGGACCAGATTGTGCTGTATTTACTTGGTACTTATTTGATCCCTTTATCTTTATAAAGAGAGTAACCCTCCCCCTTCAAGGCATGAGTGTGTACAGCTTGGAGGAAATAGACTCTTTTTTTTTTTTTCCCCTAATAAAACAAGATTTATGAGCAGCAAAAGATGTTTTATTTATTATTTATATTTAAATTTGTACTATATATTGTCCATCCATGAAATAATCTTCAAATTGAAGAGACTCGTACGATGACAGTAACACTGCCTCGATGGCTAACCACGATTTAATTTTGTATAGAAATTGAAAAGTCGAGGGCAATCAAGTGTAAAAATTTAAGCCACACGCAAAGAAGAATATCCAATCGAAATCAACTGATGAAGAAGAGAGTGGACATAGAAGGACGAAAGTAGAAAAAACATTACCTCTCTCTCTCTATATATACACACACACACTCTCTCTCTCTCTCTCTCTCTCTCTCTCTCTCTCTCTCTCTCTCTATATATATATATATAGTAGTCTTCGTGTGAGAAACTTTCTCACACGAACACCGTGAGAAAACTATATAGGAGCTTTTATGTGTATGATCTGAACCGTTCATCTTGATATACTTTATTTAGACTTTCATTAAAAATCACGCGAGTCCGAGCTTTTTTACCCATACAACAAGTGGTTACAAAACATATGTTATATTCACCGTAGAATAAAAGATGTCACTTGATGCATCGATAAAAAAAAGTTGGAATAGCGTGATTTTTGATTGGTAATCTAATTAGAGTATGTAGATCATGATGAACGGTTCGGATCATCCATAAAATCTCTCTTATATGGTTTTCTCACGAAGCTTACTATGAGAAAGTTCCTCATATACACACACACACACACATATGAGGAATCTGTACCTTAGCCGTCAGCTAAGAGAGATTCTCTCAACTAGCGCAACGTGATTGAATTTTAACCACAATTTTAAGTACTGGTACCATGGTCGCAATTTTATATGAGGACTGATTAAGTCACAGTGTTTTTATGAGAACTGCTGTCATGGTCGCAGTCTTTTTTTGAGAACTGCTACCATGGTCGCAGTCCTGTTTACACTAAAAAAGTATGATTTTTTAAGAATGCGATCATGTTACAGTGGACTGCGACCATATTACAATAAGTTTGCGATCATATTGAAGTGACAGCTGAGTGAGTCTCTCTCAGCTGGCGGCTGAGGTACATCTCTCTCTCTCTCTCTCTCTCTACACACACACGTGTGTGACGATAGAAACATGCACACAAAAACAGCCAGCGAAGCACATTACAGCTTCAAGGCTAATCTGCTATAAGCACATTAAGCACATTAAGTGGAGGAAGGGAAGGATTTCCCTCCGTGGCATCATCAGTTTTCAACAGTTGCTAAACTTATCTTGCTCAGAGAGCAAGTAACCAAGTCCCAGGGAAGCCAGTTTTAACATCAACTAGTATGAATCGCCAAACTAGAATTCACAAGTATGAAACAGAAACAAAAACTTGACTACTGGCTTCCAAGGTTTCCGGGATCACATGATAAATTGCTAAATGCCTTTTAAGGCGTATTGACCATCATGAGCGATAAGGGATGTGATTTCGCCACTTCCTCAAGCTGTCCTCCTCCCAAGAGGAACACCCAATCTGTCATTAGAACTGTCTCCAGCCGATGAGCAACCAAAAGGACCTGCAACTTTGTTCCTATTATAGACCCCAATATATTCAAAGAGATCATTGGAGCAGACAACCGCGCAATAAGGGCATATTAATGCTGCAAAGCTTGTCTCACTAGCTGCTCAGACCTGCTATCCAAATCAGAAGTTGCTTCATCCAAAATTAATATTGACGATTTGTGATATAGCACTCTTGCGATATCCAGTCTGTTCAGAATAATAATGATGCCAAAAAAAATAATCCTGAGATGTAAGGAATTCTCGATACTTTACAGATGAGAATGTCAGACCTACTCTTACCTCTGCCTCCACTTAGAAGAGAACCCCTTTGTCCAATCCTCTTGGAAGGGATCTAATGAATTCATCAGCATTTGCAGTTCTAGCAGCACTTTCAACAGAGTCCATGTTGATTTTGCCCGCAGGAATCCCTGCACCCATATTTTCAGCGACTGTACCTGAAAATAGATTCTAGTCAGAAAAGAATGGTCAATACAAGTGTGGACTACAAACTTGATGAAATTAACTTGGATTAAACATAAAATACGCAGCCGAAACAATGTGGAAGTACAGACCATGAGCACATATAATATATTGCAGAACTGGGAATTTACTAAAGAGCAGACAACTGGCCAATACTTCTACTGCCATAGCAGTATAAACCTCAGTTAGGCCAAAAGCTTAAAGATTATTGTCTTCTAGATGAAGTTACTCTCCATAATTGGCAATTACATAAACTCTTGAGCCAGTATACATGATATTCTCCTTTTCTCGATTAATTGCAATTTTTATTGCTATATGAGCTGTCGTGCCATGCTAAAACGCCATTACTAGCGACTCACGACTAATTTAAAGAATCTAATCCTCATCTCAACAGAAAGACAAAATACAAAGCCATTGGCAAATTCACTAAGACCACTAACATTCCAAAATCTTTCATTATGCTAATAAATTTGAAAGGTCCAAGATTTATCAAATTCTTTGACAGGCTACTATAGTAAAACACGTATTTCAGAAAACACAAAGCAGATATTCAGGAAAAAAGAATGAAGTGGACAAACTTTATCCCCTTGAAAATTTTCAATTGAATGGCCATGATATCATGCCTTGCCCACAAAAGATGCCCCCTACAAAGAATAAGAAAAATGCAATACACCCATATTTAGTACTTACTGCATCCTGGGGAACCAGAATTATGTGCTCCCTGAGACTTCTTAATTGGAAGTCATTGATATCGTGATCGTCCACAAGTATACGTCCTAAACAGAAATAAACAAGAACACTATTCAGGCAAAGGTGATATTGAATGGTGGATATATTATTTTTCTGCATCAGGAACTATAGGGACCAATGGAGATTGGAAATATGAACATCGTCACTAGGCAACAAGAATGGTGAATATATACATGACTAACCATATAGAGGATCATATAGCCGAAGAAGCAATTTTGTGAGAGTGGTCTTCCCTCCACCAGAAGGCCCAATAAGAGCAACCATTTCCCCTGATTTTATATGGAGACTCAATTCATTTAGAGCCAGAGGCATATGCTCCCCATAGCAACAAAAAAAGGCACGCTGCGGAGGAAGACGTAGCAATGAGCGGTGTAGAGGATACCGAAATATTAATGGCTTCTTACGTTGAAGACAACACTTCTCAAGGTAAATAATGTATATTTGATTCAGCTAGTATAGTTCATGTATGTTCTCAAAAGAGCTGTTCAATAACTCCTCAGTTGTAAAGAGAAAGGGGTTGTCATAATGGTGAATGGCTCGGTTTGCAAGGTCGCCGGCACTGGGACAGTTAAGGTTATAGAAAGAGATGGGATGGTGTGTGTTCTGGAGGCAATCCGGTATGTTCGGGAGGCACGATACAATTTTATATCCATAGCTGCTCGACAAGGAAGAATGTCGGGTTCAAGTGCAAGAAGACGTCATCACAGTTACCCAATGAGACATGATAATCCTGAAATGAGAAAAGTGTAGAGGATTATTCAAGCTGAAGGAAGAGAACTCAATTTGAGGTGGAGTTTCAGGGATAACTTGGAAGGGAGCTTGTCGCGAGGTGGAGCTTCAAAGAATACTACGATGAGACGTGAACCAGATCAAAGTGTTGTAGTAAGAAGAATAGTGCATTCGGGCGAAACCGGTGTAATATCCCTAATTTAAAATACTGTATTTTTGTTTTCTAAATATTTACTTTTATTTTACTGATTATTTTATTATTAATTATTGACTAGATTTACGATTTATGTTGTTATAAATACATAAATTATTTTGGATTATTAAATAGTAATTTGACCTTATATGTATATTTGCAATTGCTAGATATTATCATTTTTATTAATAGCTAGTAATTTTTTCATTACTATTATTACTATTATTATTAACTATTGTTACTATTATTATTATCATTGGTGTTGTTAATTATTATTGGTAGTATTATTTTGTTATCATAATTGTTACTATTACTATTATTATTCTTTTTGTTTATATTATTATTGATTGTAATTAGCATTATTATTATATATTGGTATTATTATTGATCACCATCATTATTAGTCTATATTTGTTAGACTGGTTATTTTGCATTCTTATGTATTATTATTATTGATATTATTATTTTATTTTTTTTATTATCCTATACCCATTACCCAATATGCCTATACCCAAACCCACAACCCAAAATCTTATCTATTAAATCTAAATCCTAAACTATCTATCAAAACCATATCTAAATCCTAATAATTAGATTTAAATCCTAACTAATCTAAACCTAATCCTATTTAATTTTAAATCCTAACAAATCCTATCTTCATATTCTTTTCTTCTCCTCCATCTACAGCCGCCTCCTCTTCTTCTCCCTCCCCTTGCTAACGTCGGTACCCGCGAGCCTCCCGTCGGAGCCTGTTACAACCTCCGAGCTCCATTGTTCTCTCCGCGTTGATCTCTGTCAGAGTCATGCCCCTCCTTCTCCATCTCCATCATCTTCCCTTGCCGCAACAGTGTCCCAGCTCCGAGTAGAGGTGAATTATGCAATTCAAGGTTAGGTGCTTGGAAATGATCTGTCGAAACCTTCAGCTAGAATTTAAAGAACAGTAGGATAAAAGCCATGAAATTGATGTTCTAGAGAACATCAAAACAAGAACAAGAAACAAGGATAACAGCAATATTGTTCAAGGTTAATACTTAAAAGCTGTTGTGAATGAATCAAAGTCAAGACAATTATCTGGCTGACAAATACCTTTCGAAAAAAATTCCAGAAAATTTTCCAATAGTTCAATTAAAGCATAAGCAGTACCATTCAAATACTTACACATGGTAGGATTGTTCTTAAGTTAGACACTTAGACCCAAGGTGCATGTAATCCAAGAAAACTCAACCGAGGATAATTACCAAAGAAATAACTTTCAATCTGAATCAACACCTAATAAAATAAATTTAAGTTTTGGAACAATCTTAAAGTTTTCAAAACAAATTTCTTCATACAAAGGCCAAGGGCTATTTGACTTCAAGGTTCAAATTGCCAATAACCATAGGCAAGATAATAACTTTCCATAGTTCCAGCACTAGAAATTAATAAAAATACAATTTTTATGAAAAAAAAGAGAAGAAAATTTGAAATTACAGCTTACGTTCAAGAGAGCCTCCGCCGTGATCCGGTGAGCAACATCCCCAGCCGGAACTCCATCGCTCCCTTCAAAGAACCCCAAATCCCTCTCGAGCACCGGATCGAACACGTGAGCCCTAATCTCATAGGCCGACCCCAATGCCGCTTCCCAAAGGAGCGCTTGCTGCAAGTAGCTTGTCGCAGATCAGGCGCAGGCCTGGGCCGCGAGAATCAAGCCCTAGAGAGGCAGATTGGTGCTGCGAGCGCCAAACGAAGCATGGCAGGATGAAGCTTGGGGAGAAGAGGATGGTCTGAGCTCCCTCGGCGTATAAAACTATAAATAGATTCGCACCACGGCGAGAAGGGGGTTAAGAATTGATTCAGTCAGAAAAGCACTCTGGCAAGAATCGGTTCGATCTCAAAAAAGCTATTGAAATGAGACGGCACATAAATGAAAAAGAATGGGTACAAGATATTGAATGAAGGCAAGACGTACCACAACAATGTCGAATGAATTAACTAGAAAGTACAGCATAGAATCAGACAAGACGACAGCAATAGAAACCCAGTATCTTTCCGCCACCAGAAGCCTTGAATTTCTATGGGAAAATATTTTCAGCAACAGGAGAACAGAAAATCAAGCCTTGCCCATGATAAAAAATTACTGAGCATAAATCTATTCTAAAAAAAGTATAATCAAATGTATCCTCATCTTGACTGCAATTCTGTCTCTACAGCACCTGCCTGATTTGCGACTAGAAGAGCCAGCACATGAGAACCAGGCACAACACAGGTTACAGAGAGGAAACATCCTAAACATAAGAAATGATAATTTAGATTGCTAACAGAATTTCACCGCCATAAACAAGGGACTTGTCCTTGTGATGGAGCAAAATTTTAAAAGTCACTACTCTCGGAAACAAAGTTAAACCATCAAATTGAAAAGCTTGTTAGGAGCTCCCGCCTTTAAGTGTTGGTGGCTCTCGTGTAAATCTGCTGGCTGGAATGAGCGGCTACCATCCTGATGGCACCCCGAGCCATTAGGTCTTTTATTGCCCGTCTTGCTAGCGATCCATTGATCTGTCAAAACATATGATTATTAGAAACTAAACAAGCCATATTAGGATGCTGCTGCACTAATGTTCAATGCCAAAAGTACTCACACCAGTAAAATTTTAGAATCTTTTGGACATTGAAATGTTTCCATGAAAAAACCACATAAGTCTAGATTTTCTATGTTGGATGCAACTGTAAAGCATAATTGTCCATGACCATACCCTATGCAACCAAGTCTTATGTATTTTCTGATTCATCATTGTCCATGATCTTTTCCATATTGAATAGTTTCATTTCACATTTCCTGATCAAGAAATTCTGACAAATGGCCTCCTATAATTTCATAATAGTTGGACGTTCTTGGTCATACGCATATACAAGTTCCTTCTAGGTGTTCATGATCCACCCTCTAGGACATTATCCTAGAGTGATTTTAGTTTTGGTAACGTTTCCAATATATGGTTTTTCCTAACGTGCAGGTTAATCTCATCTGCATTAGCCAAACATGAACGCAAACAGCTACAGCTGCAAAATTGTCAGGCTAGGTTAGGTATTGCATTTGGACGATTTTGGGTTAACACCAAATTTGTGTATAATCTGGACCTATCACAAGCATGGTTTGAATGTGCACCCCACCATACCAGCCTACCCTGCCTCACCTTATAAACAGAGATGAACATGAATATATATCAGACTGTGTGTACAATTTGGCAAGTAACTCCTTGTCCAACCCAACCAGAAGTACAACCAACTCTATCCAATTTGAACCCAGCGTGGGTGCATAAACAACAATCTAAACGCAAGTCAAGCTTGGTTGTTGAACACTAGCCAAATACAAAGACCTGCCAGCCCTCCCTCCTAAAAGTTGTGCTACACTTGGGTTCATGTAAGAACTGGTCCCCTTACATTAATAATAATTTGCAGTATGGTTACCTTTTCTATATGGTATTTAGTAGTTGTTTCATAAAAAAAGAAATAGGGATTGTCTTAATATCATGATTACAAATATTGACCGATTCCGATATTTGTTGGCAATATCATATCGGATTTTGAAGTACAAGAAACAAACCCTATGGTATATCAGGGCTGGTATTATCGATATGACGATATTGATAGCCGATATTGACGATATTGATGTTAAAAACTATTAGCTGTTACCGGATTTAAACCATGCTTAATATTTTAAATTTAATTCATTGTTGAGAAGCTCAGGTTAACCGATAATGGACTGATTTTGGAGGTTTTGCTTTCATTATAGGTTTGCTAATACTTGCAATATTTAACTTCCATATCCCCCCCCCCCCCCCCCCCCCCCCCCCCCCACAAAAAAAAAAAAAAAAAAAAAATCGTATTGTTTTCTTTAATTCACCAACCATTTTACACTATGAGAAAATTCCATCTACTTAGTAAAAGTAAATGAACCATATAGAAAGAAATTGACAAGAATAGCAACAAAGCTCAATTTATATCATTATATATATACAGAACTAGATAATAAATATCCCAGTAAATATAATTGAACACCACAAACTATGTACTCCTAATCTAAGTTCATTTTAGCAACTAGAGAAACAACAACAAAGAAGGGACATAGCATTTTCAACACCATCAACTCAAAAATATCAGAACTTCAAATAAAAAGACGTATACTTTCTCAATTTTTCAAACCCTTTGAAAATTTCAAAGGAACAGAACTTGGTGAAAGTTTGTAGCACACATTGCATCAAAAGTATCGAAACTGATATAAATCTAAGAAAAAAAACCAAAAAAGTCAAGATCTTTACCCTCAATCTTTCAGACAGCACAGAGGGAGTGATCTGCTTATACTTGGGGACCTCCGATAGCATCTTATCGTAGCCTGTCTGATCAAAAAGAACAGCGTTGTTCACCTTCTCCTTTTGCTTCCCCTTGCTCCACTTCTGCAATCATAACCAAACCAAAAAAAAAAAAAAAAACTAATCACTTGAAACCAGATCCAAACTCAAACCCTAACCCTAAACCTAACAGTAGATTAGATCGAACCTTTTTCTTCTGCTTGCCGCCGCCAGACTTCGCAGGCTTGGAGGACGGGGGAGGGGCCTTCTCCTTCTTCGGCGCCTGCCTCCCGAAACAAAAGATAAAATAAATATTAAATAAAATTTAAGAAATAGAGAAGGAAGAGATTGAGAGAGAGATGGGATAAAAATACCATTTTTGAGGGTGGAGTTCAAAGGGGAGAAGCAGCGGCAACACCGGCGAGGAAATTAGGGCAGCAGTTAACGACGCAACGGTACATGCGCCGACTTATATTTATAGGTGGGATGGGCTTCCTCTCACGGGCTCAGTTGGGCTATCTAATTTAATTAATTTTTCAGCCCGGCCTATTAAAAGGACCACATCTAGAACAAATAAATCAATTTTATGCACAAACTAGCATACAAGTGGGGACAGAAACCGGTCAAAAGAGGGGGAGAACAGAGGAGGACGGAGGAGGAGGCAAAGGGGTGACCCTTCTCTCTGATAAAAAGGAGGGGGAGGAGGGGAGGAAAAGGTGGCGGCGAAGGGCGCTGCTCTCTTTTTCTCTCCCTCTTTCTCTTTGAAGATTGTTAAACGGACAAAAATTAATATAGGAGCTATAAGAAAAAACCTCCCTCGCTTCACTCGGTCGGTTTTGAATATATATACCCCCTATTAGAACTCATAAAAGGAAATGAGGGTACGTGCCAATTGGTTAGCAAAACTAAAAAAATCAGATTTTAGATGTTACAGGAGGTTGAATGAATGAATGAATATAACCAAGTAAAGATGAGAAAAGGAAGACTTCAAGATGAATTTTCTTCAAAATAGTGTAATTGTATTATGTGTTACTGAATCAAATTTCGCAATAAAAGCTCAAAGGAGACCTTCAAATAGGGTTACAAACACAAAGATGAAGGAAAAATAGACAACAACAACTTTGGAGAGCGGATGATTTGGAGAGCTGCGTTATTTAGCTACATTCTTTTCTCTTTCAGTTCTTACTTCCAAAACCACAAGTGCTCGGTCTCACTCCTGTCGACTCTGCAAACTGCCTCCGAGATTCTCATCTCCTATTCCTCCTAACAGTGCCTAGAGGAGCCTGATAAAGAAAGAAAAAGGCCAGAACTCAAAAGATATCAGTGGTAACATTCACAATTATCAAAATATGTAATATCCCCTAGTTAATAATGTTGTATTAATATTTTTTTAATATTTTCCTGATTTTACTTATTATTTTATTATTATTAATTAACTTAATTTATGACTCTTTATTATTATTATTAAATATATAAAAAAAATTTGATTGTTAATATTTAAGTATTATTATTATTATCATGTGTATTGGTATAGCTAGATCAACTCCTCTTTTTTTCCTAAATTTTTTTTCTTCCTTTTATTTTTCTAATTAATAGCCCAGGCACAAAGCCCACTATTTCTTCTTTTTCCCTTCACTTTTCTAAACCCAAACCTAAGCAATTTAGGCCCAGCCCAAGACTTCTTTTCCTTTTTTTTTCTATCTCCTTTCATTCAAAAGCCCACATGGCCCATTAACTTATTCCTATTTATCATCGTTCTTCTCTCACCCTCAACCTCACCCAAACCCTAATCACCTGAACGCCACCCTCTCTTTCATCTCCTTTTACTCCCCTCTTCTCCCCCTCACTGTACCCTGCGCTGTGATCGCACCACCACATTCAGGTCACTCATGCCGCCGTCGAGCTTCGCCTCCCTACCTGCGCCAACCACTATCACAACACCCATCATCATCTTCATCATCATCATCATCATCTTCTTTTTCTTCTTTTCCTTCCTTCCCTGCATCTCCTCCTAGCCGCGCAACTACTGGCGCCATCTCCATGTCCTTCACCCACAACACCATGCGCTGCTCCCACCAATGAGCTCGTCGTCCTTCTTCTCTGACTTCACCAAGCCCCTCCACGGCGCACCACCTAGCCCACCTCATCTCCATCTCCCTGCATCTCTCCCCATGACCAGCAGACTCGAGCCACTCCTCTTCACTTTTGGACTCATCCTCCACTTGAGCCTCCTCCTTTCCTCCTTCGTGGGCGTCGTCGACAGCACCACCGCCACCCTTGTCCCTGTCGTCGTAGTCGCGTTTGCACACCTCAGCGCCACCTGAGACCACCTCCCCCTTGATCCTCTCCCTCGCTCTCGTTCTCTCTTTGTCTCTCTCTGTGAATGTGTGTGAGTGTGTGTGCCCCCTCTCGCTTTCCCGATCTCTCTTTTTATCCCTCTATCTCTCTATTTCTCTTTGCCTCTTCTCTCTCTCTGCACTCTCTTATACTCTCTCAGTATCTTTCTCCTTCTCTCTCAGTCTTTCTTTCTCTCTCTAAATTATATAAACTCAAACCTATTTGTACCCTTCCTAATTATAAAACAACCTGGCCCGGTTCTCTCTCAACCTGAATCCACACAACAAGGAGGAGAGCAAGTTGGGTGTTGATCGGATTTGACTTAATAACACCCGGATCCATTCTGTAGCAGACTAGAGCATCTGACCTAGATCCATAACTTATTCAATGTGAGTGTTTATTTCTTTGTACTGTTATTTATTTATTTTTATTAGTGATTATCGTTGTTTATTATATTAGTAACAATTTACTGAATTTAATCTGGTTATTTATTTAATGTTTATCGATTTAAATTGCATGAGTGTTTTAATTAATCCTAATTAAATAATTAAGTTTTATTGTTATTAATGAGATCATCCTATCTATTATTTCATGTGATTGTATTGTTTTGATTTTTATAAATTTGAGTATTAGTAATTTTGGCATGTTGTGCATGATAATTAATCCATTAGATTTACGAGAATGATAGCTGGTGATGAATCATAATTATTCATTGATGATTCTAATTGAAACGTAACAGATTATCCATAGGAGATTGTTATTATTATTCTGAGAAGGAGCAAACACATGTAGACAATGGATTTGATATATCATTAATGTTTAATATATGTGAAATCGGTATTTTGTCACAAAGATGTGAGTATTTCTCTTTATCGATTTGTAGTATTATTTGATTTATTGGATCTGTTAATGCTTAGATTGAACAGTGAACTTTTATTGGAGTGAAATTGACTTAGAGTTAAAGATGAGTATAGACTGGATTAGTGTGAATTAGTGGATTGTACAGATATATATAGTAGATTCTTTGTCTTGGTCTTTGAATGGGTGAATTTTACCTGAGATATTTACTAGACTTGATCTTTTCTTATTTAGTGATAACTTAGATAATGATTTAATTGGATCTTGGGGTTGATTAGTTAGTGATCATAGTTAAATGTGTGGATACTTGTGTGAGCTATTTATCAGACTTGATCTTTCATTGTTTGGTGATAATTTAGGCGATAATTCAAATGGATATTGAGTATTTATTTGCATAGGATGTAGTTTAATTAAAAGATGGAATCGTTTGTTGCTTCAATTGGTTCATTGGATCATATTAGAGTGGAGTTTGACTTGGGGTTGAGGAATAGGTGTAGATAAGATTGGTTAGAACTAATGAATTGTTCAATTATTCAGTTAAGTTGTTTTGATATTTGGATCTTGTGATCGAGCTTGATGGAAGTGAGAGTGGATTGATGACCTTGATCAGATTAGATAATGAGGAATTGGTTAGATATGGCTGAGTATTTATTTCAATATGTTGAGACTTAGATATACTGATGGGTATAGAGGATTAGAATAGATTAATAGAAATGAAAGAACTAATTTATTGGTTTATTAAGATTGAGGTTTGTTTTATTGGATTATTTTGACAAAAAAAATTTAATAATTTATATTTATGGTGATTATATTGAGATCAGAAGTTAAGGGATCCGTTACCGTTAAATCCTAGAATATATGAATGAAATCTTGATAGTTCCGGATGAGACTGTATATGGACAAATTAGTATCCTAACATAGTACAGTTCATGTTACTAAAATTGCTAGGAATTATTGTTATACGGTAACATCTTGATATTGTTACATTGTTATAATTACTATTATTGTTACTGTGAGTGTATTATCCCAGTGATCTAAGTAACATGGATATTGATTAAATCTTAGCAATCTAAATGATAATACATTACACAACTTACACTGAAATTGAGAAATCGATAGGGGAGACATTGTCTGTATTTTAGGTGGGCCTAAGATACAAGTTGCACAACCGAAAATACGATTCCACTTTAGCGTTCCGGGGGATGACTGACATCTTGTATTGTTCATATTGTTATTGTTATTGACTATTTAATAGTAAGACTTGGTTCAACGTCAAGTGATTGAGACGTGATTCTGGATATGTGCAGAACCCACCTAAAACATAGACAATATCTCCATCTGTCAATTTCACTAATATAGGACCCTAATTGACATGTGTAGTAGGTATAGTATGAGATGCGTGTACTGCATGTGACAATTGGAGTTCGCCAACATAATTAATAAAATAGACATTTTATGATGTACTGTAATTGATTGTGTTCACCTGTTAGATATGTATATATGTACTATGATAGACACTTGATACACACACATGCTATGAAAGACGCCTGACTTAATATATGATTCTGTTACAGTATATTTTCATTAGTGCTCATCTATGTATTATATTGTTATTGCATTCACAGTATGCTGACTACCTTCATATTATATTATCGTATATTGCTATTATTATTGTATTATATCTTCTGTCATTTTACACACTCCCTGAATTTGCATATCCAGGTCTATGGATATTTTATTTGCTGATCAGGTATTTGGAGCGGATCACACATACTACTAGGAGCCCCGGAGTTCTCTTGCTTGATCGTCCAGTCTCAGTATCTTTTCTTGCATTCCCTTATTCTTATTGATTCCGTTGATTCTTTACATTGTTAGGACTCAGTTTTATTCTTTTTAATTATTCATAGAATAATATATTATTGTGTTAAAAATTTATATGTTATACTGCACTGGCTTTATTGATTTAATAGTTGATTTATATAGTTTGCTCGGGTTACATTAGGCTTAGAGTGTATAAGTGGTATATTTTTCTCGTGTATATACGTCGCTGGCTCTCGTCGCATCTCCGCTCCAGCGTATTTTAGAAAGCGAGGCGTGACGGATTGACTTCATGCCAATAAAAGTACAATTGCTAACATGTATACACTCTTAGTTCGATTATAGGCTCTGGTTTGATTTCCCTATTCTCTTTTTGAGAGAATCGATTTTCCCATTCTTATGGCATATAGTGTCCATTTTCATTACTAAGAAAAACAACCTCCATTTTCATAACTTCTATGAGTCATCTAGATAAACTTAGAATGACCCCGTACCTTTGAGAGGTTGACACTTGATATAGTAGCTCGTCCTAGAGCTACTAACTCTGATTTAGTTTATCTGATAAGATTACTCCCACAATTTATAGATCAAATCCTTAAGATCTATCAGTAACCATACTCCAATGATTTTTTCACTAAGATCACATCGAACAAGAATTCAGATATCTCAACTACGTTGCCTTTCTTGTAACATCATTCCAAAATTATCTTTAAGAATATTACATATTGCCCAAACAATAATCACCCATGATTGCTATATCCTTAAAACCATTAAGATCCCAAATAATCTTAAATCCTCGAGTGCTTGTCTTATATAGGTTCACAGTATCACCATAACACAAATCTCAGATCACATCGTCACTATTGAAAGATCATCAGTTCAAGTAGCAGTCACTAATGAAAATTTTCAAGGTCAAATATCAACAATCAACAATTATCAGTCCTTGAAAAATGCGCAATGATATCAATTAGTCATTGTCTCAATCCCTCAATATATCTTTCAAATTGATCCGTATAATCTTACTTTAATATTCCTGCTTCAGATTCTCAAAGTTGAGTTTTAAGTTGATCTTCATAAAGATTCAGATATATCTATCTCTTCCTTTCATCTATGATTTCTCAATAAGAAGATCACATGATTCTCAAATTATCAAGGTATTTCAATTATAATATTCTTAAGGGTCATAGAATTAACACAAAAACCTCAAACTATGATAGATATTCTTAAAATGTTACTTAGATCTGAAAACCTCAAGATTCTAATCCTCAGAAACTAAAACCAAGCAATCTGATCTAAGGTATAGTCATATTTCACCCAAGGCAATAGTTCCGTTTATTGATCTGATTATCACTCCAAGATCCATGCCCTAAATCCAATATGTATGGATGTGATCTAATCATTATTTAATCCAGGCATGATTTTATCTTAAGTCCACCATCTTACTATGATCCCCTTGTAGACTGTATCTCAAAAAGTTTCAGATCCAAAATTCCTCATAAAATTAACTGCCAGATGATTCGACAATGATCCTCTCAATTACTCTTCTTCGTCCAAATAATCAGATCAAATCCTCAATATATCTATCATCAATCTAAACCAAGAATTGTTTAACCAGACATGATCAAGCGGGACAGACTAGGTATGAAGACTACATGAATGGAAGAGTTACATCAGGGTGACAGTTCAAGGATTTCCGGGGATCGATTGTACAAGTATGAAGTTAAAGAAGAGATTCAATGACTATTTACTCAGATAAATTCGTGGATGATTACATATATGTGGCCTGATTGCATATATGGCATATAACTAACCTGGCTCTGATACCAACAAAACTATGTCACGCCCCACTTCCCAAATTACGGAATACGGGTAAGTGACGATGGCCAGCAGATACTCATAAAGAGTAAAATCTCTTCCATAAGTACCTTAGGCTGTCAATAACAAACATGATAGTACACATATATGCACATACAATCAAGTGCACGGATAAAATCACATATATGAAAAACTGAATCATAAATAATATTATCCACTATATCTGAATAAAACAAGTTAAGAAAGAAAACTGAACTCACCGAAGAACAACTGAATCATAATATGATCTACGAATAACTCTCTATACCAGCTTTCTGATCTAAATACTGAAAAATAATAAAGGTCCGTCAGAAGCGGACCAGCAAGAACACACGAAGAGAAGAGAACGATAAAAGAGAGAATATGAAAATGTAGTGACAATAAGTAGGACATAAGCATAATATGTTTGGCAGTATCGAGAACTGAAAGTAATAACAATAATAGGAATAATCAAGAAGATAGATCATATACAATAAGACCGTGCATGCATGGTGTGACATGTATATAATGAACATGAAATGTCCTGGACAAGTAACTGTCATGTAACATAATCACAAGATAAAATAACATGGTGTGTCCAGGAACGTCATATAGTCAAGATAATGCATATCACATGAGTCTCGAGTGTCATTATCTTGAAAATACATGTCAGGTACTAGATCACTGAAGACAATGAAGGATATGATGCAAGTGCATACGTCTAGCATATTTTATTACTCTAACTAACGCAACCATTCTGTGCCCCATCCCACGGACAACTGCATATCAAACAAGTGATGTGTTAGTAGATCTTGATAGTAGGGAGAAACAGTTCACTGTACTCAGGTATCATGTAACATGTAATAACAGGAGCGCGCATAAATAATAAGATCACGTGTGGCATCCAAACCCACAAGGGGTCGCCCTTCCAAGCACACCTCCCTGAATTTTCCCTACTACAGTCTCCCCCAATAACCCCGGCTTAATTAATTTTATTAATCAATGCAAATGTAAAATAGTGTGTGACTCAGTGTATATGATCCAGAAACAGTATCATGGATATCACTGTCACATAGTGAAGATAATATGCATCAAGATCAAGGAACGATGTGGACAGTGACCATATCAAGTGACAAATATATAGTTGTGCAAGTGATACAAAATACATGCAAAGTAGTACAAGTAATGTCAGTGACATGTAATCCAAAGGTCATAATAAGTCGGTCTCGATCATATCTCTATAATCCAACAAGTATCCTCGAATAATTTCTCAAACTATAAAAGTTGATTTTCTCGATTAATTTTCAGTAATATTAGGATCACAATATCAATCGATATACAATCTTTAACTATCAATCTTGCTTCATTATTATCCAGTTATCCTCAAGATCCAGATCACAGTATTTGTCATGATCAGTATAAATCTCATGTCAATAAATCAGTCTATCACATACAAGCAATCATGTCAATTTTGGATCGATGTATGTGAAAAATCACCTAGAGGGGGGTGAATAGGTGACAATGCTAATCTAGTGAACTTAATGCGGAAATTAAAAACTTAATGCAAATTACACTCAAGTGCTATCAACAAGTGATGCACACACAACCAAGCCAAGCAATATGAATGAGCAATGTAAATAAATGCAAGGCACAAAGTAAAGAGAAAGAGATAGAGAGCCAATAGATCAAACGCAAACACAAGGATATGTTATCGAGGTTCGAGCACCCAGCTCTATATCCCCGCCTTCGACACACGAAGGATTTCCACTAGCTCGTCCACCTAGGACCCTTTACAAGGAGTACCCAACTCCTCTCTTTACAACCTCCTCCTTGAGGCACAAATCCAAGCCAACCAACACAACCTCCTCCTTGAGGCAAATCCCAAATCAATACAACAAACTCCCAATCACCAACCAATACAAGGATCACCTCTCAACTAGAGGAATACAACCCAAAGCACAAAGCAAGTAAAGATTGGGTTACAACTTGGTGGTCACAACAACAACCACAAACAACTTCTTCTTCCCACACAAATATCCTATAGATATAGATAGTAGATTTTTGCTCAAGTGTGGAGAAAACCAAAGGAATGGAAATCAGAAATCACAAAGAAAAATCCTTGGGAAAAACTGAAACAAAGATAGAGAAGTTCAATCAAAATCCTTTCCCAAAAACCCTTTCTTTGATTTTCCAAACCCTAATAAAAACACCAAATGTATTGTTCAAGTTGAGCTCAAAAACTTCTTTTGATTGCTGTAAAAACCCCAGAGAGTATGAAAAATTTCGCACAAAATTCTTAGAGAAAAACTCTTGCAAATGGGGTATTTATAAGCAATTATCAGAAAATAGCCGTTGACAGAAATTTAGCCAAAATTGCCCTTCCGGTCGACCGGCCCGGTCGACCGTCCAACGGTCAATTTTTGACCGTTGGCAACTAACGGTCGACCGGTCCGGTCGACCGAATAATCCCGAGAGCAGACTATTCTGCTCCGGTCGACCGTCCCGGTCGACCGCTGTCTGTGCCAGAAACGTGCACAGGTTTGTGCACGTCGTCGGTCGACCGTGACGGTCGACCGGCTACATGCGGTCGACCGATACGGTCGACCGAACTAGCCTGGCAGGCAGCAAATGGGTCAGAAATCTGAGGTAAAAAAATATTTCAATAAATCCCACAAAATCTCTAAAATTCCACAAAAATAGTTTTATCATTTTATATTGAAATACAAACTTGTGTTAAAAATCCTAACACAAATTTCAAACATATTAAACTATTTTTGTGTCATAGAAATTTTGCCAAAAATCAAAAACCGTATTTTCTAAAACCTTGTATTTTTGAATAAAAAATACACATTGTCTAAAACTCATCCATGATACAAAAATATGAAACACAAGAATATCATGTTGGAATTATCAAGTTCGAGTATCAAGATTAAATATCATATTTTTGTATTTGATTCCAAAATATGTTTTGTTAGAATTACCAAAACATAAAACTCATGAAGTAGACTATCAAACTAAGTTTGTTTAAGCAATAGAAGCATGCATGTATATAGAACAAATCTAATATACATAAACCATGTAAACTTGTTTTGATCTATCTATTCATGAAAACCAAGATCGGTTAAACCTAAAACCGAAAAACCAAAACATGATACGTGTGTGTTGTGAACTTGAGCTTATCATACTATTCTAATCTTTACAATTAGGATCTAAACTCAAAACAAAAACTATGGATACCTAAGTCTTCTTGTAGAGCGCAATCTCCAAGCTAGAGCGCAATCTCCAAGTCGGCTCGATCCAAAAACTCTTGATTCACCGGGCAAGTGCTATATATGATCTTTGATGCGCGGGCTCTTGAATCAACATGTGAAAGATGTGTGGAAGCTTTCACCAAGTAATATCTTGATTAATGATCTGAAACTTAAACATCACAAGATAATTAGTACACATAAATACATGAGTTAATCATCATCAAAACTAGAGTGGAAGGCCTTTGGGCCAACAATCTCCCCCTTTTTGATGATGACAAAACTCATGGAGTTATATATGCATGGATTAAAGTAAAGCTTCAAGGAAGCTCCCCCTTAACTCATGCATAACAATAAAACATATAAGATATGCAATGAATGTTCTTAAAAACATGTTTATATGTGTTTAAAACAATATCAAAACATGCTCTTGATACCAATAAAGATGAAACATAAAACATGCACATAAAACATGCATAGACATGCATATAAAAAAGGCTTCTTTTCATTAAATGTAAACTATATGCAAACACAAATATGCATATAAAACTCAAATTCTTCTCCCCCTTTTTGTCAATCATCAAAAAGGTTAAAAAAAAAATAAAAGCAAAAACAATAAATTTTTCTCCCCTTTTTTGTTCAAAGCAAAGAACTAATAAAGGGTTAAATCAAATATGATACCAAAAAAAAAAATGTGGCAATGAAGTGTATATTGATACCAATTGAAAAACAACAGATCAATTGAAATCAAAACGAGAACATATACCAATTGAAAACACAAAAAAATGAAAATCTTGATACCAATTAGTAAGTAAACAAATAACCTACCAATTGTAAACAAACAAACTAGATACCAATTTTAGGAATTAAACAATACTAATTTTGAATTTCCTTAAAAACAAATCTTGATACCAATGAAACTATTATTCTTTAAAACACAAGATACCAATTGAAATTATTTCTTTGCCAATAGAAATCTTTATTTTCTATCATAAAGCAAGGGAGTGGAATACAAAAAAAATATCAATTGAAAGATAAAATACCAATTTGAAAAATAAAATACTAGTTTTCTCCCCCTTTATGAAATACCAAATGAAAATATGCATATGCTTGAAATAAGATACCAATTGAAAATTAAATCAATTGAAAATTTGCTTTAACATTTTTTTTTTAATTTGAAAAGTTCAAGCTAAGCATAAACAAAATTTGTGATATCTTGAAGCACGAATAAATCATCTATATATGTATGTAAGAAATAGATACCAATTGAAATTGATACTATATGAAGTGTAAGCATACATATATAAAACAAAACATATATGAGTATACAAAAGGATGTCAAGATTGATACCAATTGAAAGAATTCAATGATACCAATTGAAACAACAATATGATCAAGTGTATATCTCATATCAATTACCACCCAATCATGGTTCAAGATAAAAACGATTTTCATTATAAAGCATGCAAGAACATGATCTCCCATCCAACCGCCCATTATGGTAGGGGTTTTCAAAATAGATTTGAAATTATAGTTCGTTTGAAAATCACTACCAAAGAAAGAATATCGCAACTAGTTAAATGGAAAACTTGTTAACTAGTACGAAATCCTTCAAGCAATGAATAACAAAAATATTTTTCATGAAACATGAAAATCACATGATCACTAAACACTCAAATTCCATAAAGCCAAATCATAGTCTCATGAAAACAAATCATGAGTAAACAAGTAAGTGAGTGAACAAGTGTAATGTGAAATACATTGTCATGAAAATTTTGCATTCAAGTACAAATTCTTTAAAATATTTACACATGATAAACTAAATTTCCTTTACCAAATGAAATTTCCAAAAACATGAAACTCATCAAAATGATTTAACCTTCAAGGCATATGTATGTCATGTACAAACTAAAGTATACATACATATCCTAAACATAATGAGTCCACAAAAGTATGTGCATGAAGGCACGTGGCTCAAGGATGTATATGTATAGATGATAGTCTGGACAAGATGTACATATACATGAAGTTAAAACAAAACATGCAAAATAGTGAATACAAGTCAAATGCAAGAATCATCAAAACTAGACTATACTAGTACATCAAGTGAATACAAATGAGCGTTCAAGCACAAACATATATAAAGGTCTATTTGTAGCTCACTCGTTGTACAAGTATAAATTCTAGTCTTAATGAAAATTATCATTCAAGCATATATCCAAATCATTAAGCATAAAACGGGTCATAAATCAACAATATTCTAAAAAATGATCATTATGTAAATTCATATGCTATAAGAATCAAGATATACATAATATCAAAACAATTGTAAAAACACAAAATATGGAATCATGTAAACAATGGTGATATCAAATTTCAAAACATGAGTCATTAAAACGAAAGTTATAGAACATCATTGTGCGTATGCATGTACATTAGGTCTAAAGCATGCATGTTAGTTTAAACAAGGTGAGACACTAAATGTAGATTCCAAATGAAGCATGGGTGCTCAAGTAACTAAACATGTACAACTTTAATATAATGGCACAAGCATAATGGACAATAAACCACAACATGCTATAATAAAAAAAATGAAAAGCATGTAAACACTAAATGGAGTAAGGGATTGTTACCAAAACCAAAGGGGCAACTCTCCATGTCTCCAAAACACGATGGTCCTCCCACCAAATCTCCTTGAGAGTGAAGCATCCAAATGGTTCTCCTTTTAGCTTAGAATGCATCCACCTCAAGGCACCAATACCCTCACGTGACGCGAGAGCTCCCACCTACATCAAAAGTCAAAGAGGTGGTTTTTGGTACCCATTTTCTAGTGGGTCCACGAGGGTTAGTTTCTTTTCTCACCCAAACATAATTAGTTGCTAAATTTTCATGATAAATGCGATCATAACAAAATCTAGCAAGGTGGCCTTTTCGATCACAATGTGTACATGTGTACACGTGAGCATACATATGATGGTGGTGATCATGAAAAGCATGTGTATGCCTAGATGGGTGTGCATGCAAGGTTGGAACTTGTTTCTTGCGAACCAAGGTTTCCAATCGTGTGTGATTTATGGCACAATGGCTCAAAGTGGAGCCCAAACTATCAACACTTTTCTTCAAACAAGTATATCATTTTCAATGCTAGAAGACAAAGTGGAACATGCTATAGAAGTGCAAGAAGTAGAAGCTACATTAGCATGACAAACATGAATATCAATCTCATTTTGTAAAGATTTATTTTTAATCAAAACCAAATCCAATTCTTTCATAATTGAATCAATTTTATTTTTCAAAGTAAGATTTTCTTTGAAAACATGATCCAATCTAGAAGACAAAACCTCATTGTGTTCTACAACATCATCAAAATCATTTTTGTTTTTCAAATCTTCAATCTCTTTAAGTGCAAGTTCAAGTTGAGATTGTAGTGAGTCACGTTCACTAGTGATCTCTTCTTTCTCTTGCAAACCGATTCAAAAGTTGAACATAAATCCTTTAATTCTTCTTTTAAGTCAAAATGTTTCTTTTTCAAGATCTCATGTTTTTCCATAAAATTTTCAAGTTTAGAAGCAAGGTCAACATTCAAATTTTGAACTTCAAAACAACCATGGCAATATGAACTAGAGCTATCATCTATTTGAGAGTCCGATTGTACCTCATGGGAGTCTTTCCCATATGCCATAAAACAAGGCTCTTCGGATACATCTCTCATAGATCTCCTCATATTGTTAATGATCCTTGGAAGCTCCGGAGATGTCAAGACGCTCCAAACTGCAAAAGCCGAATCAAAACTATCAAAAACAAGTAAAAGATTATTATCAAAAGATGCTCTAAGTGTTTTAAGTGCAAGTGCATTGGCTTTCTTATGCTTGCTACTATTAGGGAGGGTTTCTATAGTGATGGCTTGATAAACTAGATGACCTAGAGTTTTTAAATGCCTAGTCATGTCCACCTTCCAAGCATCAAGTCTAAAATGATCAAACATGGGAGGGCTAGCCATTAGTGCAACTATATGTGTGCAAATGAAAATGCAAATGAAGATTAGCAAACCAAGATCTCACTCCTAGGTGGTTAAACCTAAATATCAGGAGCGCTAGCTCTGATACCAATTGAAAAGTCACCTAGAGGGGGGGGGGGTGAATAGGTGACAATGCTAATCTAGTGAACTTAATGCGGAAATTAAAAACTTAATGCAAATTACACTCAAGTGTTATCAACAAGTGATGCACACACCACAAGCCAAGCAATATGAATGAGCAATGTAAATAAATGCAAGGCACAAAGTAAAGAGAGAGAGATAGAGAGCCAATAGATCAAACGCAAACACAAGGATATGTTATCGAGGTTCGAGCACCCAGCTCTACATCCCCGCCTTCGACACACGAAGGATTTCCACTAGCTCGTCCACCTAGGACCCTTTACAAGGAGTACCCAACTCCTCTCTTTACAACCTCCTCCTTGAGGCACAAATCCAAGCCAACCAACACAACCTCCTCCTTGAGGCAAATCCCAAACCAATACAACAAACTCCCAATCACCAACCAATACAAGGATCACCTCTCAACTAGAGGGATACAACCCAAAGCACAAAGCAAGTAAAGATTGGGTTACAACTTGGTGGTCACAACAACAACCACAAACAACTTCTTCTTCCCACACAAATATCCTATAGATATAGATAGTAGATTTTTGCTCAAGTGTGGAGAAAACCAAAGGAATGGAAATCAGAAATCACAAAGAAAAATCCTTGGGAAAAACTGAAACAAAGATAGAGAAGTTCAATCAAAATCCTTTCCCAAAAACCCTTTCTTTGATTTTCCAACCCTAATAAAAACACAAATGTATTGTTCAAGTTGAGCTCAAAAACTTCTTTTGATTGCTGTAAAAACCCCAGAGAGTATGAAAAATTTCGCACAAAAATTCTTAGAGAAAAACTCTTGCAAATGGGGTATTTATAGGCAATTATCAGAAAATAGCCGTTGACAGAAATTTAGCCAAAATTGCCCTTCTGGTCGACCGGCCCGGTCGACCGTCCAACGGTCAATTTTTGACCGTTGGCAACTAACGGTCGACCGGTCCGGTCGACCGAATAATCCCGAGAGCAGACTATTCTGCTCCGGTCGACCGTCCCGGTCGACCGCTGTCTGTGCCAGAAACGTGTACAGGTTTGTGCACGTCGTCGGTCGACCGTGACGGTCGACCGGCTACATGCGGTCGACCGATACGGTCGACCGAACTAGCCTGGCAGGCAGCAAATGGGTCAGAAATCTGAGGTAAAAAAATATTTCAATAAATCCCACAAAATCTCTAAAATTCCACAAAAATAGTTTATCATTTTATATTGAAATACAAACTTGTGTTAAAAATCCTAACACAAATTTCAAACATATTAAACTATTTTTGTGTCATAGAAATTTTGCCAAAAACCAAACCGTATTTTCTAAAACCTTGTATTTTTGAATAGAAAATACACATTGTCTAAAACTCATCCATGATACAAAAATATGAAACACAAGAATATCATGTTGGAATTATCAAGTTCGAGTATCAAGATTAAATATCATATTTTTGTATTTGATTCCAAAATATGTTTTGTTAGAATTACCAAAACATAAAACTCATGAAGTAGACTATCAAACTAAGTTTGTTTAAGCAATAGAAGCATGCATGTATATAGAACAAATCTAATATACATAACCATGTAAACTTGTTTTGATCTATCTATTCATGAAAACCAAGATCGGTTAAACCTAAAACCGAAAAACCAAAACATGATACGTGTGTGTTGTGAACTTGAGCTTATCATACTATTCTAATCTTTACAATTAGGATCTAAACTCAAAACAAACTATGGATACCTAAGTCTTCTTGTAGAGCGCAATCTCCAAGCTAGAGCGCAATCTCCAAGTCGGCTCGATCCAAAAACTCTTGATTCACCGGGCAAGTGCTATATATGATCTTTGATGCGCGGGCTCTTGAATCAACATGTGAAAGATGTGTGGAAGCTTTCACCAACTAATATCTTGATTAATGATCTGAAACTTAAACATCACAAGATAATTAGTACACATAACTACATGAGTTAATCATCATCAAAACTAGAGTGGAAGGCCTTTGGGCCAACAGTATGCATGTACAAGAATGAGATGCAAACACGATACATGAGGTAATGATCACAGGACAGAATAAGTGACAATATCAAGAAATACAAGATTTATAATGTAATTGGATTCAAGAGTAGGCTAATGATGTAAACGTGATCACATAATGATATAGAAGATCAAGGACATAATATCTAGAAATTATAGTTAAGAGATAGAGTTAAAATCGACACAAAAGTTAACAAGGAGAGAATCGTGTACACTTGCCTGATGTCGTTGGAATCTGAATTCCCGTAACTGCAACCGACTCTGGGTAAAATTCGCAGCCTAAATATAGCGTGAATTAATTAGAGACTGGACATGTTATTTATTCAGTGACACGTTAAATAAGAAAGTAATTTTTACTATTTATTATTTTGTTGACTAATGTTTTCAAATAATTTAATTTCTGAATTTATAGCAACTATTTAAAAACATACTTTTATGGCAAAATTCATGCATAGACTAATAAATTGATGTATAGTATCTATATTTTACTGAATTATGAATTTTATATTTTTTTGTGATATTTAGAAATTTATTGGCAATTTTTAATAAATGATCATTAAATAATAATTACAAAGAATATTTAATTTCATCTTATTCTAAGTAATATTACCCTCAAAATAATTTACAGAGTCCCAAATTTAGTTTGTCATTTTCTGTGAAATTTCTAGAATTTTCTGAGAATTTTCTGAATTAAATAAACTAAAAATCAATAACAATAAATAAAAAGTTTAATGGGTTTGTTTGCTACAGTAATGGGTCTTTTGCTACAGTAATGAGTTTGGGTCTGGTTGCTACAATAACTGCTACAATAATTTTCTACTTATTTTTATTTTATTTATTTATTTATTTTTCTTTTTCTTTCTTTCCTTTTTTTTCCTTTTTCTCTCTCTCTCTCTTTTTTTGTATTGGGTCGGGTTTGAATCTGTTGTACAGACCCGAACTAGGTCTGTGGCCTGACCCGCTGGCCTGGCCTGACCAGACCTGTGAAAGTACACCTAGAGGGGGGTGAACAGGTGTACGGCTAGTCTATGAACAATAATGCGAAAATTAAAAACTAATTGCAACACACTTAGTGTAACCAACGAGTGTAGCCGAATTCCTGGTGAAGGGCTTTGGACTAACTCCTCTTGATTCCTCTGAATAAGAGTTGAGGTGCTATATGAAGCTCTCGTGGTTAAAAACAAGTGAGGCACACACAAACAACACAAGCATGTATATGATATGACAGTATGAATCAATGCACAAAGTAAGAGAGTTAGAGAAAGTGGATCAATCGCAAACACACTGATATGTTTGAAGTTCGAGCACACAGCTCTACGTCCCCGCCTTCACACAGAAGGATTTTTACTAACTCGTCCACACAGGACTTCCCCACAGGAACCTCCACTGAGGATTTGGGGCAATTACAATTGGGAGTACACAACTCCTCTCTCCAACCGAATACAACCTCTTACAGAGGCAATGCACAACTCTCAACACCTTTACACTTAGAGGGTTAGGCACTTAGCCAAACAATGATCAACCTCACAAATGAGGGATAGGGCTCAAAGCCACTCAAACACAATCACCTCACACTTGAGGGATTCTAACATAATCTCCACCTCTCACTAGAGGGAGCCAAATACCACTTCCACAATCACCTCACACTTGAGGGATACAACTCAATCACCTCTCACTAGAGGGATATCACAATCAAAGAAGGTTTATAACTTAGTGATCACAAAGACCACAAACCAATTTCTTTCTCACAAAATAAAGATTCTAATAGATAGGATAGTAGATAAGCTCAAGTGTGAGAAAACAAAGTGTTTTGAACAAAGAAAATCACTTGGGAAAATATCCAATAGATATAGAATTTTTAGACCAAAAACCAATTCCCAAAAGACTATTTTCTTTGAATTATCAAACACTTTAAAAACAAATGAAGATTGATCTTTTGAACCCAAAAACTCTTTTGAAAAACTTGCTCTTAAAACACTTGAAAAGATCTAAAATTTTGCTCTTGAAAACTTGTTGAAAAACAACTCTCAAATGGGGTATTTATAACCCATTAGGAAATTTGCCCGTTGGCAGCTGAAAAGGCCCAGATTGGCCTTCCAGTCGACTGGCCGGTCGACCGACCAACGGTCAAAATTGACCGTTGAGCCCTCCGTTGACCGCCCGGTCGACCGTGCCAGATCCAGAGAGCAATTGCTCTCTGGCCGGTCGACCTCCCGGTCGACCGGGGCAAGGCTTACGGCCGACCGTCCGGTCGACCACTCCCACCTGAGAGTGGGGTGACTTCAGTCGGTCGACCGTACGGTCGACCAACTAAGCCAACATGGCCTTTGTGCACATCTCGTGCACATCAGTCGACCGTTCCGGTCGACCGGCTCTTGGTTTGGTCGACCGTCAGAGCCTGGCTGGCAATTTTCAGAACTTAAAACTTGGGTTTTTATTATCTAATTAAATCCTATAAAATCTTTAAAATTCTACAAAAATAGGTTCTTGTTATATCTTTGACATACAAACATGTTTGAGTAAAAATCAAACTATATTACAAACATTTTGAACTATTTTTGTGACTTACAAATTTTGCCGAAAACCAAATCTGTATTTTTTAAACTTAGATTTTTGAAATGGAAATCCGATTTTTCCAAAACACATATAAATACAAAAACATGATACTTAAACAACTTTGAAGCATATAGTATATGGATAGAATCCAATATACATGAAAGAGATTATATCAATGTTTTTGACATTAAATCCGAAAATAAGTTTTGTTTAAATACAAAACCCAAATACATGAATAGTGTATCAAAATAAGTTTTTCTAAGTAGATGAATCAGATATGTATATAGATCAAATCTAATATACATTAAACCATGTAAACTTGTTTTGATTCAATTCTATTCATGAAAACCAAGATTAATTAAACCGAAAACCAAAACCAATAAACATGAAACTTGAAATAAGTGTGTGTTGTGAACTTGAGCATACCACACTATCTAATTTTTAACAATGGATGTAAACTAACTATTCTAAAATAAACCGAGGTCTTCTTGTAGAGCACCGTCTCCAAGTTGACTCGATCCAAACGTGATCCCCTGAGCTTGACTCCAACGAGTGCTAGATATGAACTTTGACGCTCGAGCTCTTGAATCACCATGTGAAAGCTCCAAAACACCTTTGTTGAAGCTAATCACCTACTAATATCTTGGTTAATATCTGAAACTAAATATCATAAGATTATTAGTAAACTATAACTACATGAGTTAATCATCATCAAAACTAGAATGGACGGTCTTTGGGCCAACATTCTCTCCCTTTATGATGATGACAAAACTCATGGAGTTATATATGCGTGGATTAAAGTTAAGCTTCAAAGAAGCTCCCCCTTAACTCATGCATAGCAATAAACATAAGATATGCAATGAATATTAAACATGAATATGTATAAACAAGCATAATAAATAAACATGTTCTTGATACCAATTGTAACGCCCAGATCCCAATGATACGGGGACGTCACTGCGACGCATATACGTAGGTCAGATGGTGCCCCCACGTATATACGCTAAGCATAAGTACAACAAGTATCAGAGTACAACACACAGCGTGGTATATTCATATGCCAACTTACAAAAGATAAATACAAAGTTATACAAGTTATGATAAGCAAAATCACTTTACAAGTGTCCTTTATCACAACCCAAGTCCAAAATGAATCCTATACAACCAAAAATACAAAAATGCTCACGAAATGGATGGAGATCCCGTGAACCAAAAGGAAGAGTCGGCACGATGAGACTAGAGCTGGTCAGCCTGCTCAGAAAGATAGGCCCGGTCCTCTGTGGAAGGCTCCACTTCGTTCCAAGCCTCAGAATCTGAATATGCAAATCCAAAGGGTCAAGACATAATACAACAAATGATAGGTAGCCAAGTGACAAGGGTTATGATCAGGGATAAATGAAGTAATAATAACCAGCAGTGAATACCAAGCGATGCAAATTCTATAAGAGAAAGTCATATGCAATAACTACAGTTAACGTCTTATTATTATTACTTGTCTTACTGTGATATCTAGCTATGTGACCCAGCGTCCCAGAGCACATAGATCCATATCATAGTAAAGCAAGGTGGTTATTGGAAACAGCGGTTGTATTGACGAACTATGTTTACAGTGGGTCCCGTGCATGCCCGGGACCACGGCCCAGTATTGTTCCGTTGCTTGAAGACGGAACCTGCCGCTAGGCTAACAGGAGGGTCTTATGTATGCCCTTGTCATGACAGTAAACAGGAAAGGGAGGAAGCACTCCCCTCGGTCCCCCTGGAGTACCGCAGGTAAGACCGGAAAATATAGTGCACAACCTAATACCACTGTAAACACGAACACATATCGATATTCCGCATATTTCCCCCTGCCCCCATGTAAGTTGGTATATTTTATATAAAGGTCGGTATATCATGCTTGGTGTTTGAGTGATAGCATGAAGGGGAGGTGATATTTCATATTTAACATTATATGGAATAGCAATATGTAACATGAGTCATGAAGCATAATAAAGCAAGATCCATCAGGTAACAAGTCATGCAGTACAGGTATGAAGCATAAATAAGGCTAAAACAGCATACCTATATCAGGGAAATATCAAAAATTAGAAAGGAAAGGAGTCAGAAAATCTGTCCCAGGATTTGACCTAGCGGTCGACCTCCGGTCGACTGCCGGTCGACTGGGATTTACAAAGGTCCGAGTGCCGGTCGACTGCCGGTCGACCGTACAAAGTGCGTGAGCTCCAGGTTTTGGCCGGTCGACTGCCGGTCGACTGGCCCACACCTAAATCCTAAGCCGGTTGAGTCAGCGGTCGACTGCCAGTCGACCGCCAGCTCAAAGTTGTGCACGTTGTGCACATCGGTAGAGTACCGGTCGACTGCCGGTCGACCGATCCTCTGGAATTTCTGTTATTAAGGCAGAAATCAGAATTCTCACATGGGTTGGTTCTAACAGTTAAAGGTAAGATTTTTGTGGCATTAGAGGACCTGATCTACTACTACAAGTACACCAGAACAGGGTCTATCTTGGGTGTGTGATATATTGACATGAGAGGTTGGATTTGAGCTTAGATGACCTAAAAATTGGATTTTTATGTTATAAGTGTACATGGATCTCTATCCTAAGCATGTGGAGTGTTAACTAGGTCTTGGTGAGTAAAGATACTCACAAGGATGGTTTAATCTGAAGCTTGATCCAAGGGAAGAGGTGGTGGCTTCAATCCACCACTTGATGTTGAAGCTAGGGTTGAAGAACTTGTTCTTGGAGTTGCCTATGGAGTGATGGTTGAAGTTGGAGTCCTTGATGAAGCCTTGGTTGAAGCCCTAGAGATCTTGAGGTGAAGGTGAAGAGGTTGGGTGTTCTCTTGGAGCTAGGGTTTGTGAGGAAGAAGGAGATCTTGGAGAGTTTCTTCTCTTGTGAAGAAATGAAGGAGAAAGGGGAAATTTGCAAATGAATTGCATTTATAGGTTGGGATCTTTTGTAAAGGGAGTGGAATTATGATAGAAGTGGGGGGTTTTCTTGCAAAAGAAGGGGGTGAGGTGTCCCTCACTTGGACACTTGGCCGGCTAAGGAAGGAGAGAGAATTAGTGGGGTTAGGTGAAGGGTGAGTGGGAAATGAGGTGGAAAATGAGGTGGAATTGGAATTTTGCAAATTTTGGAAAAATGTCCGAAATTCAAGTATCTCGGATTGGTCTGAAAATTTTACCAAAAATCAAGAAAAATATTTGAAGACTCATGGTGAAATCCGTTTGAGGAAATACTGTATAGATTTTTAATTAAAAATCCCGGAATCAGTTATTTACCGACTCCGAAGGAATTTTCATAAATTTATAAAATCCTCAGAAAAAGTGTATAAGTAAGAAATATGATTCTAAGCAATAAAGTCTAAAGGACTTTCTAAAAATTCCTAACAGTTTGGAAGATAAAAATTCGGAAATCGGCCAGCGGTACTGGCCGACACCGTTTCGGAGAAATTCATTTTAATTCCAGAAAATTTCAGAAAATCACATAAAATCTAAAATATTGGAAATGATATTTGAAATTAAATCGGTCAAATACGGAAGGTACATCGGAAAATACGATCGAAGACTGAATACGTAACTAAGTACGTATTCCGGGAGAGGGGTATTACAATCTACCCACCTTACAAAAATTTCGTCCTCGAAATTTCATAAGGTGAAAGATAACAGGAAAAGCAATAGATAGATATGGATACAAGGAAAGATAACGGTAGAAAAAGTAGAAGGAAGAGTCTTACCCAATCAAGATGTGAAAAGATGAGGATAACGATCCCGGATAACGTCCTCACGCTCCCAAGTGGCCTCTCCTGGCGCATGCCTGTTCCATGACACCAATACCAATGGAATAGCTCTGTTCCTCAGTGTCTTGACACTCCTGTCCAGAATGGCCAACGGCTGCTCTTGGTATGATAAATCAGGTTGTAACTCCAGCTCAGAATGATCCAGAATATGGCTGTCATCCCTGACATACCTCCTCAACTGGGACACGTGGAAGACATTATGCACCCCGTCCAAAGATGGCGGCAATGCCAATCTATAGGACACATCTCCCACACGATCCAGGATCTCGAATGGGCCAATATACCTTGGACTAAGCTTCCAACGAGCACCGAACCGGATCACCCCCTTGGTAGGTGATATCCTCAAGAATACATGATCTCCAACCTGGAACTCCAATGGCCTTCTCGAGTGTCTGCCCAACTCTTCTGCTACTCTGAGCAGCCCTGAGATGATCTCGGATAACCCTGACTTTCTCTGTCGCCTGCATCAGGATCTCTGGTCCCAAAAGACTCCTCTCACCGACCTCATCCCAACAAATCGGTGATCTGCACTTCCTTCCATACAATGCCTCAAAGGGTGCCATCTTAATACTTGCCTGATAGCTGTTGTTATATGAAAACTCAGCCAAGTGAAGATGGTCCTCCCATGATCCTCCGAAGTCAATCATGCAAGCCCTCAACATATCTTCAAGGATCTGGATAGTCCTCTCAGATTGTCCGTCTGTCTGAGGATGATAAGAAGTACTGAATTTCAGACGAGTTCCCAGACTTTCTTGGAGACTCTCCCAGAAATGAGATCTGAATCTGGTGTCTCTATCTGACACAATACTAACTGGAACTCCATGCAGACGAACCACCTCCTTCATATACTTATCTGCCAGAACCTCTGTCGACTGGCCTACCCTGAATGGTATGAAGTGAGCTGACTTGGTGAGGCGATCAACTATAACCCACACAGCATTATTACCCCTGGGACTCCGAGGCAATGCCGTCACAAAATCCATGGTGATGTGCTCCCACTTCCATTCGGGTATCGGCAAAGGTTGAAGAAGTCCAGCTGATCTCTGATGCTCGATCTTTATCTGCTGGCAAACCAAGCACTTGGCAACAAACTGGGCTATCTCTCTCTTCATGGCATTCCACCAGAAGTGCCTCTTCAGGTCCTGATACATCTTGTTTCCTCCTGGATGTATAGAATAAGCTGAACTGTGTGCTTCCTCCAAAATCTTCTGTCTGACTTCTCCTTGGGGAACACAGAGTCTATCTCCAAAATACAATGCACTCTGGACGAATACAGATATCAGTCCTCAATCCAGCCTCCGCCTGAGCTCTGAATGTCTGCAATCTGGGGTCCTCCTTCTGAGCTTCCTTGATCTCCTCTATCAATGATGACTGGATCTGTAAAGCCATGAACTGCCCGGCCTTGTCACCTCCTTGCACTAACATCAAATCCAATCTGATGAATTCCTGAATCAACTCCCTCTGCTGAGTAAGGTGGACTAGCACTCTGTTCTCAGGCATTCTGCTCAGTGCATCTGGAACGGTATTGACTTTGCCGGGATGATACTGCAAGTCAATATCGTAGTCCGCCATAAGCTCCAACCACCTCCTCTGCCTCATATTTAACTCCTTCTGTGAGAAAATATACTTGAGGCTCTTGTGGTCTGTGTATATCAACACTTTGTCTCCCAGAAGGTAGTGCCTCCAAATCTTCAATGCAAATATCACAGCCGCCAACTCCAAGTCATGAGTCGGGTAATTCCTCTCATGAGGCTTCAATTGCCTAGATGCATATGCTATAACATGATCACGTTGCATAAGTACACACCCCAGGCCTTTACCTGATGCATCACAGAAAATGACCATCCCTCCTCTTCCTGAAGGGGTCCTCAAGATTGGAGCTGAAATAAGCCTCTGCTTCAACTGCTCAAATGCTGCATCACATTCTTCCGTCCATATGTATCTCTCCCCTTTTCTGGTGAGCCTGGTCAACGGAGCTGCAAGTCTAGAGAAATCCTGGACAAAGCGCCTGTAATATCCGGCTAGTCCAAGAAAGCTCTTTATCTCAGTCACCGTCTTCGGAACTGGCCAATTCTTCACTGCCTGGACTTTACTAGGATCAACTGAAATTCCTTCTGCTGAAACTATGTGTCCAAGGAAAGCTATGCTGTCCAACCAGAATTCACACTTGCTCCTCTTGGCATGAAGCTGCTCCTGCTGAAGAGTCTGCAACACCATCCTCAAGTGCTCTGCATGCTCCCTATTATTCTTTGAATAGATCAGGATGTCATCTATGAATACAACTACAAACTGATCTAGGTAGGGCGAGAACACTCGGTTCATCAAATCCATGAAAACTGCAGGGGCATTGTGACTCCGAAAGGCATAACCAGAAATTCATAGTGGCCATATCGGGTCCTGAATGCCGTCTTCGGAACATCCTCCTTCTTCACCCTCAGCTGATGGTAACCCTGCAAATCTAACTTAGAAAATACACGGGCTCCATGAAGCTGATCAAATAAATCATCAATCCGGGGCAAGGGATACTTGTTCTTGATGGTGACCTTGTTCAACTCCCTATAATCAATACAAAGCCTCTTACCACCATCCTTCTTATTCGCCAATAGCACTGGAGCTCCCCATGGTGAAGTGCTTGGTCGAATCAATCCCTTGTCCGAATACTCCTGTAGTTGCTTCTTCAAGATCTCCAACTCTGTCGGTGCCATCCTGTACGGAGCCTTGGATATAGGAGCTGCTCCTGGAATTGTATCAATGGAGAACTCAATTATCCTCTCCGGTGGAAGCCCTGAGACCTCAGCAAAGACTTCTGGAAACTCATCCCACACTGGCACTCCCTTCAGAACCTCCGAAGTGGTCATCTGAATCTCCTTCTTAGCAGGCTTCACCTCTCCGCTAAACTGGAACTCCGGCTGATGAGGGATTCTGAAATTGATCTTCCTCCCTCTACAGTCGATCACAGCATAGTACTGACTGAGCCAAGTCATGCCTAAGATTACGTCGTACCCTTTGGTGTCTAGTACGAGCATATCTATGGCCAAGGTCTTCCCACAAAGTTCCACTGGACAGTCAGCACAAACTCTAGAAGATATAACTACCCCATTCCCGGTACTTATCTCCCACTTGTGGTCTAAAGCCTTAACAGGTATGGAATGAACAGCCACAAAATGGTCGATATATAAAGTGGGATGCACCCGAATCGAAGAGAGCGAGAACAGGTATAGAATGAACTCTGATGTACCTGTAATCACCTCCTCTGAAGCCTCAGCCTCCTCTGCCGTCAGGTTGTAGGCCTGACCTCTGCCACGCCCTGTTGCTGTCCGGGCTCCTCTCTGCACTGGGCGAGCAACATGCGGTGGAGGAAGGGGAAGAGCTCTCCTCATCACTGGTCCCTGGTGCCTCTGCCCAACTGGCCCTGGTAGTGCCCTCTGTACATTCTGCCCTTGAGGTGCCGGCAAGGTTTGGTTAGCAAATCCCATCCTCCTGTGCGGACAGGTCTCCACGGCATGGTCTCGTGCTCCACACACCAAACACCATCCGTTTGCCCTCCTGCAATCCTGCTGAGAGTGTCCTGGTTTCTGGCAAAATTGCAGATAAGACCTGGTCGAGCCATCTGGTAAGGAACTGCTCTGAAGGGTTGCCTGGCCTGAACCTTCGCTGCCCTGGACGGTCCTCCTCTACCCACCGTACAAAACGGCCTCTTCATGGCCTGGTCCTTCCTCTGATCTCCTTGCTTCTTCTCAAACCCACGCTCCACCTCTCGAGCGCTGGTGAGAACTTCTGCATAGGTCTTCAGATGATGGGGCATTAGGAACATCTGAATGTCCATTTGCAGACCTTGCTGGAACCGGCTTGCCCTTTTCTCCTCATCTGCTATCATGTACGGGGCGAAGCGACTCAACCTGAGAAATTCTGCAGCATACTCATCTACGGATCTATCCCCCTGTTGAAGCCTGATGAACTGCTCCTCCATGTCCTTCTGAGCAGTGGCGGGGAGAAACGACTGTAGAAGCTCTTGGAGAACGTATCCCAAGAGATAGGCTTCTTCAAGCGAGCCTCCTCTGCAAGCCACCAAGTCCTGGCTATGTCCTTCAGCTGGATCTTTGCACCTCCACTTGGTTCTCCTTAGGCACCCTGGCGGCGTCCAGCAGATCGGTGGTGTCTGTTAACCACTGTTCAGCCTCCAATGGCCTCTCGACTCCCGTGAATACGGCCGGCTGTAGCCGTCGGAAGTCTGAGATGCTCCCGGCTTCTGCTCCTTCGGGGCTGCCAACTCCTGCCTGAGGAGCTCAGTCTGCTGATGCTGATTCTCCATCTGCTGTTGCTGGTTTCCCAGCATAGTCTGAATGATCCTCAGGATATCAGCACCCTCTCCTCCTACGGGTCCATTCGGTACTTGCCCGACATTGTTGCGACCCGAACGTCTCTCATACCGAAAGGGATAAGATCTGGAATTGGAAACAAATGAAAGGAGTTTAGGACACGAGGAAATGAATCAAGGACGGAATCAAGGAGGACTAGATAACTTTGTACATTGTAGTTGGCATTAGCAAATTACTAGGATTTGCCACTTGATTGTACTTTTAGGTTTGAGAGCCTAGGCTCTGATACCACCTGTAACGCCCAGATCCCAATGATACGGGACGTCACTGCGACGCATATACGTAGGTCAGATGGTGCCCCCACGTATATGTTGGCCCAAAGGCCATTATCCCGGTTATTTTGATGATAGCAAAACATATTTAGTTATGTATTTAATAATCTTGATTTTAAAGTATTTCAGGTTCAAAGAAACAGATTTTGACGACTCCTCTAAAAGACTCACAAATTTGGAGTTTGCCCAACATTTGCATTCCCAAGCTAAAGCACATAGGAAGCTTCGGAATTTGCGTTAAAGAATAGTTCAAGAAGAAGATCAAGACTTGCTAAAGAATCCAAGATTTGTATTTTGTCTATTTTGTTTTAGAATTTTTGTCAAAACTAAATAGTAGAAGTAGAGATATGGGATATCACACACACACATTTTCTAGAGTGATTTATGGCTTCAAAATACTTTCTATTTCTATTTCCAAACTCAGTTTTAGTTGAACATATCTATTTTGGAAATATGATTTTGAGAGACTAGTTTTTGGAAAAACATTTCATTAAAATCAAGTTTTTATCCAAAGAATTTTTACCAAGTATTTTACCTTGATAGTAGTATGACACATGCTCATACTCTATGATTTTTCAAGACCAAAACATTTTATCCAAGACCCAAAACCAAATCCAATTGTCCAGGTCCTGTAAGTTCTGATTTTTCAGAAATTCACAGTGACCGTCGACCGATTCGACCAGTCGACCGGCACTCGACCGACATGCACAAATGTGCATGTGCGTATCAGTCGACCGGGAGTCGACCGATACTCGACCGCCCCAACCTGCTGCTCTCTGGAAATTGCCATCGACCGACCCGGTCGACCGTGAGCCCCAACGGTCGGATTTTCGACCGTTGGCGGTCGACCGACCCGGTCGACCGGTAGTCTGTCAAAAGTTCTGACAGACTCAACAGCTATTTTTCTGACTTTTTGACTTTAGGGATTTGTCTCCAACGAATCTCTTGAGCAGTTTTTGACCCCTATAAATAGGTGGTCACTTCATATGAAATGACTAATGATTTTAGAGCTATCAAGTGAAATTTTACAAGAGTTGTGAAAAGATTTCAAAGTTCATTTTAGAAAAGATTTTTCTCTCCAAAGCCAAAATTCCATACACCTTACTTGGAGCCTATTCCTCTACTTCTCTCTAGTTTTGCACTACACAATCCCATACTCTAAGTCTACTATTTGGTTCTAGGATTGTGCTTAGTGAGCTCTTTTGTAAAGTGGTCAAGTGTGATCACTTCCATTGTAATTGAGTGAAGTTGTAGAGGCATCGGCCTCAAGGCGAGCTATTGTGCTCAAGGTGGTGAAGTGTCATCACGGGAGACGGACAAGTGTTGTCCTTGTATTGTTGATCCGGTGGGATCCTCAATAGTGGAAATCCTTCAAGTGTGAAGGCGGGGACGTAGAGCGTGGCTCGAACCTCGGAAACATATCGGCGTGTTTGCGTTTGCTCAAATTCTTCTAACTCTATCTCTTTAATTACTTGCACCTTTACCTTGTTTAATTCTTGCAAGTATTTGTATTGTGATAATTGTTAGAGTTAAATTTTTAAATTCCGCATAATTGCCATTATCATATAGCCATCACCTATTCACCCCCCCTCTAGGTGATTTCAATTGGTATCAGAGCCTAACCCTACAACTTAGGTCTAACAACCTTAGGGAGATCCATATATTTGGCTATATATTTGCTTGTTGTTGTTTGTTGCATTTTACTTGCTTGTGCATTCATGGCATCCATGGACTTTTCTAGCATTAAATCCCCTCCCAAATTTGATGGCTTGAACTTTCCTATTTGGAAAGTCAAGATGAACTTGTTTTTGAAATCCTTAGGTGTTAGGGTAGCTAGGGCCATTACCAAAGACTTCATTGAACCAACTAGTGATGAGAGCACATGGTCCGAGGATACTTCCAAAGACTATGAAGCAAATGCTAGGGCACAATATGCATTAACACAAGCACTTAATGAAGATGACCTTGCACGCATCATTAATTGTAAATCGGCATATGAAGTTTGGAACATGCTTATTGTGACTCATGAGGGAACGTCACAAGTCAAGAGAGCAAAAGTTGACTTGTTACGTTCTCAATATGAGAATTTTTACATGATTGATAATGAGAGCATTGATGACATGCTCACTCGCTTTACAAAAATAACTAATGCTCTTTCTTCCTTAGGCGACAAGATTGACAACGATCAAAAGATAAGGAAGGTGATTAGAGCTCTTCCCAAAGCTTGGGAAGTCAAGGCGACAACCCTCAAGAGCTAAATGATAAGGAGGAGATGGACTTCTCCGGCTTCATCGGAAATCTCAAACACATGAGATGAGATGAAGGTACGAGAAGAAAGGGAGGCACCCAAGAAGAAATCAATAGCCTTCAAAGCCGCTCCAACAATTCAAGACGAGGATGATTCATCGGACGAGTGCGATGAAGACTTCGCCATGCTCATCCGGAAGGTGGGCAAGATGTTTTACAAAAAGGGAAGACAAAGCAATTTCCGGCGAGGGAAACCTCAAGGGAGATTTGAAAGAAAAAGAGAGGAGCCCGGTCCTTGCTTCCATTGCAAGAAGATCGGTCACCTCATTGCCGATTGCCCCGCTCTACAACAAGCCCACATCCAAGAACGGGCAAAGAAAGAAGAAAGCAATGGTGGCTACTTGGGATGACACGGAGTCGGAATCCGAAGAGGAAGTCGACGCCGCGCACATGTGTTTCATGGCACATGGGGAGGATGCACCAAAGGTAACTCTAGAAAACTCTTTAGATGAGGATGAGTTAACTATGGATGAACTTGCACAATTTTTTGAAGAATTGCAAAATAGGTATGAGATTTCCCAATCTCAAATAAGAAATTAAAAAGAGAAAATGAAGCTTTAAAATATAAGTTGAAATAGTTGTTAAGAAAAGGATGTTTTATCTAGCTCTTTTGGAAAATTGAAAAATGATTTTGATAAATATAAACTTGCAAATAAGGGTAAAACCACCATAGTGTCAATTGATAAAAATGATTTTGTTGAGATCCAAAAGCGTGTTGATGCTTTGGACTCCACACTTAAAAATTGTGCATTTGATTTGAAAAAGATAGCTTCTAAATTTCCTAAGGGAACACCCCAAGGAAACATGCACAACATGCACATACACATGCACGGAAACATGCTCACACTCACAAGCATGCATACATGTATGGTATGATAGATTTATGTTTGCACTCATTGTGGCCGCAAAGGCCATTTAGAAAATTTTGTTATGCTAAAATAATGTTAAGAATAAATATGTTTGGGTTCGCCCCGGTACTAACCCTAAAGGACCCTCAAAGATTTGGGTACCAAAAGATCCTCCAAATGTAGGTGACACAGGTGGATCTACTTCCTCCAAGACTTAGGGGGAGACGGTGCCCGGGTGGTAGATGCAACTAAGCTCACAAGTTCAAATCTAGCTTGCATCGCTATCGTGGAGGCACCTATTTTTGGAGATTGCCCTTAAATTGGTAACATCTCCATTTTAAAATAGTTGTTGATTTTTGGTAATGTATACATGTGTATAGAATTGATAGTTTGCTTTTGTATTCCATTGATACATGCCTATATAGAACTACTTTCTATCATGTTGTGTACATGCCTTGCGTTAATTTTCATATCTTGTATTTTATGCCTTATGTCATATTTGTCCACATGTCCATTTTGTTAGATAGTGTATCTACTTGTATAGTTTAGATTTTGTGATTATATACTTGTATACATATAGACCTATTTTCATAAATAAAATAAAACTTTTTGAAAATTTTCATATTTAAACAAATACCTTAAAGATGGCAATTGCGCACCTCAACTCATTCAAGAGGAATCAAGAGGATGAAGTTCAGAATCCGTCACTGGGTATTCGGCTTCAACATCTTTAAATCTTTGTTTAAATTTGTAAAATAAAATTAAAACATTTTGTGTGAAGTTTTGTTGATATGATCACTAAATGAAGATTTAAAAATAATTGTTGTATCCCTGAATATTATAATATAACATATTTTTATTTGTTATAATTTAAAATTTTTTTTTGGTCAGAATCTGGTAGCAGAATTTTCAGACTTACCGGTCGACCGGCCCCTAACCCCAGTCGACCGGCTCTGTCTGAGAAGAAAATTTTGTATTTTTTTTGTGCTACCGGTCGACTGTTGTTATAGGACCAGTCGACCGATCTAGATGCGTGACTCTCTGTATCTTTTCGGTCGACCGGTCCCTTAATCCCAGTCGACCGATAGTCGTATTCTGGCGTATATTTGGATTTTTCTTCACTGTTTCGCTCACTCTCTCACTTTTCCTCTCAGCGAACCGCAGGAGCTCCCCCTCTCAAAATCCCAACTTCTAATCCATTCACCCGATCTTAAATTCCTTCAAAACCCATCTCAAACTCCTCATTCCTAATTCAGATCTTCAATCTCAAGCCGATCCGTCCATCAGATTTTCAGAATTTCTGGTTTTCAAGCTAGGGTTTCAGATTTTTCCAAGGTAAAATTTCGGATTTTTCACTTGTTCTTCCTTTCTAGCTTAGATATATCACTTCTTTTGTCTTCATATTAGGTTGATTAATCATCTAGATCGTGCCTTTACCTGCAAAAACCCTAAAAATTTGATTTTTATCATGCCTCCTAAAAGACATCGTTCTGAGAAGGGAAAGGGCATTGCCCAATCCTCATCTCAAGCCCCTAGGACTGATCCCTTGTTGCGTAACGATCTTGCCTCTGACCGTTACACACATCTAGCCCCTAGGAACACTATTTCGGGTAGGTTTGTGGCTATCCATGATTTTGAACACCTCGATATCCCCCACATACTCCGTACCAACAATCTTGTGGATTTTCTCTCCATCAGGGAGAAGGTTTACACTTCTTTGGTTCCCTATTTCTATGCCAATTTTGAATTTAGTGGGAACCGGATCATCTCCCGTGTGATGGGTAGGGACATAAACATTTCCCTAGGTCAGTTTGCTAGGATTCTTCATCTTTCCACTGATGGAATAGATGTTTACTCTTATGACCTACATGATTTTCCTGAATATCCGGAGGGTGAGTCTTCGCTCACCGCATCCACTCTCATTCACCAGGATGACAATCCCGATCTAGTGAGGAATGAGATTGTAAGTCAGTATTCCCTCCAATCTCAGGTCCTTGCTAAGATTATCTTTCATAATATCGTGCCTAAATCCGGTGAATTCAGTCATGCTCGAGGTCCTGTTCCCCTGATTATCTATTGCCTCCTTAAAGGCATTAAGATAAATTTCCCTCGAGTGATCGCTTCTCACATGAGTGGTGATCAGATTCGCACTGCTGGTAGGAGTCTGCCTTATGGCATGCTCATTACCCATCTTCTCAGGGCTTTAGATTTTGATCTCTCTGGTCAAGCCCCTTCAAAACCCTCATCTGATATCAATACTGCTGCCTTGAAGATGATGGAAGCTCAGTTGCGTCGACACGCAGCTGTGCAACCACCACCTGTTCCTACAGCTGATCCAGCTCCAGCTCCACCTCCTGTTTTTTCCCTGCTCCTGAGTTTCAGGGTGCTTCTGCTTCTGAGGTCCGCTCAATGATCGAGGCTCATCAGGCCTGGGTCGGAGAGCAAGTCTCTGCAATTCGTGCAGATTTGGCTGATCGTGCTGCTATGGATGCTGTTTTTCGGGCGGAGGTCCGTAACGACTTGTCCTATATGGCTGAATCCATGAGATTTGTGGATGTTCAGTTCCAGTCTTTGTTCACAAAAATGGACATAGTCGTTCCTGATGGGACTCCGGGTGCTCGTCGTCTCCCTGCTGCTGGTCCTCCTTTCCCTCCCAGAGCTCGCGTCTCTATTCCACCACCGCGCCCCAGAGTTGATGCCTTGGATACAGAGGAGGTAGATTCCTCTTCTTCCTCAGATGATGGTGATGATCAGACGATGGCTGAGGCCTCTGGTGATGACGAGGAGGAGGATGACGAGGCCACTGAGTGATGCTGTTGTTGATGCTGTTGAGTGACCTCCCCTTATTGATGATGTCAAAAAGGGGGAGAGTTATTTGGAGAGAGAGATATTTTGTTATGACTCTTTGTTATTTTTGTTATGTACTTGACTTATTTTGTTGTGTTGGACACCTTTTATTTCTGTGTTGTGGACATGTATCTTTTGTGGTATGTATTTATGTCATGTATGAGACTTATTTCCTTATCTATGATATGACATGAGTAGTTGATATGTTGTGATTGGCATGGATATATGATGTTTATGATTTATCAATTGTGATAATATGCCTGAGTATGATTTTTATATATGCTATGTTGAGGGGGAGTTTCATTTGAAGACTCTACCCAAAATATTTTGTGATAACTACATATGTTTTGCCATCATCAAAAAGGGGGAGATTGTTGGCCCAAAGGCCATTATCCCGGTTATTTTGATGATAGCAAAACATATTTAGTTATGTATTTAATAATCTTGTTTTAAAGTATTTCAGGTTCAAAGAAACAGATTTTGACGACTCCTCTAAAAGACTCACAAATTTGGAGTTGCCCAACATTTGCATTCCCAAGCTAAAGCACATAGGAAGCTTCGGAATTTGCGTTAAAGAAAGTTCAAGAAGAAGATCAAGACTTGCTAAAGAATCCAAGATTTGTATTTTGTCTATTTTGTTTTAGAATTTTTGTCAAAACTAAATAGTAGAAGTAGAGATATGGGATATCACACACACACATTTTCTAGAGTGATTTATGGCTTCAAATACTTTCTATTTCTATTTCCAAACTCAGTTTTAGTTGAACATATCTATTTTGGAATATGATTTTTAGAGAGACTAGTTTTTGGAAAAACATTTCATTAAAAATCAAGTTTTTATCCAAAGAATTTTTACCAAGTATTTTACCTTGATAGTAGTATGACACATGCTCATACTCTATGATTTTTTCAAGACCAAACATTTTATCCAAGACCCAAAACCAAATCCAAATTGTCCAGGTCCTGTAAGTTCTGATTTTTCAGAAATTCACAGTGACCGGTCGACCGGCAGTCGACCGGCACTCGACCGACATGCACAAATGTGCATGTGCGTATCAGTCGACCGGGAGTCGACCGATACTCGACCGGCCCCAACCTGCTGCTCTCTGGAAATTGCCAGTCGACCGACCCGGTCGACCGGTGAGCCCCAACGGTCGGATTTTCGACCGTTGGCGGTCGACCGACCCGGTCGACCGGTAGTCTGTCAAAAGTTCTGACAGACTCAACAGCTATTTTTCTGACTTTTTGACTTTAGGGATTTGTCTCCAACGAATCTCTTGAGCATTTTTGACCCCTATAAATAGGTGGTCACTTCATATGAAATGACTAATGATTTTAGAGCTATCAAGTGAAATTTTACAAGAGTTGTGAAAAGATTTCAAAGTTCATTTTAGAAAAGATTTTCTCTCCAAAGCCAAATTCCATACACCTTACTTGGAGCCTATTCCTCTACTTCTCTCTAGTTTTGCACTACACAATCCCATACTCTAAGTCTACTATTTGGTTCTAGGATTGTGCTTAGTGAGCTCTTTTGTAAAGTGGTCAAGTGTGATCACTTCCATTGTAATTGAGTGAAGTTGTAGAGGCATCGGCCTCAAGGCGAGCTAGTGTGCTCAAGGTGGTGAAGTGTCATCACGGGAGACGGACAAGTGTTGTCCTTGTATTGTTGATCCGGTGGGATCCTCAATAGTGGAAATCCTTCAAGTGTGAAGGCGGGGACGTAGAGCGTGGCTCGAACCTCGAAAACATATCGGCGTGTTTGCGTTTGCTCAAATTCTTCTAACTCTATCTCTTTAATTACTTGCACCTTTACCTTGTTTAATTCTTGCAAGTATTTGTATTGTGATAATTGTTAGAGTTAAATTTTTAAATTCCGCATAATTGCCATTATCATATAGCCATCACCTATTCACCCCCCCTCTAGGTGATTTCAGTATATACGCTAAGCATAAGTACAACAAGTATCGAGTACAACACACAGCGTGGTATATTCATATGCCAACTTACAAAAGATAAATACAAAGTTATACAAGTTATGATAAGCAAAATCACTTTACAAGTGTCCTTTATCACAACCCAAGTCCAAAATGAATCCTATACACCAAATACAAAAATGCTCACGAAATGGATGGAGATCCCGTGAACCAAAAGGAAGAGTCGGCACGATGAGACTAGAGCTGGTCAGCCTGCTCAGAAAGATAGGCCCGGTCCTCTGTGAAAGGCTCCACTTCGTTCCAAGCCTCAGAATCTGAATATGCAAATCCAAAGGGTCAAGACATAATACAACAAATGATAGGTAGCCAAGTGACAAGGGTTATGATCAGGGATAAATGAAGTAATAATAACCAGCAGTGAATACCAAGCGATGCAAATTCTATAAGAGAAAGTCATATGCAATAACTACAGTTAACGTCTTATTATTATTACTTGTCTTACTGTGATATCTAGCTATGTGACCCAGCGTCCCAGAGCACATAGATCCATATCATAGTAAAGCAAGGTGGTTATTGGAAACAGCGGTTGTATTGACGAACTATGTTTACAGTGGGTCCCGTGCATGCCCGGGACCACGGCCCAGTATTGTTCCGTTGCTTGAAGACGGAACCTGCCGCTAGGCTAACAGGAGGGTCTTATGTATGCCCTTGTCATGACAGTAAACAGGAAAGGGAGGAAGCACTCCCCTCGGTCCCCTGGAGTACCGCAGGTAAGACCGGAAAATATAGTGCACAACCTAATACCACTGTAAACACGAACACATATCGATATTCCGCATATTTCCCCCTGCCCCCATGTAAGTTGGTATATTTTATATAAAGGTCGGGTATATCATGCTTGGTGTTTGAGTGATAGCATGAAGGGGAGGTGATATTTCATATTTAACATTATATGGAATAGCAATATGTAACATGAGTCATGAAGCATAATAAAGCAAGATCCATCAGGTAACAAGTCATGCAGTACAGGTATGAAGCATAAACAAGGCTAAAACAGCATACCTATATCAGGGAAATATCAAAAATTAGAAAGGAAAGGAGTCAGAAAATCTGTCCCAGGATTTGACCTAGCGGTCGACCTCCGGTCGACTGCCGGTCGACTGGGATTTACAAAGGCGGTCGAGTGCCGGTCGACTGCCGGTCGACCGTACAAAGTGCGTGAGCTCCAGGTTTTGGCCGGTCGACTGCCGGTCGACTGGCCCACACCTAAATCCTAAGCCGGTCGAGTCAGCGGTCGACTGCCAGTCGACCGCCAGCTCAAAGTTGTGCACGTTGTGCACATCGGTAGAGTACCGGTCGACTGCCGGTCGACCGATCCTCTGGAATTTTCTGTTATTAAGGCAGAAATCAGAATTCTCACATGGGTTGGTTCTAACAGTTTAAAGGTAAGATTTTTGTGGCATTAGAGGACCTGATCTACTACTACAAGTACACCAGAACAGGGTCTATCTTGGGTGTGATATATTGACATGAGAGGTTGGATTTGAGCTTAGATGACCTAAAAATTGGATTTTTATGTTATAAGTGTACATGGATCTCTATCCTAAGCATGTGGAGTGTTAACTAGGTCTTGGTGAGTAAAGATACTCACAAGGATGGGTTAAATCTGAAGCTTGATCCAAGGGAAGAGGTGTTGGCTTCAATCCACCACTTGATGTTGAAGCTAGGGTTGAAGAACTTGTTCTTGGAGTTGCCTATGGAGTGATGGTTGAAGTTGGAGTCCTTGATGAAGCCTTGGTTGAAGCCCTAGAGATCTTGAGGTGAAGGTGAAGAGGTTGGGTGTTCTCTTGGAGCTAGGGTTTGTGAGGAAGAAGGAGATCTTGGAGAGTTTCTTCTCTTGTGAAGAAATGAAGGAGAAAGGGGAAATTTGCAAATGAATTGCATTTATAGGTTGGGATCTTTTGTAAAGGGAGTGGAATTATGATAGAAGTGGGGGTTTTCTTGCAAAAGAAGGGGGTGAGGTGTCCCTCACTTGGACACTTGGCCGGCTAAGGGAAGGAGAGAGAATTAGTGGGGTTAGGTGAAGGGTGAGTGGGAAATGAGGTGGAAAATGAGGTGGAATTGGAATTTTGCAAATTTTGGAAAAATGTCCGAAATTCAAGTATCTCGGATTGGTCTGAAAATTTTACCAAAAATCAAGAAAAATATTTGAAGACTCATGGTGAAATCCGTTTGAGGAAATACTGTATAGATTTTTAATTAAAAATCCGGAATCAGTTATTTACCGACTCCGAAGGAATTTTCATAAATTTATAAAATCCTCAGAAAAAGTGTATAAGTAAGAAATATGATTCTAAGCAATAAAGTCTAAAGGACTTTCTAAAAATTCCTAACAGTTTGGAAGATAAAAATTCGGAAATCGGCCAGCGGTACTGGCCGACACCGGTTTCGGAGAAATTCATTTTAATTCCAGAAAATTCCAGAAAATCACATAAAATCTAAAATATTGGAAAATGATATTTGAAATTAAAATCGGTCAAATACGGAAGGTACATCGGAAAATACGATCGAAAGACTGAATACGTAATTAAGTACGTATTCCGGGAGAGGGGTATTACACCAATTGAAAATATAAACTTAAAATAAATAATTTCTTTTGATACCAATAAATATTTCAATTGAAAGCTTTATCAATAAAAGCAATAAAAGCTCTTGATACCAATCAATAAAAACTCTTGATACCAATTGAAAGATAATTAGTAAAAGCTCTTGATGCCAACAATAAAAAATTTAACAAAAGTTCTTGATATCAATAAAATAAAATAACAAAATATGTTCTTAATACTAATATCCATGCTCTTGATATCAATATCAATAAAATATCAAAACATCAAACAAACTCTCTTAATACCAATATGAAACAATTTTTGATATAAACTTACAAATAAACAATAAACATGCATATAAACTCAAATACTTCTCCCCCTTTTGTCAATCATCAATAAAGGGGTTAACGTAAACAATAAAACAATGTTCTCCCCTTTTTTGTCTGAAACAATAAAAAATCAACAAGGGGTGAAATCAAATCAAAACATTATGATACCAATTGAAAAAAAAATATTAATTTAGTGCATCATGATATCAATTGAACATAAATAAAACAAACCAATTGAAAGTATATAAAACAAATATTTTTAATATGAATTTAAATAAACATGTCTATATTATACCAATTGAAAGTAAATAAAACATTTTTGAAGAAATCAACCAAAATTTTTTTTTTTGTTATATCAATTGAAAGATGTAAACATATAGATAATTTTGATACCAATTGTAAAAATTAGTACCAATTGAAAGTAATTTTTCATTAGGAGCATATGATACCAAAAAAATCAATCTCATTTTTCAATCATTTTTCAACATAAAGTGTGGGAGTAGAATAACAAATGTGAACAAAAACCAATTAAAAGGTGAAATATGAATTTTCTCTCCCTTTATGAAATACCAAATAAAATGATGCATAAGCTTATATAAGATACCAATTGAAACATAATCAATTGAAATATAATAGTCATTTAAGAAATCAAGCTTGGTATAACCAAAATTTGTGCTCAAAGATATAGAGATATAGTAAGTACAAATAAAATACATATGTATGAAAAAATGAATACCAATCGAAATAGATTCTATTTGAAGTGTAAGCATACATATATAAAAACATATATGAGTATAAAAAAAATGTCAATAGTGATACCAATTGAAAAGATCCAATGATACCAATTAAAAGTATAATAAGAATCAAGTGTATAACTCATATTCTCTACCACCCTTTTATGCACATGTTTAAATAGATTTTCAATTAAGAGCATAAAAGGCATGGTCACCCAACCAGCCGCCCTTGGAAGGAAAGAGTTTTCAAAAATAGGTTTGAAAATAATATAGCATGTCTGAAAACTCTACCATATGAAGAATACGAACTAGTTATATGAAAAATTTATAAACTAGTACGAAATCCTTCAAGCAAGGAATAAAATAAAAATATTTTTCATGAAAAACATGTAAATCACACGATCAACACTCAAAATCTATAAGGCACATATCAAACTCATGAAAACAAAATCATGAGAAAACTTTAAGTAAAGTGAGTGTATACCAGTTATGTGAAACACATCATCATGGAAATAGGCAATCAAACTCAATATGAAATTCCTTAAAAAACATGAAAATCATCAAAACTAGAATCCTTCAAGGTATATGTATGTTTTGTACAAACTAGAGTATACATACATATCCTAACATAAACGAGTCCACAAAAGTATATGCATGAAGACAAGTGGCTCATGGATGTATATGTATAACTATTAGTTTGAACAAAATAAATATTTACATGAAGTTAAACATAAACATGAAAAACATGTACAAAATGTGGAATACAAGTCAAAATATATGAATCATCAAAACTAGACTATACTAGTACATCTAATGGGTACAAATGAGCGTTTAAGTACGAACACATAATAATCTATTTGTGGCTCACTTGTTGTACAAGTATATATCCAAGTTTTAATTAAAACTAACATCTAAACATGTAATCAAAACATGAAGCATAGAAATCAAAACAAAACTTATATGATCATTACGGTAAATGAACATGCATTAGATCTAGGACATACACATTAGTTAAACTAAAGTGAGAGCACTAAATATAAATCCATATAAACATGGGTGTCTCAAATACAAATCATACATATCACAAGTCTAATAATCATGGCATTTAACATAATAATCAAGAAACATCAAAACATGCTAAAAATCAACAATATGAAAAGCATGTAAACATAAATAAGGAGTAAGAGATCGTTACCAAAAATCGATGTGGGTACATCTCTATGTCTCCAAACCATGGTGGTCCTCCCACCAAACTCCCCTTGAAAGTGATGCATCCAAATGTCCTCTTTAAGCTCGGAACGCATCCACCTCAAGGCACCATCACTCTCACGTCATATGAGAGCACACACCTACATCAAAAATAGGAGTAGTCTTTGGTACCCACACTCTTTTGGGTCCATGGGGGTTAGCTCCTTTTCTAACCCAAACAAATTTAGTTGCTAAATTTGAATCATGTATACGATCATAACAAAACTTAGCAAGGTGGCCCTTACGTCCACAATGTGTACAAGTGTACACATGAGCATAGTTGTGTGATGGATGTTAACATGGGAAGCATGTGTATGCCGTGATTTGTGTGTATGCATAGATGGAACTTGTTTCTTACGAAACATGGATTCCAACCGTGTATGGGTCATGGCACAATGGCTCAAAGTGGAGCCCATACAATCCACACTCTTCTTCAAAACATTTATATCATTTTTAATGCAAGAAGATAAAGTGGAGCATGCAATAGGCGAGCTAGATGATGAAGCTACACTAGCATGGCAAACATGAGATTCTAAATCATTTTCAAAGATTTATTTTCATTTAAGTAAACTTCTAAATCTTTTGAAATTAAGTCAATTTTATTTTTCAAAGAAACATTTTCCTTTACAAGAAAATCAAGTTTTGAAGATAAAGCCTCATTTTTATTCAAAACATTTTCACAATCATTTTTATTTTTTAAAATCTTGTTTTCATTTAAAACAAGTTCAAGTTGGGTTTTCAAAGAGTCACACTCATTTGAAATCTCAACCTTCTCTATAAAGTCAAATCAAGTTTTGAAAATAAATCCTTATTTTCTTTTGTTAACTTACAAGTTTTCTTTTTCAAAACTTTATATTTTTTAAGGAGGTTCTCACAAATAATAGATAGCTCTTCATTTAATGCATCGGCATCCATAGTATCAAGATCATCAAAAGAAGAACTAGAACTATCTAGTTGAGTATCCGAATGTACCTCAAGGGAGTCATTCTCTTGGATCATGTAGTATCGTTGTTCGGATTCATCCTCACTAGATTCCTTCTCCATTTGGATTGGCAATTAAAGCTTAGAGGAGGTCAACGTGTTCCACGCTGCAAACGCGGAATTACAGTTAGAAACTATCATAAGATATTCTTTGTTAAGCGTGCTTCTAAGTGCCTCAAGGGCTTGTGCATTGGCCTCTATATGTTTGCTATTACCAAGGTAGGATTTCTTAGTAGCGCAAGGAAAACATGCAAGCCTAGGATTTTTAGGTACATGGACATCCTAGCTTTCCAAACAACAATGTTGGAAGTATCAAACATAGGAGGGGTCATATAGTCCATGAGTGTGTGTAAACAAATAAGTGTACAAATGCAACTATAGATTAGCAAAACCAAGATCACACTCCTAGGTGGTTAAACCTAATATCAGGAGCGTAGGCTCTGATACCAATAGAAAGTACACCTAGAGGGGGGTGAATAGGTGTACAGCTAATCTATGAACAATAATGCGAAAATTAAAAACTAATTGCAACACACTTAGTGTAACCAACGAGTGTAGCCGAATTCTCGGTGAAGGGTTCTAGACTAACTCCTCTTGATTCCTCTGAATAAGAGTTGAGGTGCTATATGAAGATCTCATGGTTAAACATAAGTGAGGCACACACAAATAACACAAGTATGTATATGATATGACAATATGAATCAATGCACAAAGTAAGAGAGAGAGAGAGAGAGAGAGAGAGTTAGAGAAAGTGGATCAATTGCAAACACACGGATATGTTTCGAGGTTCGAGCATACAGCTCTACATCCTCGCCTTCACACAGAAGGATTTTCACTAACTCGTCCACACAGGACTTCCCACACAGGGAACCTCCACAGAGGATATGGGGAAATTACAATTGGGAGTACACAACTCCTCTCTCCAACTGAATACAACCTCTCACAGAGGCAATGCACAACTCTCAACACCTCTACACTTAGAGGGTTAGGCACTTAGCCAAACAATGATCAATCTCACAAATGAGGGATAGGGCTCAAAGCCACTCAAATACAATCACCTCACACTTGAGGGATTCCAACACAATCTCCACCTCTCACTAGAGGGAGCCAAATACCACTTTCACAATCACCAAACTTGAGGGATAAAACTCAATCACCTCTCACTAGAGGGATATCACAGTCAATGGAAGGTTTATAACTTAATGATCACAAAGACCACAAACCAATTTCTTTCTCACAAAATAAAGATCCTAATAGATAGGATAATAGATAAGCTCAAGTGTGAGCAAATAAAGTGTTTTGAACAAAGAAAATTACTTGAAAAAATATCCAAATAGATATAGAATTTTTAGACCAAAAAATAATTCTCAAAAGACTATTTTCTTTGAATTATCAAACACTTTAAAAACAAATGAAGATTGATCTTTTGAACCCAAAAACTCTTTTGAAAAACTTGCTCTTAAACACTTAAAAAGATCTAAAATTTTGCTCTTGAAAACTTGTTGAAAAACAGCTCTCAAATAGGGTATTTATAACCCATTTGGAAATCTGCCCGTTGGCAGCTGAAAAGGCCTAGATTGGCCTTCCGGTCGACCGGCCGGTCGACCGGACAACGGTCAAAAATTCGACTGTTGAGCCCTCCGGTCGACCGTGCCAGATCCAGAGAGGAATTGTTCTCTAGCCGGTCGACCGCCCGGTCGACCGGGCCAAGGCTTACGGTCGACCGTCCAGTCGACCGCCCCCACCCGAGAGTGGGGTGACTTTGGCCGGTCGACCGCACGGTCGACCGGCCAAGCCAACTTGGCCTTTGTGCACGTCTCGTGCACATCAGTCGATCGTTCTGGTCGACCGGCTCCTGGTCCGGTCGACCGGTCGGTCGACCGTCAGAGCCTGGCAGGCAATTTTTAGAACTTAAAACTTGGGTTTTTATTATCTAATTAAATCCCATGAAATCTTTAAAATTCTACAAAAATAGGTTCTTGTTATATCTTTGACATACAAACATGTTTGAGTAAAAATCAAACTATGTTACAAACATTTTGAACCATTTTTGTGACTTACAAATTTTACTGAAAACCAAAAATCTGTACTTTTCAAAACTTAGATTTTTGAAATGGAAATCCGATTTTTCCAAAACACATATAAATACAAAAACATGACACTTAAACAACTTTGAAGCATATAGTATATGGATAGAATCCAATATACATGAAAGAGATATATATCAATGTTTTTGACATTAAATCCGAAAATAAGTTTTGTTTAAATACAAACCCAATTACATGAATAGTGTATCAAAATAAGTTTTTCTAAGTAGATGAATCATATATGTATATAGATCAAATCTAATATACATTAAACTATGAAAACTTGTTTTGATTCAATTCTATTCATGAAAACCAAGATCGGTTAAACCGAAAACCAAAACCAATAAACATGAAACTTGAAACAAGTGTGTGTTGTGAACTTGAGCCTACCACACTATCTAATATTTAATAATGGATCTAAACTAACTATTCTAAAACAAACCGATGTTTTCTTATAGAACGCCGTCTCCAAGTCGACTCGATCCAAACGTGATCCCCCGAGCTTGACTCCAACAAGTGCTAGATAGGAACTTTGACGCTCGAGCTCTTGAATCACCATATGAAAGCTCCAAAACACCTTTGTTGAAGTTAATCACCTACTAATATCTTGGTTAAATATCTGAAACTAAATATCACAAGATTATTAGTAAACTATAACTACATGAGTTAATTATCATCAAAACTAGAGTGGAAGGCCTCTGGGCCAACAACCTGGCCCAGGCCAGGTCTGGCTGGGCTAGCCAAACCAGACCTTGGCCTGGCTCAGTCAGGCCTAGGCCTGGCTGCTCTCGGCCTGGTCCTATCCGAGTGCAGCAGCAGCTACTCTTGGCCAGAGGCCGAGAGCACCAGCAATGACTCTTTTTTTTATTAAAATTAAACTTTAAAATCAATTAAAAATTGCGATAATTAAGAGACAAGTCTTGGGTGTCCCTATATATTTTTATTAGAATTTTAAAACAAGTTTTCATAGTGAAATTGTTGATTAAACTTGTGTATGTTACATGTTCGATGAAATGCCAACAAGAACTAAAATCTTCGAAAATATGAAATAACTTACCTGCAATGCTTTCCATCAGTCTGAATCTTCTTCCCCTTTTCCAGCACCACGTCGTCGATGACGGAGCTCATGGATGGTGCCGGTAGTTTGACGGAGGTCGCGAAGATCGTTGGAGATGTCGTACTCTACCCGGCGGCACCGCTGGAAGGAGAGCACGGCCATGGGACGTGGGGTCCTGCTGCGGCTGTTGTAGGTGGGCGTAGGGGTGTGGAGGGGGCGCAGGTGGTGGAAGATAGGCAGCGACAGGAGGTTTGCCGGGATGTTGTTGCTGGTTGGAAGGTGGAGAAGGAGGCCAAGGGCTATGCGCCATGGGGGAGGCGCTGTGCTCGGCCACGGAGATGAGCTCAGCCAAGTTGTGCTTGGGTGCATTCCTAGTGCTGGGCACTGGAGATGCGCAAGGAGGAGGCGTTGTGCTCGGCCACGGAGATGTGCGCGCCGGCACGTGGAGGAGGAGGAGAATGCTCGGTGGTTGCTCGACGCCACGGCGGAGGAGCTCCGCGATTGGGATGGCCGAGAGGGGGTTGCATGAGACACTGGACTGCCGATGAAGGTACGGTAGAGAGGCCAAGGAGGGCAGCTCGGTGATGCTTGGGTGTGGCTGTGAGGTGGTGGAGTTGGCCATGGGTTATTGGGTTTTCATGCAAGTGAGTTGGATACTTGGGTTTATATAGAGATAGGGGAGAGAGGAAGAGGATGTACGGGCATTGAGAGAGTGCGTGGGATCGTGAGAGAGTTGATGAAAGAGAGGGAAACGTGGAGGAGAATGGCGGAAGCAGGTGGCGGACGTGCGTTAGTGGGGAAGATGGTGGCAAAGTAAGTGATGGTTAAATAAATAATGAGCTTCTTTCCACCCACATGCCAAAGTGGCATGGTGGTCTGGGCATTAGAATAGGGGGCAGCGAATCTGTGAATAAATAATCTAATGCATTGATTTTATTCAATTTTGGAAATAAAGGGGTCAAAGGAAATAGGGTTAAATAATGTATATTTACTCCTTCACACAACTTGCCAACAAAGCAACAGGGCTGGTGCATTCATTTCCTTTCTAATGGGTTATGGGTTCAAACACAGTACACGTGTTTGTGTTCCAAATTCATTTTATTTTTATTTTATTTTTTCCCTTTCTTTTTGAATAAACATTTAAGCATTATTTTATTGGATTAAACTCTATTAATTCAGAAAAATCCTCAAAAATTATCAAAAATAGAAGATGTCATCCTGAATATTATTGTGAAGTCAGATTTTCAAAATTCATCCCCAATTGTTAATTAAAAATCTCAGAGTCAGTCCGTGACACCGATCGACCCCGAATTGAGATCCTTCTCCAATAATTCCCAAAAAATTCCAAAAGTCCAGAAAAATTTAAAATAATAGGAAATAATATCTTGAGTTGAAATAGTCTCAACCCAGCTACCAAGATGATTAAATCAGCATCATATACCAGAATTGACATACGTATATTAGGAACCGAGGGTTACAATTTGCTCCTATACTCACTGACATACAAGATAAGCTTGACATCCTGACTCAAATCTCAAACCGAACTGAGGAGAGACTAGACAAGTTAGAGCCGCTGAACCACCCAAGACTAAGGAAATCCCATTGCAACCAAATGCTGAGCGAAACACCCAACGCAATGCACATAATCATGTTGAGCAATACCTTAGAAGCATTAAATTGAATGTACTTACATTCGATGGACGCTTAAACCCTTAACTTTTTCTAGATTGGATATAACAACTTGATAAGTACTTCACATAGTATGATCTTACTGAGCCTAGAAAAGCTAAGTTTTCCACGATGAAACGGATCAGCCAAGCTAGTCACTGGACCAACTTAGAGATTATGTGTGCAGCTTGTGGTCAAGACCCGATTAATTCATGGCATAAGATGAAAGTTGAACTTCAAAGAAAGTATGTACCACCATCGTTTAGTGCTTGTCTCATAGATGAGTGGCATCAATACACTCAAGGTAACGAATCGATAAAGGAGGACGTGGCAAAATTTGATGAGTTCTTCATCAGATGTACTACTCTTAATACTAAAGGACAAGCTCAAATTTTTTTCTAGATCTAGAGCTGGACTTAGAGGGGACTTGCGAACTGAACTTTTAGTTAGAAGTGTCACCGAGTTAAAGGCAACCTACGCGTTAGTTCAAGATTTAAATTCTCTTAGGTCTAACTACAACGCTAGGAGTTTTGATTCAAAATCAAGTGCGTTTAGAACTTCATCCACTTCACAATTCTATAGGCCTAGTACCCAAACTCCCCCACATAGGAATGACATCGAGGATAAGAGTCTTGAACGGGACAACAAAGGACAACAAAAGCAAAGGCCTTGAGTTTTTCAAAGTTAATTCCATAACCAAATGCTACATATACCAAGGTTATGAATATTTAGCCATCAGTTATCCTAGTCTTGTCAAGATCACCATAATAGATAGAACATCTATCGAAATCACTGAGCCAAATTTTGAGGAGTACACCTATCATCCAGAAGGTATTGAAACTGATGACAAGTTATCAAGCAATGATGTTGGTCTCAACTGTATTAGGCCAACACCGTCTACCTATTTGTCTGTCGTCAAGTGTGTTCCCTCTCAACCAGTAGAAAAGAATGATTGGAGAAGAACTGCAACCTTTCACACGTTCACCAAGATTGGATATAAGAGTTGTAAGGTGATTGTAGACAGTGAAAGTTGTATCAATGCAATATAGTCCAGGCTGTGTGAAAATCTTAGATTAAAGATTGTAGCCCACCCACATCCATTCAACATGTCATGGATTGACTCCACGACAATTGAGGTCAAAAAATGATGTCTTGTCCCAGTTAATTTCAATCATTACAAAGATAAAATTTTGTGTGATGTGATTACCATAAACGTGGATCAAGTTGTACTATGTAGACTATGGTTGTTTGACAAAAATATCACCATTACTGTCGATCCAACATGCGTCAATTTGAGCATAAGGGTAAGCAAGTTAAGTTACTATCCTTGAGAACCAAGACTGTACAGCCCAAGTGAACATCTACTTTGGCTTTGCTAGCAACTCCACTTATCAACCTCTTCATTCCCATTTGACTGATTTTTTTTTTTGAGAATAGACTGATATAATATTGTCATCATCTTCTAATTATTGATGGTGTGAGAGATTACAGAATTAATTTCGTTAGAGCTAATATTTCACTAATAATTTATGCACTTTTGTTACGTTGTTGGAAAATGATTCTTTAATCTCTAGGTATGTGGATCTTATTTGCCATTAAGCTCCTTCAAAGTTGTAAACTTGACCTCCCAAGATGGTGAAAATGCACGAATCACCTTTCTCACCTTTTGGTCATTATCAATCTCATCACCTAAAGAAGTAAGACTATTGGTATCTTAATTAACTTGGTAATCATATCATCAATGGATTCATCTTCTTTCATAGAAAATTTCTCTTATTAACACAGGAGATCAATCTTACCTCTCTTGACTTATGAAGTCCCCTCGTGTGTGACAACTAAGTATGATCAAATCTCAAATGTGGATTTGCAATGAATTACCCTAGTTATATCATCATCATTCAAGGCTTGAAGAAAGGTATAGTGTGCTTTAGCATTTACATCAAAATCCTTGGTGGCAATTTCGAACCAAGTGGCCTCAATACCATCGGGTACACTAAATGGTTTGGTCACTGCCTTTGCAACTCGGCTTCCTAAAGATTGTAAGAAAACGATAATCTTAACCTTCCATATGGGAAAATTAAGGCCATCAAACTTGGGTGGAGTCATAATACCTTCGGCCATGTAAACCAGTGTCAAATCAAGCAAATGGTGCAAATGACTGATTAGCAAAGAATCTCTCTAAGGTGGTTAAACTAAAAACTAGAGTTCATGGCTCTGATACCAATTGAAAGTACACCTAGAGGGGATTAAATAGGTATAATGCTAATCTGATGGTCAATAATGCAGAAATATAACAATTAATAAAATGAATGATATAAACGGTCAACTTAAATCAAGAAGTGAAGTTGGATTTTGTATGAAGGGCTCTAGAATTTCTCCTCTATATTTCTCTACACAATGAGTTGAGGTGCTCAATTGCTTTCTTGATTAAGAGACACTACAACAATATAAGGTTTAAAAGGCACCTAAATTTACATCGTTTTATAAATAAAATGACATAAAAAATTTATATTTAATATCAGTTTCTATGAAACCGGCGTTAAATCATAAAAAAATGACAACCCTAAATCCTAAATCCCTCCCCCAACTCGGTCGCTCTCTTTCTCTCTCGATCTCTCCTTCTCAAATTCCCCCATCTCGGCCGTCTCTCCGGACCTCCCCTCCACCGCCTCTCCAGACTCCGCCGCCTCAATCTCCTCTCCCCCAAGAAATCCCCCTCCTTGGCCTCCTCTGCAGAGACCTCTCCGCCGATATCCGGAGTCTCTCCCTTCGTCAATCTCTCTCTCCGCCCCAGAATCCCCACCCCCGGGCCTCCTCTCCGGAACCCCTTCACCACCTCCCACCACCTCCCCCACTCTAATCTCTCTCTCCGACAAGCCCCCCTCCGGCGAGCCTTTTCTCTCCCTTCCGGCGGACCTCAAGGTATCACTCTTCCTGTTTTCTTATATTTTGTGAAATGATAAATTTAGAAATCATGGCTCAATAAACCACTTTCATTATGATTTGAATTATGATAATCTAATTTAATGTTCTAAAATTGCATTTGACAGAAACATTATTAACACTTTTATAAGTTGTATAGATTTAGAGAAATAATTATCTTTTTATTTTCTGAGAAAACATAGAAAATAATTATCGTTGTTGAGCATAGAGAGGGAATATGAAATTGAATTCAAGAAATTCAGGTTGGTTTGCAAATTAAAATCCTGGAATGTACGTATCGGCGATATAGGTTGACACCGGTTTGGCCCGATTTTCAATTAATTCAAAAAAATTCTCACAAATGCAGTAACATAGAAAATATATTTTTGAAGAATAATTTGAAAGTAGATTATAAAAATTTAATCCTGTTTGTAAATTAAAAATCATGGAGTTGATTATCTGTATTGGTCAACAACGAATTCGAAAATTTTACAAAATAATCCAGAAAGTTTCAAAAAATCCTAAAAAATCTAAAATATTGGAAAAAAATGATATCTAAAGCTGAAACCAGTTCAATCTGATTACCAAAAAGGTTAAATCAAATTTCTATGCGTATCGAGTATAATGCATGTGTGTATTTGTAGTGTGTGCCTTGTAGATCGGAAATTAATTTTGTTTGAATTTTTTATGTCATATTTTATCGAAAATTAATTTCTTACTTTTTATGTCTATACATAGTAAAGATGGACCGAGAATGGATTCATGCTGATCAGTTAGGTACCGAATATGAGAGGTGTAGAAGAGTTTATCAACTTTGTTGTTGAGTATGCAGACAGTCCTAACCTTATTAATTATCCGTGCATAAATTGTGATGTCTTGATAAAGTTACAGTTGATGTATTAAGGGATCACTTATTCATTAATACTTTGATACAAGTTATACAAGATTAATATGGCACGATGAGAGTGCAAGAAAAGATAGACCTATTAATTCAAATGATAGAAGATGTGATGAAAGGGAAGAAGTCAATGTGATGAGGGTGATAAATTAGAAGACATGATGCATGATGCAGATGAATACTTTATAGATTATCCACATTTATTCGAGAGCTTGAAGAATGATGCAGAATAACCTTTAAATGCTAGTTCTAAATTCACTAAGTTGTCTGCAGTATTGAGATTATACAATTTGAAAGCGAAAAATGGGTGGAGCGATTACATCCTTACTTAAACTCTTGAAAGATATGTTTCTTAAAGAAAATGAACACCTGGATCGCATGTATGAGGCCAAGAAAATCATGCGCTTTATGAGTATGAATTATGAAAAGATACATGCTTGCCCTAATGATGGTATTTTGTACCGAAAGAAATATAAACATTTAGAGAAATGTCCAATGTGTGGAAGTCACGGTACAAAATAAATGACAAATCTCTGGCTAAGGTCTTATGGTATTTTCCAATAATACCTAGATTTAAACACGTGTTTAAGAATGCATAACATGCGAAGAGTTTGACGTGGCATTCAGATGGGAGGATTATTGATAGTATGTTGCGACATTCGGCTGATTCTTCGCAATGGAAAATGATTAATGGAAATTTTTCTAAATTTGAGAGTAACACAAGGAATCTCCAGCTAGTTTTTTTGACTGATGGAATGAATCCACACGATAACATGAGCAGGTCACATAATTACACGGCCAGTTATGTTGACTATTTATAATCTTCCTCTATGGTTGTGCATGAAGCGTAAGTTTTTATGATATCATTGCTGCTGTCGGGGCCCAGACAGCCAGGAAATGATATAGATATTTATTTGACACCTATTATTGAGGATCTAAAGATAATGTAAGAGAAAGGGATAAAAGTATTTGATGCACATCGTCAGAAACTTTTCATACTTCGAGCTATATGACTTTGGACAATCAATCATTTTTCAGCATACGGTAACTTATCGGGGTACAGTGTGAAAGGACACAAAGCATGTCCTATTTGTTTATCGCGAATACAATGGAAGGATGTCAGTGTTATTTGTATTTTGCACCGTTTAATGTGGGGGCAAGTACTCAAGTTTTATAATAAAATTTAATTGTTATTTTAATTCAACTTCATACTAATTTCTGTTATAGTTCACATCGGGTGTTGTGCGTGATTAACCCGCACAATACTATTATATATTGGTTGGACCCGTTACGTCATGAGCCGCGACGTGTTGTTGATATGATTAATATGTAAGTGTTTAATACTTATATCTACTTCATTAGCTCTAGTATATATAGATATTTTATTAATATAATTGTTTGTTTTATAAAAAGTGTCGTGACTTTGTTTATTACAAATAGTAATCAAAATGTGCAGTTTACGAGTATGCATTCTACATGGAGGCTAATTAAGGTATTTTTCTTTTAGCATTTTATATTTTTTAAAAATTAACAACATTTAAGTTATATCTTATTAATTTAATTCTTGAAATGTCCTCATCAACCTGATAGCATGGTGTGCGGATACTACATGATGCGGTTTATGCGGGATATTGTTGCATCTCAATGAAATCTCATTCCAATACATGTATAATCATTTGAGATAAAAGTTACTTTTCATTTTTGTTAATATTAAACTAAACATGATACTTATTTTAATATTTTCACATTATAATAAAAAAACTTACACGGATGATGAAGTGGATGAGGTTCGCGAAGAATGGACAGAATTCGTTCTTGAGAATGCTTAGCAGAAAGTATTTTTTGTATTTCATATATTGTGATACGTGATTATTTTATATTTCATATTTTTGAAATATACTTGTTTAATATTTTCATCATCTTTTGGTAGGTATCCATCACTAGGTAGGAGGCGGCCCCGGGTGAGACTGGCTAGGCGGTGATGCACTAGGGACGGCCATGCAGCATGGTGAGGATTCAAATATCGCTCTACTGATGTGTATATATTTTGAAATCTACATGTGACTTTTAAATATATAATTGTATATATATTACTACGTGGGATGATTGCATATATATATATATATATATATATATATATATATATATATATATATATATATATATATATATATATATATATATATATATATATATATATAATGATTTTAGGCTATGTGCCCCGATTAGATAATTATATCAGGGCAAACTCCTAATTATGGAGGAGATACTGCCGAAATTTTTAAGAAATTGGAAAGAATCTCATTTTTTGTGTATATATGTTGAGTTATTCATTGTTCTTGAGTGAATCATTGTTCTTATTATTAATTGTTCTTGGGCTGCTCTCAGTAGCTCTATGTTGAGAGCAGCTCTCTGTTGAGAACAGAGAGCTCTCAACAGAGAGCTTCTCTTTGTTTTTTGAGAGCAGAGAGCAGTAACAGAGAGAAGCCCTCTGTTGAGCTACTTTCTTTGCGATTTTTAGGAAAAAACTTTTAATGTCAGTTCTCTTAAAAAAAATTGGCATTAAAAGTAAGACTTTTTAATGCAGGTTTTCTAGAGAATTGACGTTAAAAATCGCAGAACTAGCGTTAAGAGTCACACTTTTAACGTTGATTCTTTATAGAACCGACATTTAATGTCTTACTTTAATGCCGGTTCTTTTTAGAACCAGCATTAAAAGTTCACTTTTGATGCCGGTTTTAATAAGAAACCGACGTCTATTCTTTTACGGCTTTAAACCACCGTCACTTGATTTATTACGACTCCCTTTTATAAGTCAGTTTTTTAGGCATGTTTAAAGTCAGGTTTTAACTATCATTAAACATGTTTTCTGTATTACTGAGAGTGCAAACCGACAAGTAAAAAATATGATTCTAGCAATGAATAGCAAGTGGAAACGAATGTAAAACACAAGTAATAGCAGGTAGAGTAGAGCAAGAGAGAAAGCAATCACAAGCACAAATGATTTATTTTGAGGTTCGAACACAAAGCTTTACTTCTCCGCCTTCATCGCGTGAAGGATTTCACTATTGACTAAGGATCTTTCCATAAAGAAGCCTCCATAAAAGAACTACAATGGTCTATACAAGACCAACGTACACAACTCCAACTCTCAATCTTCTACACAAGAGGTAACACAAATCTAATGAGATTTACAAGCTCTTGGTGACCACAAAGATAACAAACAATCCCTTTTACAATTTTCTATAGTAGTTGATGTGAGATGAAGCTCAAGAAGTTTGTGAAAGAGAAAATCAATTGAAAAGAATCAATTTAAGAGTTGAAAATTTGTAGAAATTGGTTTTGAAATATAAGCACTTGAAGCAAGAAAATTTGAAATCTTTTCTTTTGGATAAACTTGATTTTTCAAATAGTTCTCAAAAAAATTGTTAGTAAACCATATGCATAGGCAAATGACAAAACACTGTCAGAAGAGACTACCAGGTCATTAGGGAAGAGATTAGACCAAAAAGAGCAAATATATCCATTGGAGAACAAGTTAAAAAATCAGAGTTTTAAAAACTAGTCGTTAATGTAGCTTTGACAAAACTTTGGTTGACCGACCGGTCGACCAATAGTTCAAATTATTTGAACTAGCTGTTGACGTCGGTCTACCGGTCTTAACTGAGACCAAACTAGTGCTAGTCGGTCGACCACCCGGTCGATCGCTAGGTTTGCCAGTCGACCGGTCGGTCGCCCGACAAACATGCATGGCATGCATAGGCTAAGGCCATACATGGCCCCGAGGTCCGGTCGACCCACCTAGCCTATATATATATATATATATATATATATATATATATATATATATATATATATATATATATATATGAATTTAATTTTTAAATATTTTAAATAGTTAGAAGAATATTTTGGCAATACATAGGCTATGGGATACATGATAGAAATAGGATATATAAATTTGAAAAAATATGGTATATGTATCGAACACTAAACCTTGTAAAATATCAAAACAGAGAAAAAAACTAGATATAAAAACTCATATTTTGAAAACTTGTATTTTGTGTGTGACTTCTTTAGCATCAATTCTGCACATTGTACTTTGAACATTCTGTTATCTTATAATTGTACTCTATGTCTTCAAGCTATCTTCAAGAGGGCTTTTTCAAAATGTAAATCTTGATCTTTCAAACTCGAACCCTTCGCTTGAGTGATTTTGAGAATAGAATATCTTCTTTTTGAGGAAGAATACACCAACAATGTTCTTAGAACCTAAATTACATAGAAAAACACAAACTTGATTAGTACCGAATAACGTCATGTGGTTTGTAATCATCAAAAGAAAACTGGAGAGGGTACCTTTGGCCAACATATACGTGTATCAATAATCCGAATCAGCAAATCATATATATATATATATATATATATATATATATATATATATATATTATATATATATATATATATATATATATATCAAAAACCATGTCGTGAGTTCAAGCACGCATAAGCATGTAATAAGGCAGTCAAGTAAGCAATTGTAGGCAAAACCAATTGTACAAGCTCAGAAGCGGATTCATGAGATTAATACGTCGAGGGGATAATCCAAATAAGAAAACCCTCATATATATACCTTATACCTCATGTCACCATCATCTAAATATATACAACCCGAGTTGTCCTGAATTATTATATTAGTATTTTATTATCATAGTTTTGTGATTCAAGTATGCAGGTCAGGAGATTCAATAACACAAATTTTGTTTTAGGCAAGTGGTAGGCATGATAACTTAATCATCCAATGATTGGTCGCTAATGTTGCATATTTAGTATCATATTTCCATACTTATTATAGAATAAAATCTGCATTGTTCTAATTAAATGCTTAATTTATTTGCAGGCCCATTCCTTAAGGAGATGAAGAGAAATGAGCCCAAAAGCCCACCAAAATTCTGAGTTAAATCAGAATTAATTCGAGCTCACTGAATTAGGGCAAAATCTAGAGGTTGAGAACCGGTTGAGAAGAATTCTCTCAGAATCGATCGGTTAAAGCCAAGAATCCAAGGCCATTTCGTCACAATACTGGACCCAAACTGAAAATCCAACTACAGATAAAGTCAGAAGGGCAAACCAGCGCGACCCACCAACAGGGTGTGGCCACCTGGCCATACCCTGGCCGCGAAAACGCGGCCCAAGCCGTGTTTCAGCGGCTTGGTTGGGGAGTTAGGGGGAGCGTTTGCTCCCCCGATCTCCCCGGGATCCTGATGGTTAGGGTTTTGCCTATAAAAAGCCAGTATGTTCGCTGAAAATGGGACGACCATGCAGAGATAGAATTTAGCCAAGTTTTCCATTTCTTAGTTTAGGTTTTTCTTTTCTTTTTATGTAACTTGTATATAAGCTTAGGTTAGATGATGATTCATGTAAGTAAGAGAGAGGCATATGTTGAGAGTGACACCGATGTACCCTCCGCCTTTCTTCCATTGTTTCAAGCAATAAAGGTAAACATTTGTTTATGTTCGTATCTTTACTTTCCTTTTCTTTTGCTTTCTTCTTCCTCTTTCTACTTTATCTCGTTTGTTTTTGATGAGAATGCAAGTGAATTCCAAAGCACAAGTATAACGATGTTATGTGAGTGCCAACGATAGTTCATGAGGACGTTCTCCTCCTTAAGATCCGCATCACTTCATGCTTGCCCCGCTTGATGATATAATGTGAACGGGGACTGAGCTCAAGTCTATGATCTATGCGTTGAACGCCTCCGAAGCAAAGGTAGAACATGCAAAGGTTTCCAAGTAAGTCATCAATCAAACTAGGTAAGTACCTCTTTCATCTTCTTTCTTCACCTTTTTATTTCTTAGTTTAGATCACCAACACCCACTTCCTTCATCACTCCTTTTCACTTCTTTGTAAATAATCATTTGTACATAATCATTTTCTGATTTTCTCCACCTTCTTAATCTATCGCTTTCTTTTTAACTTTAACTTAACTCTTTTTTCATTTTTATTTCTTAAAAACAAAGAAGAACTTTCGTTTTTCTTCATAAAGATTTCAATACAAACTTTGAACGCTTCCATCGCAAACCCTCCTTGTGGATCACGACCTGCATAGCCACTTGGTATAGCGGTAAGAATTGAGCACTTGCACATCTTCATTCTAAATCTAAAATTCTTTATTTTTATGTGCAGGTTTTGCTTCAATCAAATTTTGGCGTCGTTGCCGGGGAGGGTAACGTTTTTATTGAAATCTGAATTTTTATTGAAAATTTTTTAGAACTAAAACGAACTTTCTTCTCTGTTGCAGGTTATAGGGCAAGCAAAGCAAGAAAAGAAGATTGCAGTAACATATAAGTGATCTTGCGCCTCTGCTCTAGAAAGCAGAGACCAAGTGCCCTCTGATTTGCCGCGTTTTCTCGGCCAAAGCCGCGGATCCGCGGCAAAAAGGAGTTGACTACTAACGTTGTTTTTTTGCAGGGCTGCTTGACTTGCAAATTTCTAGTTTTCTGCAATTTATTTTTTCTTATATGCCATCACCATAAGCCCGCTAATAAACCAACAGTAAAATACTTATTGAAAAAGATAAAAAATTGATTAGACGTTTGCATTTTAGGCACGTGTCTTTTCAATTCTTTTATTTTACTGTTGAAGAGTGCTGGAGTAAGGTACGTTCGCATTGCATGTAGAATAGGACTCACCTCTTGGTTGATTTTCATTGCTTAGAGTGAATCTTATTTACATATCTTGTACACTTGCACAAACTTATCTTAAGGGCACTAAACCATAACAAGATAAGGTGGGGATTTAATCACCCTTCCTTAGCCAAAAATCAGATTCCAAGCACTCACTAACCCAAGCCTAACTAAAAATGAGAAGACGTTGGCCCTAGGGACATCTCGGACTTAATTAGGAGATTATCCTAAGGGGGAAAGGTGTTGGAATTTGACTCCTGCAAAATCAGTGTCTAGGAAAGGATTAAGGGCCGAAAGCTCGAAGGTTGGTGGTTATTTAATTAAGGAACGTCTTTGACGGAAAACCTCCCATCAACCTTGCCCTGACCTGGCTGATTAGCTTATGGTCAAAATCTGCATAATACCTCCCATGGACAGTCTAACCAGTTAGGAGTCGTCTAGGTTATAGGTCTACCCTAATTTAGTTAGAATTTTTTCCTTTTATTTGTTTGTTTGTTTTCTTTTTGTTTGTATTCTATTGTGTGATATGGCTTATAATAACAATTTTTTCAACTTCAATAATAATCCATATTACACACCGACTTCATTTTCGGATATTATCAACCTGGCATATCATAACTTTAACCAACCTAGTGTGCCGGATTGGTCTTATCCGAATCAATATAACCCATGTCCCCAATCTTATAACCATAATTTCCATAATGATTTCAACTCTTCACAGAGTCAGTGGGGATTCACCTACCCCGAGTCAAATTTTCAACCAACTTGTCCTCCTTCTCCACCTAGTCCACAATATTTTCAGGATTCATGCTCAGTTCCACCAGTCCAAAATAGAAAACTATCAATTTTGGAAATGAGTATGCGTGAGTCCAAAAAAAATCCTAAAATCTGATTGACTCACAATTTCACCACCAATTCCAAGACAACACTTCATCTTTTCAACACAACAATGAACATATCACCTATGAAGAGATGCTTGAAGCCATGACTCAGGCACAAAACGCTCGTAATCACGATATAGATATGATGGTCCAATCTTTACATTCTCACCGTTTGGCCAGTTCTGATGTCGGTAACCATTCTGTTAGAGCCGAAGAGTCATGTAGTTTTGGAAATCAAGGTTCCATTTCAGAACAGTCATTTGAACTTGCCCAAACTCCAAATAATATTGATAGTTTGGCAAGTTATCCCTTGCCTGAAATCGAACTTGAAAATGAATATGATCATGAACCTCAACTTAGTGATTCAATTTTACTTCCTGATTCAATAATGACTCCGGTGTCTTCACCTGATTTCAATCTTTTTCCTGAGTCAACATTGAATCCTGTGCCAATTCATCATGAAATTGAATCACCTATTTTTGATGATCATATTGAACTTGACCAATTTTACACTTTTGAAAATCCTATTGACAAATTGGCAAGTTCTCATTTTTTTGATATTGAACTCAATGAGATATGTGACCTAGATTCTCAAATCTGTGATCCAGTTCAACTTTTTGAATCAATATTGACTACTGTTTTGTTACCAAACTTGAGTAATATTTTAGAGTCAGTTTTGATTCCCCCACCTATCATTCCTGAACTTGAATCACCCATATTAAGTCACATTCCATTGTTGGAAAATCAATGTGGACTTGAGTTTCAACTTCTTGACTTGGACACACTTCTTGAACCAATCTCGACTCTTGAACTTTTACTTGACTTAAGTCACCTTCCTGAGTAGGTATTAGTTCCTATACTTTCTGAGTCCAAGTCAACCGTTCTATCATTTCATACTCCATTTTGGGACGAGGTGGTTAATAAATTTGACTCTAAAATCAGTTATGAAATTTGGAAATTAGATGGGGTCAAGTACTTAATAAAAATCCTTTATGGATTCATCATTTTAATGGGTTATATTAGAGATATTTCTGGTGGGCTCCTCCGAACCCAACGAAAAGTCGATTGGGCTGCATTTCGTGGACCAATCAGACCACCACCGGAACCACCACCTTAAGGTAACATTCTCCTTCCCTTTCCTCTTTTTCATGCATCTATGCATTAATTCATACATTGAGGACAATGCATGAGATAGGTGTAGGGGAGGGTTCTAACATAACTTAGTTTTTTTTTATTAAAAAAAATTAACATTTTCTTTACTTTTAAAAACTTTTTGAAAATAGAAACAATATTTTGACATATTTTTTGTAAGAAATTAAGTTAATTTTAAGGAATAGGAAAATCTAAATTAGGATTTCTTATACTTGGTCAAAATAAGATTATTTGTTTGATTTTTAGGGTTAGGAAAATAATTTGTTAAAGTAATTTAGTCTTAATCTTTACCTTGATGAAATATGCACACTTCATACACTTATACACTTAGGGTTCAAAAATAAAGATTCTTATGCCTTATAAAAAAAAAAGAGAAAGATAAACAAATCTAATTATTGATTAGCTAGGTGCTTTGGCCTAAGCAAGCCTTAGTATTTATGCGAAAGATGATTAGATAAGTTTGAAAAGAAAAATATATATAAAAATCCTCTGATTAAGCTGGGTATTTGTGCCTAATAAAACATAAGTATTCACGCCTAAAAGTGGTTCATATAATAAAATCCTTAGTTTTGTGGCCTTATTTGCTCGAGTCCTTAAGTCCTTGGGGTGTTTTCTCACCCGGTGCGCTAAGACCGTTCGGTTTGGGAGTCATCGATTAAAGGCTCGTTACATGGGCAAATTAGAAAGCCTAATAGAACTAAGGAATAATATCACCAATATATATATATATATATATATATATATATATATATATATATATATATATATATATATGTCAATAAATAAGGCATAAGAGTTAGAGTTAATGAACCCTTTAAAAAAATTTTCACAGTCACAAGTGCATATGACTTAGGGTAAAGTAATAGACTAGATGAGAAGTACAATTTGACTCCTTACCTTGATTGATAACAAATTTTTGAATAGAGACAAAGTTTAGGAATGAAAAATTCAGTTTTCCTATAACTTATAGATTGCTTAAATCTTTAAATTATATTTCAAATATTTTTCTCTTTCAAAATGCTTTTCGAAAATACTAACTCTTTATTTCTCTTTCTTTATGGATTTTGTGGGTGCAATCCGCTGAAAACCCTCACGAGACAAAACTCGTCCTCTAGGGGAAACCTAGAAGTTTAACGGCTTGTTGCACATGCTCAGTGCAATCGCGTGACCTGCGAAAGTGGTCTAATAATCCTTAGTATAGTTTAGTTGTTTTGCTCGAGGACGAGCAAAAGATAGGTATGGGGGTGTGATTGGTCGCTAATGTTGCATATTTAGTATCATATTTTCATACTTATTATAGAATAAAATCTGCATTGTTCTAATTAAATGCTTAATTTATTTGCAGGCCCATTCCTTAAGGAGATGAAAAGAAATGAGCCCAAAAGCCCACCAAAATTCTGAGTTAAATCAGAATTAATTCGAGCTCACTGAATCAGGGCAAAATCTAGAGGTTGAGAACCAGTTGAGAATAATCCTCTCAGAATCGATCGGTTAAAGCCAAGAATCCAAGGCTAGTTCGTCACAATACTGGACCCAAACTGAAAATCTAACTACAGATAAAGTCAGAAGGCCAAACCAGCGCGACCCACCAACAGGGTGTGGCCACCTGGCCACACCCTGGCCGCGGAAACGCGGCCCAAGCCGCGTTTCAGCGGCTTGGTTGGGGAGTTAGGGGGAGCGTTTGCTCCCCGATCTCCCCGGGATCCTGATGGTTAGGGTTTTGCCTATAAAAAGCCAGTATGTTCGCTGAAAATGGGACGACCATGCAGAGATAGAATTTAGCCAAGTTTTTCATTTCTTAGTTTAAGTTTTTCTTTTCTTTTTATATAACTTGTATGTAAGCTTAGGTTAGATGATGATTCATGTAAGTAAGAGAGAGAGGCATATGTTGAGAGTGACACCGATGTACCCTCCGCCTTTCTTCCATTGTTTCAAGCAATAAAGGTAAACATTTGTTTATGTTCGTATCTTTACTTTCCTTTTCTTTTGCTTTCTTCTTCCTCTTTCTACTTTACCTCGTTTGTTTTTGATGAGAATGCAAGTGAATTCCAAAGCACAAGTATAACGATGTTATGTGAGTGCCAACGATAGTTCATGAGGACGTTCTCCTCCTCAAGATCCGCATCACTTCATGCTTGCCCCGCTTGATGATATAATGCGAATGGGGACTGTGCTCGAGTCTATGATCTATGCGTTGAACGCCTCTGAAGCAAAGGTAGAACATGCAAAGGTTTCCAAGTAAGTCATCAATCAAACTAGATAAGTACCTCTTTCATCTTCTTTCTTCACCTTTTTATTTCTTAGTTTAGATCACCAACACCCACTTCCTTCATCACTCCTTTTCACTTCTTTGTAAATAATTATTTGTACATAATCGTTTTCTGATTTTCTCCACCTTCTTAATCTATCGCTTTCTTTTTAACTTTAACTTAACTCTTTTTTCATTTTTATTTCTTAAAAACAAAGAAGAACTTTCGTTTTTCTTCATAAAGATTTCAATACAAACTTTGAACGCTTCCATCGCAAACCCTCCTTGTGGTTCACGACCCGCATAGCCACTTGCTATAGCGGTAAGAATTGAGCACTTGCACATCTTCATTCTAAATCTAAAATTCTTTATTTTTATGTGCAGGTTTTGCTTCAATCATCCAACAATAGTAATAACCAGTATCACTTGTTATTTCAATCATTTCCTTTCAGTGTCCCATACCACTGGTAGTTCATATCGGAGTCCGCACTCTAGTAGAACTCAATCTGGATTTGATATGAGGATACCGTTATCTGAATGAGGAAGTGACTAAATAACATTTGCTCCTGATATTATTATTGTTAGATAATTAAGTTATATCTGGTACAGGGAAAGGTATTTTATTTTAAGTTATTCAATAATAATAATCAGTACCACATGATATTTCAATCATCCTCTACCAGTGTCTCACATTACTGATAGTCCATACTAGAGCTTGTACTTTTTAGTAACTCATTTGGATCTGATATGTGAGTATCAATAACCAAATGAAAGAGAGAACAATTATCACATATTCTTTATATTATTATTGTGTACCGTGTAATTTGTCAAGTGCTAGGTTAGGAGGGCTGGTGTGCTGATGACACGATTGTGGACCTAGAGGTGGCCCCCACGGATCCCGAGAGGTGGCCCCCACCATGTGTGTGGTGTAGCACTATGTCCCATGTGGCACTTAGCTCCATACATCATGTGTGTCCCAAGTAACAGAAGTATTGAGGATGCGGTTATGGACCCTGGAGGTGGCCCTCACAGATCCAAAGAGGTGGCCCCCATCGTGTGTGTGGCATGGCACTTTACTCCATGTGCCACTTAGCTCCACACACTATTCCGTCATGTTCTGGTTATAGGTATGTTATATGATATGATAAGGTAACATGTTAGATGTCGTATCAAGTGTCATGGTAACAGGAGTACAACATTATGAGGAAATACAGAATTACAACATCATACGAATTAGATCCTTCAACCAAGTACAAGAAAACAATATAAAAAAAATATTTTAAACACTTTATAACCATCATATTAATTATTATTATTATTATTATTATTTTATTAAACAACCAAGTAGAGTTTAAGTAAACAACTAAGTTATTGACAAAAAAAAGAGAGTAAAAAGTAAAATTAAGGTTAAGAGATTTCTCTATTTTCTCGTAATTAATCCATTGCAGCAAGAGCTAAATGGGTCGATTCGCAGGAGAAATGCGATGCAAGCTTTTTGATACGTTCTCTCTGTGTTAAATTTAGAAAGAAATGATGATGATTATAAAAGAGTTGATTTAAATAAAAAGAGGGATCATAGCCCACTAATCATCTATCACAACCAAGCACTAGTCTGGTAAGAATAAATATCATGTTGAATTTATAAAGATTAACCCTAGAGTGTTGCTTCAAACTCAAGTAAGAAAAATAAGATAGAAAGTAAACTCTAATTAAAGTACACTAAATAAAATTAAACATTAATTATCAAAGTCTCAAAGTATAACATAAGAAAAGTTGTTTTAGACTTAACATTAAGCTATCAAAGTCTCTAAGTATAAATTAAGAATAACCATTAAATAGTATACTAATCGGGGGAAAACCATGCACAAAAAAATGTATGTTTTGAAATCAAGAGTAAAAGTGTGTGTGCTTTGGCTTCCTCGATACTTCCGTTATAGCATAGAGGCTAAACGGGTCGAATCCACAGGGACAGAAAGTGATAGAAGCTTTACCGTTCTATTCACGTGTGTGTTAATGGTTCTTCTATTTTTAAAGAATGAAAAGAAAAGAAAACAAAGAATGAAAAGAGAACAGTACGGTGAAACACAAAGAAGTGGGAAACATAGAAAAGATGATTTTTGGGATTTTTGATATATTTGTAAAATAAAGTAAAAAGAGAAAGAAAACGCATGGCTGCTAACTACTAATGGCTCTACTAACTATGCTAACCTCTTAGTGATAGTTGCCTGACATGTATCCTAGGCCATCACTAGTCCTTGGTTCAAGAGCGTTTCAAAGTATAACCCATATGTTAACTCATCACATTCAAACTCAACAAACAAGTGCAAGTTACACTTAAACCATTAAAACTAAACAAGAGTAAGCATGGAATAAAGTAATGTTAGCTTGTTAGAGTGTTAGGATGTTAGAGTGTTAGAATCCATCATCATGAGCCATCGATGGCTCTAGCAAAAGTAAGACCAAGTAGAGGCTATTAGATTCATGTGGATTATCAAGTAAGAAGTTAGCAAGTTAGTGGTTAGTGGTTAGTTGCCATGAGAGAAAATTAGCTAAACATGTAAAAGAAGTTAGAGAGAAGAAAACAAAAAGAGGTAAAGAGAAAACCTTTCATAGATTGTTACCTTCCATTACAAGCACTCTTGTTTTTCATCCATGTACTACTCTCTTTCTTATTACAAGATCCATAAGAAATGAAAAATACAAAGAGGAAGAAGAAGAACAACTAATCTAAACTACCCTAAAACTACAACATGGAGTAGAAAACCCTAAAAACTATCCTAAAAACTACTCAAAACTCCTCCTTCTGGTGCTCTTGACATCCCAGGGTATTTATAGGCGAAAGAGGGCACCAGGGAGTCTGTGCGGAGCCGCACGTCAAATCTTGGCACGCGGCTCCACAACATTGCCACAAGAACGTGACAATTGCTGCGTTTTCGTGGCAAACCTAGGGCAGCGCGCGCGGCGGCGTCCTGGTTTCTGGATTTAGACCCCCGTTTTTGACGAAACCACCCTCCAAAGTCAATGGCTATTCTTATAGGCTTTTAATCACTAATTAAATGAGATTTTTGGGCTTATTTTTCATTTCATGTCATAGACCTAGAAACATGCAAGAGAGATATTATTAACAGGATTTAATATTAAATAAATATAAAAATGTGGTATGAAATATGCAATTTTAGAGACTAATCATATACCCTAAAGCTAGTTTAACTTAATTCATCACTAATTTCAAGAATTATTAACTGTTCTTAGAGTTTCAAATAGGCATAGAGTTCAATCAATTTATCTTATAGAATTAGGCTTTAATTGGTGGAGAGATTAGCAAGCTACGAGAGAATTAGTTATTCATATTCATTATGAAATTAAGTATGATATTTAAAAATTGCATATAAGAAATTAAACTAGAACTGAAGAACACAAATAAAAATAGCAAAAAGAGATATGGAAGAAAATAAAAATCTTTATTAAATTTGTCACCAATCAAGCACAAAAACCTTCTCCTCTTTACAAATCTTCTTCAAAGTATAAAAGCTAGAAAATACAATAGAAATTCGAAAAGCAAGATGATCTAAAGAAAACCCTAAACTTGATTCTCTGAGATGCCCTCCTCTGTTGCTCTTCAAGAGTATTTATACGAGATCCTAGAAGTAGAGTCCATGTAGAATACTCCCCCTAAACTGACCCAGCCAGCCCTTAGGAATGCGGCATTTTCATGGCAATTTAGAGGAAAACGCGACACTTTTGAAGGGTCAGGGCACACACTTTGACGCGTGGCTTCATCTCATCCATCCATCTGAAGATTTGTCCTTAAAATCCTCGTTTGTATTCTGAAATTTAAAATAACCTTATTTTCTAGATAACTTAGGAAATAAGTTATCTATAATCCGAATTTTAAAATTGAATTCTCTCCTTTATTTTGACTTGGAGATCAAGCAACTTACTTTAAATTAACTTTCTCCTTTATCTTTGAATTAGGATAGGATAATTTCTGATTTAACTTAGATTTGATGGGCTCTTGGGCTTCTCTTTAACTTGTAGGCTTCTTTTGGGCTCTTTTCTTTTTTTAATTAATGAGGCCTGCAAATTACTAAATAATAAAATAATTAAATAGCAGTGCTTTATAAAAAATAAACATGAAAATGTGACTAAAAATATGCACTTTTGATGAACAATCACACCCCCACACCTATCTTTTACTCATCCTCGAGTGAAACAAAAAAGAAAAAAATCTAAACTAATCTAATCTAAAATAACTCACTTTCGGAGGAATCAGGGTTGCACTTAGCATATGTAACAAGCCGTTAAACCTCTAGATTATCTCTGAAGGATGAGTGTTGTCTCGTGAGTAATTTACACCCACAAAATCCATAAAAGAAAGAACAATAATATGTTAGCATTTTCGAAATTCATTTTGAAAGAGACAAATATTTTTGAGAGATTTTTGCAAAAACTAAGTAATATATAAGTCTTTGGATCACTGACTTATTCATTCCTATACTTAGTCTCTATGCAAATATTTATTATCAATTTAGGTTAGGATTAGAACTGAATTTCTCTCTTGGTCTATTATTTTACCTTAAGTCATATACAACTTTGTGACCGTGAATTTTTGACTCGGGATTTTTCAACTTCAACTCTTATACTTTGTGTGTGTGTAGCTTCTCTTTTTTTCTTCTTTTTTTTTGAAAGAAGTTAAAAGTATTACCACTTAGTTGCCCTTTAAGCACTTCTTTTTTTTTAATATGTATAACTCATCTAATTTTCTTTCGTGTAAGTAACTTAGTACCTAACTAATTGATTGTGAGATGTGTTAATACATACATTATATTTATATATATAATTTTTTCATACTTACCTAATTACCTTTTCAAGGCATTCTTAGGTCAAAGCACCTAGCTAATTAATAATTAGATTTATTTTTTTCACATATATATATTTTGTTTCTAAGGCACAGGAATCTTTGTTTTGAATCCTAAGTACGTAAGTGTATAAAGTATGCATATTTCATTAAGATAAAAATTAAGGCTAAATTACTTTTTCATTTTTTTCTCCTAAACGTAAAAATAAAACAAATAATCTTATTTTGATCTAGTATTAAGAAATCCTAATTATGATTTTCTTATTCTTTAAAATTAACTTAATTACTTAAAATAAATCAAAATATTATTTTTTTCAAAAAGTTTTTAAAAAAAAATTGTTAGTACCTACCTGTGCTATTTTGTTAGTACCTACCTATATTAGTATGTTAGTAAAGTTAAACTTTTTTTTAATCATGTTAATTATGTTACTTGTTAGAATGTTAGATGTTACATGTTAGACCCTCTCCCACACCTATCTCATGCATTATAGCCAATGTATGAATGAATGCATATATGTAAGAAATAAAGTGTAGAAAGAGGTGATGTTATGTTACCGATACTTTGAGTCAAGTAGACCCATGGCTGTGTTTGCTTTCGAAAATAATTTCGAGAACAGTTTCAAACGTTGACCATTTACCTTGAATATAATACCATTCTTAGTGTCGTATATCTCTACTGCTCTATATCGAAACACTGTCCATCGTGATTTCAATTTTCCTGAAAAAAGATGAAGCCTAAAATTATAGAATAATACTTTTTGTCCGGGGATAAAACTTTTTCTCATGATATGTTTATCATGAAAAACCTTAACCCTATTCTTTGTAATCTTCACATTTTCGTAAGCCTTGTTTCTCAAATCCTCAAGTTCAGAAATATACAATTTTTGAAGCGCACCTGCCTTTCTAAGTCAAAATTTAGTTGCTTAATAGCTTATAAGACTTGGTGCTCTAACTCGACAGGAAGGTGACAAGTGATCGGCAAAAAGCATACACAAATACAAGTAAATGAATATGGGTAGATGTTACTGCTTATACGATTTTTTCGTGCTAGCAAAGTGGCTATACGGGTCGTATCCACAAGGAGGGAGAGCGATGGAAGCTTTGATGCGACTTCGTTGTTCAAAGTAAAGAAAAAGTTCTTTGTTCAAATAAAGAATTGAAATGAAAACAAGTATTGTTTCAAAAATTGTTTGGATTGGTTTGTTAGTTTGTAAAAGTGAATTTTCTTAATGGTAAAAATGCACGGCTACCTTTCTACTAAGTGCTCCCACTAATCTCTAGCTTCTTGAAGATGTACCCTCACGATGGATCATAGGCAAGCATAACCTTTATGCATAGAAATTATTCACATTAGAGACCAAATGAAAGTTCTTCCTTGAACTTAGCTTTACACGGCAAAACTTGAATATTCCCTTATCAAGATCCAATCGAAGGCAAGAATAAGGGAAGAAACAAGTGCACAAATGGTATCGGCAAAGATTAATAAGAATATCTCTAACTTACAAAGACAAGCAAAGTTTACAATCTTTAGATCATCAAAAACTCGTTAAGCATGAAATATAAGAGAGTTAATACTTGTAAGTAAGTTAGAGTTAGAACCTCGTCTTAAGATATCATAGCTCTCGTTTGCACAAGGCTTATTTGACACTATTGATTCATTTTGGTTATCAATCAAGTTGTTAGAAATTAGTGGGTTAGTAGTTAGTTAGCCACACAATGAAAGAGTTAGTTAGACATGAGTAAGAAAAGAAAGCAACAAGAGAGAAGAAGTAAAGAGAAGGAGTATTACACTAAAACAAGAAAGTAAAAGCAAATGAAAACACAAAGTAAATGGAAAGAAGAAAGAGAAATATTACTTGTATAAGTTTGTCACCTTCAAATACAACTTATACACACTTTCTCTCTTTCACTCTAATGGCTAAACTAAACTAGAGGAAGAAGAAAACATAAAACAACTACAACTCCTAGAAATAAAGTAACAACAACACTTTAAACTCTGGATATCTCCCCGAAGAACCCCCAAGGGGGTATTTATAGGCACCAAGAAAATGGGGGACAACCTCTGGCCCAAAATGCTGGCGCAGCCACACCAGTACGACCGCGAAAACGCGGTCAGAGCCACGTTTCTGTGGCTGTACTGAAGCGGCGTGCGCAGCGCCGTCTGCTGTGCAGTGTCGCTTCGGTCCCCTATCAGTTGTACTTTCTGAATTTTAGATTTGATCTCCCTGTTCTGACAGAATCTCCTCCTAAGGTCAATGGCTACTTTGTAGGTCTTTAATCACCCATTAAATGGTAATTTAGGGTCTTCTTCTTCATTGCACACCATAGACCTAGGATCACATAAGCAAACCATTATTAGCAGTATTTTATGTAAGATAAATGTGCAGATGTGATAAAAATTATGCAATATTAGATACTTATCACACCCCACACTTATCTTTTTGATCGTCCCAAGCAAAACAAAAATAAGAGAATTATTACACCACTTTCGCAGGTGACGCGATTGCACTGAGCATATGCAACAAGCCTTTAAACCTCTAGGTTTCCCCTAGAGGATGGGTGTTATCTCCTGAGAGTTTTCAGCGAATTGCACTCACAAAATCCAATAAATGAAGAAAAATGTTAGTTGTCAGCAAATCTCTTTCAAGAAAAAGAACTTTCAATCATCTAAGTAAAAATGACCGAATGATATAAGAATTAGGTTTAACCTTCATAAGTCCTCCTATATTTTAGCCTTCATAAAAGAAGAAATTATGATTTTTCTTTGAATTTAGAAAGGATCTTGTACTTCTAACTCATTCTATTATTTTACTATAGATGTCTAAGACATGCATAATGTGCAAGTGTGATGTTCTTGGGATTTCTCAACTCAACTTTGAATGTCATTTAATTTTATTAATGTTTATTTATATATTTTTTTGGTTTCTTTAGGCTTTCTACTTTACTCATGTAACATATATCCAATTGATGACTCCCAAACCAGATGGTTTTAGGGCACCAGGTGAAAAAACACCCTCAGGTCAAATATGCAAGTAGAGTAGGCCGCAAAATCAAGATTTACTTATTTGTATATATAATTTTTTTGGCGTGAGCAATAATGTTTCTTGAGGCACAATTATCCATCTTATTGGTTTTTTTTTGTGTTATTCAAAGTTGTGTCTCTAAATCCCAAGCGTGTGTGTGGTTTATGCATATTCTACTAAGGTTAAATAAAAGGTATGAGTTATTTTTCTTGTACCTCCCAACTCTTAGTCAAACCAATATTTCTTTTTTATTTAGACTAAAATAAAAATTCCTCAATAAAGTGATTGAACTTGAACCTGCACAAAAAAATACAGTATTTCAGAACTTTAAAATAGAGATGTGCAAGTGCTCAATTCTATCGCAATAGCAAGTGGCTATGCGGGTCGTGATCCACAAGGAGGGTTAGCGATAGAAGCGTTCAAGGTTTGTATTGAAATCTTTGTGAAGAAAAAATGAAGGTTCTTCTTTGTTTTAAGAAATGAAAATGAAAAAGAGTTAGGTTAAAGTTAAAAAGAAAGCGTTAGAGGGAGAAGGTGGAGAAAAATGGAGAATGATTATTTACAAAGAAATGGAAGAGGAGTGATGAAAGAAGTGGGTGTTGGTGATTTAAATTACAGAAATAAAAGAAAAGAAAGAAGATTAAAGAAATACTTACCTAGTTTGGTTGATGATTTACCTGGAACCCTTGCATGTTCTACCTTGCTTCGGAAGCGTTCAATGAATAAGCCATAGGATCGAGCTCAGTCCCCATTCGCATTATATCATCAAAACGAACAAGAATGAAGTGATACGGAGTCTTGAGGAGGAGAACATCATCATGAATTATCATTGGCACTCACACAAACATTGTTATACTTATGCTTCTGGTTTCACTTGCATGCTCATCAAAACCAAAAGAGGTAAAGTAGAAAGAAGAAAAAGAAAGCAAAAGTAAAGAGACGAACATAAAAAAATTTACCTTTTATTGTGTGCAGAAACGATGGAAGAAAGGAGGAGGGTACATCAGTGTCACTCTCAACATAAGCCTCTCTCTCTTACTTACATGAATCTCAATCTAACCTAAGCTTACATATAAATTAAAATTTACATAAAAGAAAACAAAAACCTATACTACAAAGAATAAAAACTGGACTAAATCCTATCTCTGCATGGTCGTCCCCTTTTTTTCTGTTGAAACTAGTATTTATAGGGGAAAACCAAAAGAGGGGAATCCCGAGAAGATTGGGGGAGCAAACGCTCCCCCAACTGACCTAACAAGGCCGCGAAAACACGGCTAGGGCCGCGTTTTTGCGGCCCTGGTGTGGCCAAGTGGCCACACCCAGTTGGTGGAGATTCCCGGTTTGGTGTATTTCCCATATCTTCTTCTGATTTTCTTGTTTCTGCTCTAAAAGTTGACGAAACAGCCTTTAATTGTTTGGCTTCAACCGCTTGATTCAGGGAGGATTCTTCTTAACCTCTTGATATGCCAAGATTTTGCCCTAATTTCTTCATTTCGAATTTATTCTAAATTAATTTAGAATTTGGTGGGATTTTGGGCTTGTTTCTCTTTTCTTTCTTTAAGCACTTGGGCCTACATTTAGCGAAGAAAAAGAAAACTTATTAATAGGATTTATTAGCTAAAAAGCTTGGTAAGGTGACAATGTAAATGCAACATATGTGACTAATCACACCCCCCACTTATCTTTTGCTCGCCCTCGAGCAAACCAACTAAACTATACTAAGGATTATTAGACCACTTTCCCAGGTCACTCGATTGCACTGAGCATGTGCAACAAGCCGTTAAACCTCTAGGTTTCCCCTAGAGGACGAGTTTTGTCTCGTGAGGGTTTTCAGTGGATTACACCCACAAAATCCATGAAGAAAGAGAAACAAAGAGTTAGTATTTTCGAAAGGCATTTTGAAAGAGAAAAATATTTGAAATATAATTGTAAGATTTAAGTAATCTATAAGTTATAGGAAAACTGAATTTTTCATTCCTAAACTTAGTCTCTATTCAAAAATTTGTTATCAATCAAAGTAAGGAGTCAAATTGTATTTCTCATTTAGTCATTACTTTACCCTAAGTCATATGCACCTTGTGATCGTGAAAATTTTGACTAAGGGTTTATTAACTCTAACTCTTATGCCTTATATATATATATATATATATATATATATATATATATATATATATATATATATATATATATTTGTGGTATTATTCCTTAGTTCTATTAGGCTTTCTAATCTGCCCATGTAACGAGCCTTTAATCGATGACTCCCAAACCAAACGGTCATAGGGTACCAGGTGAGAAAACACCCCAAGGACTTAAGGACTCAAGCAAACAAGGCCACAAAACTAAGGATTTTATTATATGAACCCCTTTTAGGCGTGAATACTTATGCTTTATTAGGCACAAATACCCAGCTTAATCAGAGGATTTTTATATATATATTTTCTCAAACTTATCTAATCATCTTTCGCATAAATACTAAGGCTTGCTTAGGCCAAAGCACCTAGCTAATCAATAATTAGATTTGTTCATCTTTCATAGATATTTTTTTCTTTTTTCTTTTTCATATATAAGGCATAAGAATCTTTGTGTAATACCCCGTTCCCGGAATACGTACTTAATTTCGTATTCAGATTTTCGGTCGTATTTTTCGATTTGTTTCCCGTATTTATTCTGTATTATGAATTCCTTATATGATTGTTTTACCTTGGATGTGGATCGGTGAACTCGGAGTCAGCCTTAGTCTGAGCCGGGGACTCGATCTCAGAATTTTACTTGTTTTAGACATTCTGGTTATCCGATTCGACCGGTTTCAGTTTCAAACATCGTTTTCCAATATTTTGGATTTTCTATGATTTTCTAGATTTTTCTGGAATTAAAATAAAAATCTTCAAAACCGGTGTCGGCCAGTGCCGCTGACCGATTCCTGGATTTTTAATTCTCAAACGGTTTGGAATTTCTAAATGATTCTTTAGACTTTATTTCTTAGAATAATATTTTCTACCTACATTCTTTTTCTGAGGATTTTATAATTTTATGAAAATTCCAACGGAGTCAGTAGATAACTGGTTCCGGGATTTTTAGTTTTAAAACTATAAAGTATTTCTTAAAACGGATTTCACCATTATTCTTAATATAATATTATGGATTTTTGATAATTATTTCGGGTCGTTCCGAGATACTTGAATTTCGGACGATTTCGGTATTTTCCGAAATGTTTTCCGTATCCTCGATTAAACCCGGGTATCTGTCCTTTCAATATTTTCCAATCCTAATTCCAAGAAAATATCTCCTCATTTCAATTTCTTTTCCATTTTTCCTTTTCCTTTATTTCCTTCTTTCCTCCACAAGCTAAAGCATTTCCATTTTTCCAAAATTCCAATAATTCCACACTTTTCCACACACTTCCCACAAAATATCTCCCTTTCTCTCTCTCTTCCTTGGCCGGCCAAGTGGCCAAGAGAAGGACACTCACCCCCTCCTCCACTTTGCAATTAACCCCCTCTCATCTACCCTAATTTCACTTCCTTCACAAATTCCAAATCATATATAAACATTCCTTTACATTTCCTTTTTCTTTTTTTCTTCACTTCACCAAAAGAAATCCCTTCACCAAAATCCTCCTCCATCTAAACTCAACCTCCAACTTCAAGAGCTTCATCTAGGGCATCATCAAGGTCTTCATCTTCAACCACCAACTCCCAAGCAACACCAAGATCATCTTCTCCACATCAAGCAACTTCAACTTCAACAACTACTCTTGGATTGAGGCCATCATCTCCACCTTGGGATCTTTTCAAGACTACAAAGCTTCACCTAACCAATCCTTGTGAGTATTTCTACTCACCAAGACTTGTTTCTTTCCTAAGCATACTTGTATCTCCATATCTTGTGTTCATATGTCATAAAAATCCTATTTTTAGACCATCCAACACAACCAGCAGATTCTACTCTGTATTCTGTTTTTCCCCACGATTAGTCGACTTGACCTAGATATTAGTCGACTAACCCTTCTGTTTTTAAACTTAGACTTTCAGGATTTCACAGTTTTAGTCGACTAGTCCCTTTTACCAGTCGACTAAATATCCCTAGTCGACTACTAGAATTCCCCTAGTCGACTCCTGAAATAAGCTCAACTCTCTGTATCACAGTTTTAGTCGACTTAACATAACTGTTAGTCGACTTGACATGTCTGTTAGTCGACTACTATTTCAACCTAGTCGACTAAGTTTCCCTGAATCAGAAACCAACTCTCTGGAACACAGTATTAGTCGACTACCTCATTTTCCTAGTCGACTAACCCTTCTACTAGTCGACTACTATTTCAACTTAGTCGACTAACTTATGATTGTCTGTTATAGTTAATTACCTCCTTGACTTTGTATCTTATCCTTGATACATATACTATATATTGTTCTTACTTGTACTTCATAACTTGTACTTTATGACCTATTACTTGATGTATGTCATCTCTAGTCACTTCATATTTCCATTGATATGCTACTGCTTGTTTCATTCTTGTTCATGTACTCTATCTGGGTTATGCCTACTTTCTTATCGTTCACTATGCGTGGTTGACCCTTCGAGGTCATTGAACTCTGGGTTTCTATTATATTATCATTGCTATATCGTTGCTTCAGACCGTCAGTTTCATGTTTCCTTTTATCACATGTATATCATCTAACTCCCACTATGTTATCACCTGACCACTTGGCATGTTACTACCTAGTAAGAACCACTCGTTATGACATGACTTACCCTGATTAATATCAATCTCTTGACTTGATTGGTTACTTGTTGGATATCATCATCTTATCATGCTATCACTCTATACCCAGCATGATACACTCTTCTCACTCGCTACCCTCTTGCCTTACCATTCCATTGATTATGATAGTATCCTCGCTCTAGTCTTCATGTATTGTATTTCATGCTTTATATCATTTATTGCTTTATGCTATGCGTGGCCGACCCTTCGTGGTCGTTGGACTTGTTGGACTGGGACCATTGCTTTTACATTACCACTTGGCATTATTTTAGACCTGTCAGTATGTGCTACCATTTATCATATGTATATCACTTGGCAACTGTGTTATCATCTAACCACATGCCATGCCACTATTTGGCAAGACCTTTTTATTATGTTATGACTTACCTGACTACTATCCATTCTTGATATGCTTGGTTGTTTACTAAATATCACCACTCTGTCATGCTATCACTTGACACTCAGCATGATGACTCGACTTGTGTTTGTCATCTTTACGGGAATCCTGATTTGTTATCCTGTATCATGATCATTGACCTGTATATTGTATTCCTGCTTTGCATGCAGTGACCTGACTGTATAGTACTTATGTACTCCAGATTTCCTGATCATGTCCTGATTCTATTATTCCCGTAAAGTGATAATTAAACTAATAAATCCTAAAATGGACCAACTTGTATTGGGTCGGGGGAAACATGCGGATATCGATATGTGTTCGTGTTTTACAGTGGCTTTAGGTATTGTGCACTATATCCGGTCTGACCTGTGGTACTCCAGGGGACCGAGGGAGAGCTGGCTCCCTACACCCCAGTTTTAACGGGCATACATAAGTCCCTCATCCTGGATAAGCCTTGCGGCTGGTTTCCGTTTCCATGCAACGGAACAACCCTGGACCGTAGTCCCGGGTATGTACGGGACCCACTGTAAACATAGTTCGTTGATACAACCGTTGTTTCCAATAACAACCTCGACTTTCTTATATATGGATGTATGGGAGTTGGGATATATACCGGGTATATACCGAGACACATACCTAGATATATGGGTTAGACGAGTAATAATAATAAGACTTATTATAATTCCTGTTACAGTTTCCATTAGATACCTGATATGTTATGACTCCTACTATACCTGTTATGTCATAATCCTTGTTATGATTCCTGTATTCTTGTTAGACTTGATACATGATGATTCTAGTTCCTGTTATGCCTCCTACATGTTTCTATCGTAATCTACTATGTTTTCCGGACTTTGATTCATTATACTTCCATTACTCGCTGGTTCATGTTTCTATTACTGTTCCATCTTACTTATTCATGTCCCGTAGCCACTTGGCTATAGTTGTTTACTATTATATGTCTTGACCCTTTGGATTTGCATATTCAGATTTCGAAGCTTGGATCGTAGTGGAGCCATCCACTGTAGATTGAGCTTCCTCTAGTGAGCAGGCAGGCTAGCTCTTCTTCCTTCGTGCCGGGCTCTTCTTTTGACTCACGGAACCTCCATCCTACTCGTGAGCTTTTGTGTATATCTTGTATATTTCCCTTTTGGACTTGGTTATGATGTAATACACATGTAATGTGTAATACTTTATAATATCCTGTGATAACTTTGTATGTGTATTTCTTGTGTTGGCATATGTATGAATACCACGCCTCGTGTGTACTCTGATTTCTTGTTGTACTTTTGTGCTTAGCGTATATATGTGGGGGCAATTCTGACCTACGTATATACGTTGCAGTGACGTCCCCGTATCCGTGGAATCGGGGCGTTACAGGTTGGTATCAGAGCTAGGCTCTCAAACCTAAAGTACAATCAAGCAGCAAATTATTGTAATTTGCTAATGCCAACTACAATGTACAAAGTTATCTAGTCCTTCTTGATTTATCTAGTTCTTCTTGATTCCTTCCTTCATATCCTAAAATCCTTCCATTCTTCCAACTCTTTCCAGTTATCTTTCATCAACTAAGGTATGGACGCTGGGCAAGCATCCAATGTTTCCCGTGGAGTGGAACGAGGATTGGAGCAGAAGAGTGAGAACCAAGTGCAGAACAAGTCGATTAAGAAGGCTTTGCAGTTGATGAGGAGGGCCTTGCAGTTGATGAATGAAGTGAACGAAGGAGGTGCGACCAGGACAATCAATGGCCCGAAGATCAAGCGACCGTTCAAACGTCCTCTTCCTGGGAACACATGCAATTTCTGCCACAAACCCGGACATTTTAAGAGAGATTGTCGAATGGCTAAGGGATTGTGTTTAGTGTGTGGGTCAGGGAGGCATATGCTAAGGAATTGCCCGCACAGAAAGTTTGGATATACGGCACCAGTCAGATCAGCTCGTCCAGCCCCAGCACTTCCAGCCCCGTCAACAAGGAGGAATCCAGAACCTGTTCCACCCCAACAGAATGATCAGCAGCAGAGGGGAGTGAAAACTGGAACAGATCAGGCAACCGAGACATCAGACGGTGCAGCACTGCGTGAGGACCAGTGTCCAGATCCGGAACCTTAGGGATGTCATGGTAACCACTACCCCAGATCTTGTATTTGAGTGGTTATTATTCTAAATAAATTTTTCCTTATCATTCTATCATTGTTCATTCTAGTCCCTCACGTGTTCATCTTATCCCCTGTTTTGATTTTATGAGGCCCTTATTCCAGCCATTGTCCCCTTTGTATTCAATTTACCCCTTAGCGAAATTGCGAGGACGCAATTTTTGTAAGGTGGGTGGATTGTAATACCCCGTTCCCGGAATACGTACTTAATTTCGTATTCAGATTTTCGGTCGTATTTTTCGATTGTTTCCCGTATTTATTCTGTATTATGAATTCCTTATATGATTGTTTTACCTTGGATGTGGATCAGTGAACTCGGAGTCAGCCTTAGTCTGAGCCGGGGACTCGATCTCAGAATTTTACTTGTTTTAGACATTCTGGTTATCCGATTCGACCGGTTTCAGTTTCAAACATCGTTTTCCAATATTTTGGATTTTCTATGATTTTCTAGATTTTTCTGGAATTAAATAAAAATCTTCAAAACCGGTGTCGGCCAGTGCCGCTGACCGATTTCTGGATTTTTAATTCTCAAACGGTTTGGAATTTCTAAATGATTCTTTAGACTTTATTTCTTAGAATAATATTTTCTACCTAAATTCTTTTTCTGAGGATTTTATAATTTTATGAAAATTCCAACGGAGTCGGTAGATAACTGGTTCCGGGATTTTTAGTTTTAAAACTATAAAGTATTTCTTAAAACGGATTTCACCATTATTCTTAATATAATATTATGGATTTTTGATAATTATTTCGGGTCGTTCCGAGATACTTGAATTTCGGACGATTCCGGTATTTTCCGAAATGTTTTCCGTATCCTCGATTTAAACCCGGGTATCTGTCCTTTCAATATTTTCCAATCCTAATTCCAAGAAAATATCTCCTCATTTCAATTTCTTTTCCATTTTTCCTTTTCCTTTATTTCCTTCTTTCCTCCACAAGCTAAAGCATTTCCATTTTTCCAAAATTCCAATAATTCCACACTTTTCCACACACTTCCCACAAAAATATCTCCCTTTCTCTCTCTTCCTTGGCCGGCCAAGTGGCCAGAGAAGGACACTCACCCCCTCCTCCACTTTGCAATTAACCCCCTCTCATCTACCCTAATTTCACTTCCTTCACAAATTCCAAATCATATATAAACATTCCTTTACATTTCCTTTTTCTTTTTTTCTTCACTTCACCAAAAGAAATCCCTTCACCAAAATCCTCCTCCATCTCAACTCAACCTCCAACTTCAAGAGCTTCATCTAGGGCATCATCAAGGTCTTCATCTTCAACCACCAACTCCCAAGCAACACCAAGATCATCTTCTCCACATCAAGCAACTTCAACTTCAACAACTACTCTTGATTGAGGCCATCATCTCCACCTTGGGATCTTTTCAAGACTACAAAGCTTCACCTAACCAATCCTTGTGAGTATTTCTACTCACCAAGACTTGTTTCTTTCCTAAGCATACTTGTATCTCCATATCTTGTGTTCATATGTCATAAAAATCCTATTTTTAGACCATCCAACACAACCAGCAGATTCTACTCTGTATTCTGTTTTTCCCCACGATTAGTCGACTTGACCTAGATATTAGTCGACTAACCCTTCTGTTTTTAAACTTAGACTTTCAGGATTTCACAGTTTTAGTCGACTAGTCCCTTTTACCAGTCGACTAAATATCCCTAGTCGACTATTAGAATTCCCCTAGTCGACTCCTGAAATAAGCTCAACTCTCTGTATCACAGTTTTAGTCGACTTAACATAACTGTTAGTCGACTTGACATGTCTGTTAGTCGACTACTATTTCAACCTAGTCGACTAAGTTTCCCTGAATCAGAAACCAACTCTCTGGAACACAGTATTAGTCGACTACCTCATTTTCCTAGTCGACTAACCCTTCTACTAGTCGACTACTATTTCAACTTAGTCGACTAACTTATGGTTGTCTGTTATAGTTAATTACCTCCTTGACTTTGTATCTTATCCTTGATACATATACTATATATTGTTCTTACTTGTACTTCATAACTTGTACTTTATGACCTATTACTTGATGTATGTCATCTCTAGTCACTTCATATTTCCATTGATATGCTACTGCTTGTTTCATTCTTGTTCATGTACTCTATCTGGGTTATGCCTACTTCTTATCGTTCACTATGCGTGGTTGACCCTTCGAGGTCATTGAACTCTGGGTTTCTATTATATTATCATTGCTATATCGTTGCTTCAGACCGTCAGTTTCATGTTTCCTTTATCACATGTATATCATCTAACTCCCACTATGTTATCACCTGACCACTTGGCATGTTACTACCTAGTAAGAACCACTCGTTATGACATGACTTACCCTGATTAATATCAATCTCTTGACTTGATTGGTTACTTGTTGGATATCATCATCTTGTCATGCTATCACTCTATACCCAGCATGATACACTCTTCTCACTCGCTACCCTCTTGCCTTACCATTCCATTGATTATGATAGTATCCTCGCTCTAGTCTTCATGTATTGTATTTCATGCTTTATATCATTTATTGCTTTATGCTATGCGTGGCCGACCTTCGTGGTCGTTGGACTTGTTGGACTGGGACCATTGCTTTTACATTACCACTTGGCATTATTTTAGACCTGTCAGTATGTGCTACCATTTATCATATGTATATCACTTGGCAACTGTGTTATCATCTAACCACATGCCATGCCACTATTTGGCAAGACCTTTTTATTATGTTATGACTTACCTGACTACTATCCATTCTTGATATGCTTGGTTGTTTACTAAATATCACCACTCTGTCATGCTATCACTTGACACTCAGCATGATGACTCGACTTGTGTTTGTCATCTTTACGGGAATCCTGATTTGTTATCCTGTATCATGATCATTGACCTGTATATTGTATTCCTGCTTTGCATGCAGTGACCTGACTGTATAGTACTTATGTACTCCAGATTTCCTGATCATGTCCTGATTCTATTATTCCCGTAAAGTGATAATTAAACTAATAAATCCTAAAATGGACCAACTTGTATTGGGTCGGGGGAAACATGCGGATATCGATATGTGTTCGTGTTTTACAGTGGCTTTAGGTATTGTGCACTATATCCGGTCTGACCTGTGGTACTCCAGGGGACCGAGGGGAGAGCTGGCTCCCTACACCCCAGTTTTAACGGGCATACATAAGTCCCTCCTCCTGGATAAGCCTTGCGGCTGGTTTCCGTTTCCATGCAACGGAACAACCCTGGACCGTAGTCCGGGTATGTACGGGACCCACTGTAAACATAGTTCGTTGATACAACCGTTGTTTCCAATAACAACCTCGACTTTCTTATATATGGATGTATGGGAGTTGGGATATATACCGGGTATATACCGAGACACATACCTAGATATATGGGTTAGACGAGTAATAATAATAAGACTTATTATAATTCCTGTTACAGTTTCCATTAGATACCTGATATGTTATGACTCCTACTATACCTGTTATGTCATAATCCTTGTTATGATTCCTGTATTCTTGTTAGACTTGATACATGATGATTCTAGTTCCTGTTATGCCTCCTACATGTTTCTATCGTAATCTACTATGTTTTCCGGACTTTGATTCATTATACTTCCATTACTCGCTGGTTCATGTTTCTATTACTGTTCCATCTTACTTATTCATGTCCCGTAGCCACTTGGCTATAGTTGTTTACTATTATATGTCTTGACCCTTTGGATTTGCATATTCAGATTCGAAGCTTGGATCGTAGTGGAGCCATCCACTGTAGATTGAGCTTCCTCTAGTGAGCAGGCAGGCTAGCTCTTCTTCCTTCGTGCCGGGCTCTTCTTTTGACTCACGGAACCTCCATCCTACTCGTGAGCTTTTGTGTATATCTTGTATATTTCCCTTTTGGACTTGGTTATGATGTAATACACATGTAATGTGTAATACTTTATAATATCCTGTGATAACTTTGTATGTGTATTTCTTGTGTTGGCATATGTATGAATACCACGCCTCGTGTGTACTCTGATTTCTTATTGTACTTTTGTGCTTAGCGTATATATGTGGGGCAATTCTGACCTACGTATATACGTTGCAGTGACGTCCCCGTATCCGTGGAATCGGGGCGTTACA
>JAVJIF010004936.1:0-247623 GCA_038442645.1 Agave tequilana
TCACACAACTGTACGGTCAAAAACCAACAGGAAACAAAGAGCAAAATCAAATGCTGTTAAAAACACAAACAATTATTACAGTAAAAGTTTTTTGGCTGCAGGAATGCAAAGTTAAACTGCTCTTAGAAAGAATTGCCTGCCGAAGACTTAAATTATTTCTATACATCAAACTGGCTGACTAAGAACATGTAAGAGAAACATTTTCCCTCTTTCAAATATAAGAAATTAAGATTTTCAGCTGCAGGGATAGAAAAATGTAACAAAATACCACTTAATACCAAAAAAATTGCAACTCTTTGTGCCGCATATTTGTTTCTAAAGATTGTATATTCCACCAATATTGCTAAGGTTTGGAATGATGTAGGGTTGTTATAGAATTCATTGTTTCAAAGCATAATCATAGTACTGATTACACTAATCATGTAATAGAACGAAATTGGAAGTTTGCCATTCTTAGCCATGATTAGGAAAAGACAGTGACAGAGAAGATAAAACAAAATCCATGCATGTACTTGGTATACTTTCAATTAACAAAGTGAAGCAACAGACTCAAAAACAAGCCGTAACACCAAGTAGCAACCAGTACTTGAGATATTAACGAAAATTATATCTGTATTACTACAGTAAGTTAAGAATCTTACCAGTGAATTCATCTTTAAAGGAGTCACCAGCAAAGCATCCCAAAGAGGAATATGCAATGCCTTCAAAGATGTCTACTGCAAACGGATCTATAGAACTACTAGAAAGCATCTCTCCAAAATCCTACTATTGCACTGTGTCAGTCCAGAATTCTCTGGCAGCTACAATGCCCTCCGGGAGCCGTTGTAGTGTACATGTGAGAGATGATGTGTAGGGAAGATGAAGAGGGAAAATTTGAGTTGCAGTAACCGTTGGCTGTGTCGATTCAATTGAATCAGAGGTCGTGGCTGATACCCCCGAACTTTGTAACCACATCCAATTGGGGCGAGAGACATGTATAAATGAGTAATTAGGGCTTAGATTGTACTCAGCTTGTTATTGATTCCCAATCTGAGATTTGATTTCCTATTTGAGCTTCACTTCAGCTCATTTGTAAGGAGATCGGGGACTCTCTAATCTTCCCCCAATTATCCCAAATAAATCCCCAATTTCCATTCCTGTGTACAATTCTCCTGTTCTTGGCTACTTGCAGGTTGAGATAGTTGCAGATTGACGTTATTGGCGGAATCTGGCAACACTCCGGTGAGGACTGTAACATGCTGGGCAGGGATGGTGTCCGGAAAACAGCTATATTCTCCCAAATACTTCTTCCCCACTCATCGTTAACCCCAAAATCAAGGCTTAGCTCTCACATAGGAGAATATTCTTCAAGGTGAAACTCATCAGGTGAGGACTTCCACATTATAGTGATTGAAGAGCACAAACGGCATAAACACATTTAGGTTGAAACTATAGCTTAGATAACAAGCCAACAATCCTTGTTCTCGACACATCTATTGTGCAGCTCACATTTGTATCCGATGGAAATTCTGCTGACTTCTCGCAATCTGCCTTCACCATGTACGGGTCTCATGATTCTTCCCAAACCCCTCATCTTCCCAACTCCTCAGATCTCTATTAGGGTACACCAACTCCCACTATTCTAGTGGCCCCGCTTGGACGACTCCTTACGAGCAGGACCCACTATCACAGCCAAATTCCCCAGCACGAATGAAATTTGGCAGCCTAACCACCTGTCCAAACTCCTTCGACCTGAGCATCTCCAACCAGTGCCTCGTTCCTTCAGGTACACCCAATTTATACAATTCAGCAAGTATCCATAGTTCCAACCACATTCAAACACAAGGGCCATCCCCACTTGAGAGCCACAGGTAAGATTATAAGCCAATTTCCTCCTCTTTGTCAATGCACTCATCCAACACAACAACCCAAGAAACATTGGTGCCCGCTGCCCCCAAGTTGCTCCTTTATAACAAAGACCCGAACATAGGATGACTAAGTAACCAAATATCAAAGGGTCTCGATCCTTCTGATAATCATTGTGTATGTATTAACCAAAGTTACTAGTGGAGTGCAGTCTATGTAGCGCACGGACAACATGAAGCTGTGTCATGTCGAACACGTCACAGAAGCATGTGGACACACTAGTCCGTGTACTTTCTAGAATTTGCCATGTGTGGGTGTGTTGTGTCCATGTCAATATGTTTGTATCTGTGCAACATTGATTGCAGTAAATAATATTTGAATTGTACTAGAAGGGAACTAGCCATCTGAGGCTAGGCTTAAGTTTGACTTTAAGAGATAAATATGAGAGGGCAGGACTTTTTTTTGTTGTTGCTAACAAAGGAAAGGACGCCGCACACCCCTGCCATTTCTACATCACTCGAGCAGGTTTTACAATGTTTAATGCTTTCGGAACTTATAGAGGCATAAACCATTCAACTTAGTAGTAGCACTTAGTAGTAGCATATCGAAATTGGGATTTCTGTATCCTTCAGTGAACTTAAATTATGGGAACAAAAATGTAACAGCCCTGCAAACTGGACTTGCTAGTTTTATAAGGTTTGTTTTTTCATCTCATTTCTTATAGACCAAATGGTAAACTCCTAAAAAATTTGTCCCGCTATTAATCGAGTTTCACTGCCTTCCCCTCTCTAAACCCAGCATCCAAGAAAGAAACAAAATGGATTAATTTCTCTACCTCCTAAATCTGAAATAAAATTGGACCAATAATGTGTTAAAATTGACCTAGGAGAAACAATAATAATAACTCAGTGGTGAAAAGCAGAGAGAATCAGCTCAAAGAGCAAAGCGTTCAGGTGATACATCAATCATCTGCTTGTGTTCCCAGTACCAATTAAACTTTATTCTAGAACCAGCATCTGTATGGTAATGTGATCAGATCTTTAAGGAACTACACTGCTCCAAGAGTAAACTATTCTAAGCACATAACTGACTGACTAATAACAGATGCAAAATAAAGAGTAAATTCACACTGCTCTAAACAAAAAAAGACTATTTTCATAACCATGTTCCCTCTTCAATTATAGCAATGAAAGAGCTTCAGCTGCAGGGATGCAAAATATAAACAGACATCACTTAATTCTAAAATCTTTATACTCTAAACTATGCCTCCATATTTCTTAGCAAAGAAAGCAAATGGTAAATTTCTAGCCATTACCATCAGGCAGAAGGTTTCCTGAGAAGTGTCTAGTCCTCGGGTAGGAATTTTTGGGGTGAGGAGACAGTCGAGCCCCTCACGTCGTTGATGGAAGTGTCATTGCATAAGACAAAGTTTTCCTAGAAAGGGCTTAAAGCTAGAGGACTCCGCCAATGATTTCAAAGTCAAGGGAGTAAACATCTGATCCTGTTCAAATTCAAAGGGAGTAAACATTTGATCGACTAAGGACCTAGGTAAACCTTTGTGCAAAATGAATGGCAGCTTGATATTTATGAATATGTGACTGTTTTGGCTGAACATGACATACTGTTTATAAATAACAACTTGATTCTAGCACCACAATTTATAAGGGAATTAATTGTTTGAACGAACCAATAACCAATGCCAATAAATAAGAAATAGTAAGGATCTAAGTTAAACTTCGTGCAAAATGAATGGCAGCTTGATATTTATGAATATATGACTGTTTTGGCTGAAAACGGCAAATTATTTATGAAAACTAGATTCTAGCACCACGATTTATAAGGAAAGTTATTGACTAATAAAATGCACAATAAAGAGGAAAATAAATACCGTTCTAAACATACAGGACATGTTTCATGGCCAACTGTTCACACTTTCATTTGTAGCGGTAAAACATTTTCAGCTACAGGGATGAAAATATAAACAATATATCACTTCTAAAATATTGCAACTCTAACAAATGCTCCAGTTTGTTACTAAAGAAAGCAATAGTATCTTTTTATTCATCGCCATATTAAAACCAACTTGCCAAGATTTGCAATGAAGGTGTTGTGGTTATTTTCTTTCTTTCAAGCAAAGCAGAAATTCCCTGCTGCATCTATATAGACAAAGATCATGTATGATGGTTTTGTGAGCAGCTACCAGTTCCACAAACTTGCTTTGAAACAAATACACTTTAAGTTGCCCCCCCCAACCCCCCCCCCCCCCCCCCCCCCCCCCGCGCGATGATACACGCAGAATGTGAATATATTTTCCTTCTTACCAAATAAAAGCAACACAATTAACCATTGTGTCTGTGTGTATTATATAGTTCTAGTACTGAGTACAACAATCATATAAATAAAACAGGAATTGCGGATTTGCCATTCTACATGCATATACTTCTACCATTCCAATTAACGACGTTAATCAACAGCCCTGCATGCAAACTATGACCAACTAACAACAGAGTATTGGGATATGTAAATTATAAAACCCAATTATATCTATGAGTAGGATTCCAAATTTCAAACTATTACTGTGAAGGTATCTTACCCAAAAAGAAGTGAACAGCAGGCATCCAACATGGAATATGCAGTTTAACTACAAAAGGATCCACAAAATTAGTATGAAGTAGCTTCTCCAAAATCCTAGTATTATGTGGTGGGATATGTGCAGAGGAAACAGCTATATACTATTCAAAAGACTCTTTTCCCCTACACATCCCCATAGTCAAGGCTCAGCTCTCTCATTGGAGGAATATTCTCCAACGCGAAAATCATCAAGCGAGGATATTCCACATTGTAGTGGTGGAAAAGCACAAACTGTATAAAGACATTCGGGTTAGAGCTATGGCTCAGATAACAAGCCACATTCCTCGCTCTCGACACATCTATTGCATAGCCCAAATCAGGTACTTGAGGAAATACCGGCTTCCTATAATCTGGCTTCACCTTTGATAGGTCTCCCCACTCTTCCCATCTTCTTGGAAACTTACTAGGATACACCAAACTCGCACCACTCTCAGCCACCAGCTCAACCTCCTCCTTGGTGAGTAGGATCCCGCTAAACTCGCAAACAAATTCCCCAGCCTGAATCAAATCAAGCGACCTAACCCCCCATCCAGTCTCCCTCGACCTGAACACCTCCAATCGGTGCCTCAACCCCTTTTGGCTCACCCGATTCAAACAACTCTGTGGGCATCCACATCCCTCCCGCATTCATACACCAGAGGCCTACCCCTCAAGAGTCTCCTGTTCTGATCATACACCAACTCCCCTCCATTCCTCTCAATGCACCTACAACCAACAGAGCAAGATGAAATACAACTGCATCCACTGCCCCCGAGCTCCTTCACGACATAAGACCGGAACGTAGGACGAACCAAATAATCAAATACCAGAGGATCACTACAACCATCAATATCATTGAACACGGCCACCGGCTCCTTCTCCTTTCCCTTTGAGATATCCTCACTCAAGTACCCATTCGGCCTACGACCCCCCTTCTTCAAGTCCCCGGCCAGCTTGAAAACCACACTCCCCATCTTCCCCTGCCCCTCGAGCCTCATCAGCCTAAACTTGTACACTGCGAACCCCGACTTCCCCGTCTCGCTCCACCACTGCACAACCCTATACAGCCCATCATACACATAGACTCTGCTCGTCGGGCTCCGCTCGCAGTTCAGCCCGCGAATCACCCGAATCTCGATACCATACTGGTAGCTCCGCTCCAACGCAAGATTCCCGCCCTTGAGCTTCTGATCAAGACTGTGCCTCACCTCGTTCTTCCCCTCTCGGCCCCCGTGCCCAGTGTAAACAAGAACGTCCCCGCGGTCCTCGTCGTCCTCGTACCCGCCGGAGACGATGATGCTGGTGGCGATGGGCTCGCCGTTTTGGCTCTGGGCCGCGGTGACGAAATCGATCCCGCCTGGACCTGTCCGTGGAGGCCCAGGACGCAGAGCTCCATCCGGTACAAGAAGACGTCGCCGATGTGGACCCCGGGGATGAACCCCACGGTTCGGTTATGGCGGTTGAGCCAGAGATCGGAGTCCCTCATCACGGTGGCGGCGGTGAGATCAGAACGGGATCGCCTGCCGGCGGGGAGAGGGGAGGCGCCCTCGTCGTGGAGCAGGCGGTGCGGATCGACTCGTAGAGAATCCGGGTGCGCCGGACGGCGTCGCGGATGAGGGCGGCGTCGGCGGCGGAGGGATGGCGGTGACACGCTGGAGGTCGGAGGAGCGGGGATTGGGCTTCTTGCGCTTGGCATTGGGGTTACGGTTTGGGTTTGGGTTTGGGTTTGGGTTTGGGTGAGTGCGGCGGAGGGAGCTGAGGAAGTGGCGGAGGCGGCGGCGCTCGTCGGCGAGGTTCGGGGGAGGGATTCGAGAGGGGAGCGGATCGGTGGCGGGGAGGTGAGGGCTAGGGTTTTGCGGATCGATAGGGTTTGGATCGAGGAGGGAGAAGTCTGTGGGTTCGAGGTTGGGCTCGGTTTTGGTAGTGATGAAGGAGAACCATGGCTGTCTGTTTCTTTCTTTCTTTCTTTTTTTACTCCCTATTTTTGGAAGCTTCTTGATTTTAGGGTAATTCTTTTGGGATCGGCGAAATTTGCAAGAAATGACTGTCCTAATTTTGTAGGGGTTCTGAAAGGTAGAAGGTGGGGCTCATGTAGGGGTGCCATCGGATCGGATACGGATCGGATATTATCTCTACCATATCCATATCCGCACCCAACTTTCGGATACGAATACGGATACGGATATTGACGGATGTGAAAAAATGATATCCGTATCCGTCAAAATCGGATATCAGATATAAATCGGATATTAGCGGATCGGATGCGGATACTAATCGATATGTTAAAAATGGATATGGTTAAAGATAAATTAAACAGAAATACTTATATTACTTTTTATCTCATCTACTACAATATTAATGTGATACATATTATGATATTCTTGTGTACATATCAATACATTCATCGTATTCATTGTCATTTGACTTCTATAACAATAGATTACACGTCCTCCGGTGCTAAACGCCGATTCGGATGACGTGGTTGATGTCGAAATACTCAAAATATCATGTGGTGCTCTTGCAAGAATCGAATACTTTTCACTATTACTTTTTTACCAACTCAAAATATCAAAATTTAATACCTTATTCCATTGAAGAATAGTCTTCTCCATACCGATATCATTATGAAGCACGCAACATTCGGATATCGGATCGAATACGAATAAGATATTACTTTTACCATATTCGTATCCGCACCTACCTTTCGGATACGGATACGGATACGAATATTGACGGATGTGAAAAAATGATATCCGTATCCGGATTGGAGGCGGATTCGGATGCGGATATCTGCGGATAATCCGTATCCGGTGGCACCCCTAGGCTCATGTAATCAAAATCAAGTGAAAGGAGGTTTTCTTCTGAGGTTCTTTTATAAATTTTGTCCGTTCACCTGTCCGTTCATCCCTCTCCCTTTTCTCTCTGTCTCTCTCTCTCTCTTCCCCCTCCCCACTTTGATTCTCCACCTCTTCCCCTCTCCCCACTGCCTCCCCTCTTCTCCCTCTCCCTCTCTAGCTCTGCCTCCCCTCTTTCCTCTCTCCTTCTCCTCTTCGCCCTCCCTTATCCCTTTCCATCTCACTATCGTCGCCGTCGCTGGTTGATTTCTCACCGATTGATGGCGGTATACTAGTTATAATCAAAATCATCGAAGAGAGTTTTCTCTCGTGACTTTTTCATAAATTTTATTTGTCTGTCCGTCTGCCTGCCCCCTTCTCACTCTCTGCCTCTACCTCCCTTGTTCTGATCGGCCGCCTGTCAGCTCTCCTCTTCACCCTCCGCTCTCTCTGGTTCTCTGTCTCTCCCTCCTCTCCCTCTCTCTAGCTCTCCTTTTCCCTCTCTCTCTTTTTCTCTCTGCCCTCATCTCTCCTTCTCACCGCCGTCGCCGTTGGTCAGTGTTCCACCACCTAAGTGTGATATACTAGTTATTTTGATCATCATCATCTTGTAGTATAGGTGGTGGCTTATAACGTGTGAATATACTTTTTCTTCTTCTTTCGTTTTTGGTTAAATCTTGGTGGTGCATTGTGTGTTGGAATGCATTTTCGAAATCGCTGAAAATTTCGTGACAGCGTTTTATCTTTATGTGCAATTCTTCCTCCTCTGCTTCTGGAGAAAATAGAAAAAGAAAAGAAAAACAAGGATAATCACTAGCACAAGCTTTTTTGAAATTGTAAGCCTTAGCTTTCCATTAAGTTGTACAAGAATTATACACTGCAATGCCAAGCTCCTCCATCTGGGGAGAAGGTAATTCTTCGGACACCCAATTGCCAAACAGTCGGTGGCTCGAGCATTTACGGCCAACTCGACGTGCACCTACATTGCTCGGCCTCCTTCCAAAGACCAACCTCGCTCTCGAGCTCGACTGAAGAAGAAGGCAATTGCATTCATGGATGATGTGTGCAGCACGCCATGGAGGAGATGAGGCCTGAGTTCCGAGAGGCACTTCGCATCACTAGAGATGATGCACCATTGTGAGCTTCATGCCAAGGAGAACAACGTGTCCTTCGGTGAGTTCGGAATCCATTGTTTTAATGTTCGACGCTGCGACATATGCCACCAGACTTTGTGAGTCCCTGCGTACAGCGTTCTCAAAACTCTCGTCTCTTTTGGAAGGTAGGCTCTCTGTTACAGCCTGCATTAAATCCGTGACTTCTCCCATCACGACCATGCAGCCTACCTACACTCTACGTTCCTCTCTAAAGGAAAGAGAATGAAAGAAGCAAGAAGAAGTTGAAACTGCAAGTTTTGGCTTCACGCAACCTAAGCAATAATCAAGTAAAATCTTTTCATTTAACAAAGCATTTGCAGGAATGGGGTGATCGCTCAATGCTTGCCACCATTGCCTTTGGTGCTGCACAGGTACGTGTGCGAGCTATTTATGCCTCGTCCCAGCTATTTGCTTCTGTCTTTAGGATTAACTAACCATCAGTAACTATCCTTTGCCACAGCTGATACCTGTAAAAGTTTGAACTGTGATCTGTTTACTTACTTGTTCATTTTCGCTCTGCAGTCTCCATGGGGTGTAGTCAGAGGAGTCATCAACCTGCTAAACTGAGATACCCTGCGATCTGCTCACGTCTCGATTAAAACAAGAGAAGATATTTTCTTCTTAAAAGTTTAATTTAAAATAGCTTAGTAGTACATCGTATATAATTTTCCAACAAATACTAATCATGATATGTGTATAAAATTTGGTATGTTTCAAATATTGAGTGCTAAGGGATAATTAGAATGGTTATCAGTTATCAAAAGATGAGGGAAATGGGGGGCAATGATGTTGGAGAGAGAGAGATTTCTACTGAGGGAGTTGACCCGGACCGTCAAGGGATCGTCGAGGAAGTCGGCGACAAGAGACGACGGCAGAAACAGCAGCAGCAGTTCTGGCAGAAGGTCGGTCGACCGGACCGGTCGACCGACGTGCACGACGTGCACAGGGGTCGGGCGGTCGACCGGTCTGGCCCACCGCTCTGGAGAAGCCAGCTTACGGGGAGAATCGGTCGACCGTTCCGGTCGACCGACAGGAAGCACCAAATTTACGGGCAGAATCGGTCGACCGTCCCGGTCGACCGACCTGGAGAGATCAAGTCTCTCAGTGAGTATCGGTCGACCGGTCCGGTCGACCGATCGACGGGTTTGGGCAAAAATCTGCTGCTCCGCAAATTGCGGAGCAGCAAGTATAAATAGTATCTGGGCTGTTTCTAAGGTTTCTAACCTGCGAAAAAGGAAGGCTTAGGGTTCTCTTGTATTCAAAGAGGCTAAGAAGCCATTGTAATCATCTTCCTAATAGTAAATCTCTCCATTGATTGCCCGGAGGACGTAGGCACGTTGGCCGAACCTCGTTAGATCCTGTTTTTGCGATTGTTTGTTCTTCGTGGTTTGATTTCATTGTTCTTTGTGATTGAGATCGATTGGATCCTCTATTGGTTGTTGTCTCCCGCGCACAACAAGTGGTATCAGAGCATCTAGGTTGCTCTTTGGGATTTCTGAAGATCCGGAGGCCTCGAGATCGGATCCGGTGGAGATCGTGTGTCGATCCCAGATCTGAGGTATTGGGTGTTCGAGGGATCGTGTGTCGATCTCAGGAGGACTCAAGGAGGGTTTTTTTGGATCGGTGGTGAAATAGATCTGGTGAGAAACTCGAGCTAGGGTTTCACGGGAGAGGTAAAAATCACATTTTTATCTCGGTAATAGATCTATTTTTCAAGTTATTTGATCTTCCGCATAGTTAGAGGGTCAAGGAAAGAATCTCAATGGCAGAGGAAGTTGCATCTGTTAGAACAATGAATACTCACCCTAGAATCAAAGTTGTTAAGTTCAATGGCACTAACAATTTTGGGATGTGGAGGTGTGAGGTGATGGATGCGTTGAACGCATCTAATCTGGAGGATACTCTCCTATTGGAGAGGAAGAAGAACACTACTACCGATGAGGAATGGGCAAAGATGAATAGATCGGCATGTGGCTTGATTCGTTCATGCTTGACATAGGATATCAAATACCTTGTGCAACATGAGACGTCTGCAAAGAAACTGTGGGAAACCCTAGAAAAGAAGTACCTGACAAAGAGTGTGGAATCCAGGTTGCAGCTTAAGAGTAAGCTGTATCAGTTCAGGATGAAGAGGGGGAGCACAGTAAATGAGCACATAAACCGGTTTACGAAGCTTCTTACAGATCTGATAAACGTGGATGTCAAGGTAGAAGAGGAAGACAAGGCAGTCATTCTCCTGAACTCACTCCCATCGGAGGAGTATGAGATATTCACCATGACGTTTATCAATGGTAGACAGACTTTGGACTACCATGAGGTGTCGTCTGCATTGATGAGCTATGAGACAAGGAAGAATGAGAGACATTCTGGTCAGTCAAGCTCAGTGGCGGAGGCATTGGAGGTAAGAGGCAGAAGTTCATCAAGGAAGGGCAGAGAGATTGGAGGAAGATCGAAATCCAGGCCGGGATTCAAGGACCTCAAAAGAAATCAGTGCATTTTCTGTAGAGAAATTGGGCACTGGAAGGTAGATTGCCCAAAGTTCAAGGGGAAGAAGAAGGAGTCGAATGCTGAAGCAAACCTATCAAAGGTGACGAAGACTCAGAGGAGTAGTTCACAGACAGATGGGGCAGATTCGGACTCGTCGGGATTCTCTTTTTCAGTCAGTACTCCCAGTGTTGATAACTCATGTAAAGATGAGTGGATTCTGGATTCAGGTACAACATACCATGCATGTCCTAACAGGGGCTGGTTCACCAGTTTTGAGAAGCTGGAAGGTTGCTCGGTTGTGATGGGTGATGATCACTCATGTAGCATGGAGGGTGTTGGTACAATCCCAATCAGAATGTTTGATGGGACAGTTAGAGAGCTGACAGGTGTGAGGTATGTACCTCAGATGAAGAGAAATTTAATCTCTTTGGGAACTTTGGAAGCATCGGGCATGATGATATCGATTCGATATGGCGATCTCAGGATGATCAAGGGCTCGATGGTTGTGATGAAGGGTGTCCGCCGAGGAAATCTATACTACTTGAAGGGCAGTGCGATTACAGATCAGGTGGAGACTTCAAGTACAAAAGATGAGGTTGGCCTGGGGATCTGGCAGAAAAAGCCGGACAAGAAGAAAAATCTTTGCGAGCTCCTGCAAAGATGGAACCACTAGAAGGTGCTGCTACCTGCAAGTCAGAAGGTGGACACAGGGTTATGGACAAGAAGAAGGTGAGTTTCAGCACCAGTTCTCACCACAAAGAGGGTCTTCTTGATCGTGTTCACGTGAGTGTATGGGGACCTGCTAAGACGGCATCGCTTGGAGGTCACAGGTACTTTGTCTCGGTAATTGATTGTTCATCTAGGCAAGTTTGGATATATCCGATGAGACAAAGGGGTGAAGCCCTAGATGTGTTGAGGAAGTGGAGCGGAAAAATGGAGAGGCAGATAGGTAGGAGGATAAAGGAGCTTCATATTGGCAATGTTGGAAAAGACATTGACCAATTCCTACAGTTTGGCCAGAACACAGGAATTGCTACACACTTCTCAACAGGTATAGATGAGTTGGCTAAGGATGTGGTCCGTCCCTTGCTGGAGGAGGTTCGGAAACTATTGTCTAATGCAGGATTGGACAAGTCGCTTTGGGCTGAGGCGATAGAGTATACTAGCCATCTCAAGAATCATAAGACTGCGATAGGAGGTAAAGCTCCATTGGAACATTGGTCTGGGAAAACAGCTCAATATCATGGTTTGCTGCGGGAATTTGGAAGTCCGGCTTACTTCAGTGCCAAGAATGGCAAGGTGAATCCGCAAGCAAGGAGGTTTGTCTATTTGGGCGTCAAGAAGAACAGCTACAGGTTGTGGGATCCCAAGGACAAAAGGATAGTTATGAGCAGGAATGTCACATTTGGAGAGGCTTCAGAGTTGAAGTCCATCGTCTCTCAGCAGGTGGAGAGGACGAAGACCAAGGGAGGATCGCAGCGGGTGGAGGTCGATGCTACTCCATCATCTCCAGGTGGTTCGGCATCAAAGGAGACTTCATCGGTGGTGACACCGGGTGGAGATCATAGTTACAAGAGTGATGCTGAACAGGTTGACGACATTGCAAAGGATGTCGAGTTGAATGCAGCCATTGGAACCAAGGGGAGACCACGTTCGTGGTTAAAGAAGGATGAATCTCAAGCTTGTGAACGCGACAAGCTCAAGTTGAAGGCCGTTGCTCTCCATGATGGTCAGGGGAAGATTCATATGACTCAGTCTGACAGGTTCACTGCTGCAGGAACAGGAATCAATATTCGAGCTTGATGAAGCTCATTTTAATGAACTACGGTTGGCTTGATCCTTTTGGGCAAAGGTAAGTAGGCAGCCGTAAAGGCGCAGCCATTGGTGATGCAACTCTTATGAAGCTATGTCTGGGTTCTCGAGAAGTTGTTTGGAGCTTCACGTAGAGGTGAAGAAGTATGGTCAATGGAGCTTCACGTAGAGTTGAAGAGACTTCATGCAGGGGTGAAGAGACTTCATGTAGCGGTGAAGTGGTGTGACCAGTTGGTCTTCACGTAGAGGTGAAGAGTTGTGATCTCGAAGAACAGTTTTATCTTCCGGAGAGGAGATGTGGAGCTTGCATAAGGAGTGGTGTGCATCCAGTTGAAGCCGATGATGTTTGGTGTGCTCTTTGCAGACTTGTTTGGACTGTCAGTGGAAGACAGGTAGACTAGATAGAGCTGGTCAATTGGAGAGTCAGTGTTGACTCATGTGGAAGTCTTCATGAGGTCGGGAAGTTGCGAAGAAGGAGCCATGGTTGATGATCGGCAAGCGTAGAAATTCTCCTAAGGTGAAGTATAGGGAAGGCATATGTGGTGCATTCCAGTGGATAGCTGAGCCAAAGATTCTAAGCCGAGATCGTGTGTCGATTTCGCCGAGATCGTGTGTCGATTTCGCCCGGTGCGCGCAAGCCTAGATCGTGTGTCGATTTCGCCGAGATCGTGTGTCGATTTCGCCAAATGTTGGACCGGGGTTCGTTGGATGTCGGCTCAAATTTTGGAATCTTCGCCGAGGTGGAGAATTGTTGGAGAGAGAGAGATTTCTACTGAGGGAGTTGACCCGGACCGTCAAGGGATCGTCGAGGAAGTCGGCGACAAGAGACGACGGCAGAAACAGCAGCAGCAGCAGTTCTGGCAGAAGGTCGGTCGACCGGACCGGTCGACCGACGTGCACGACGTGCACAGGGGTCGGGCGGTCGACCGGTCAGGACCACCGCTCTGGAGAAGCCAGCTTACGGGGAGAATCGGTCGACCGTTCCGGTCGACCGACAGGAAGCACCAAATTTACCCACAGATCAAGTCTCTCAGTGAGTATCGGTCGACCGGTCCGGTCGACCGATCGACGGGTTTGGGTAAAAATCTGCTGCTCCGCAAATTGCGGAGCAGCGAGTATAAATAGTATCTGGGCTGTTTCTAGGTTTCTAACCTGCGAAAAAGGAAGGCTTAGGGTTCTCTTGTATTCAAAGAGGCTAAGAAGCCATTGTAATCATCTTCCTAATAGTAAATCTCTCCATTGATTGTCCGGAGGACGTAGGCACGTTGGCCGAACCTCGTTAGATCCTGTTTTTGCGATTGTTTGTTCTTCGTGGTTTGATTTCATTGTTCTTTGTGATTGAGATCGATTGGATCCTCTATTGGTTGTTGTCTCCCGCGCACAACAAATGATGCAATCTGCATCATGCCATAAGAGTCCAAAGATGCTAAGACTAAACCTTTTTTTTTTCTCTTTCTTTGGGGTTGTTTTGTCTGACGTTGTTGTTAGGGGAGCATATTAATTTAATTTAGAGATAGCTTTTGCGAGAAAGATGACAGACAAATTGAGGGAAGAAGACGACAATTGCACACAATTCGCAAAGCATGAGCTGGCTGTTTCCATGTCTTCTGTAAAAAGAAATTTGGGTGTACTTCAACTTTAACTTGACATTTTCTTTTACCACTGCACTTCACGGAGTCAGGGAAGTCTCTGGAACTTGAGTTCATTGCTACTGAACTGAATTTTCTGAATTTCTTTAATAATTTATGAGGGCATAAGACTTTTGGTAATTATTAGTATTCAAAAATTTGATAATTATTTATTATTATATTGTTCATCCGAATTTGGGATGTTCACAATCTAATCTAAAAAGAGTATTTGTCTCTATCATTGAGTTAGAATATTTCATCTTTATTCCGGTTCAGTATAGTCTGCTTTATTTGTCATCTAATATATAAGTTATTAATTACTATTTTTCAACTATAATCTAATTTTAAATTTGATAGGTCCCATAAACTGATTTTTTACTTTGAGCATGTTTGATTTGATAGAAATGGGAGGAAAAGTGTAAGTGGTAAATGAGGATGGAGAAGGTGAAAGTGTAGTGGAAAATTAAGATTTGTACAATTCTCATTTTCAGTATTTGATTGTAATGTGTAAGGGGATGTTTGGATGCCCAGAAGTAAGAAAGAGGGAAGTAGGATTGTAACGGCCCCAGTTTCTAATAAACAAGATTAAGCCTACAACACCATTCTATCTCCAATATTCTTAAAATAAGAAAATTTTGGCAGCATCATCCTTAATATTTCCTTTATTTCTCACTTACAATAATCAAAATTTCGGCTCCAAGGCCTACTTATTTTGACACAATACACCAAACCTTAACCACAAACATATATCATAACTTGATTTCCTCCATTGCAAGCATAATCTTTTCATCAATATTACAAGAGTTACTTCCAAACAATAGTATTCCCACACATGGTCATCATTCCAGTTCAAGAACATACATATCCAAGGAATTCACAATCCAGAACATTATATTACATACCAGACCAAGGTCTCAAATACTATAAAGACAAAATGTACTTCGAGTCCATCCTAACATGTTTTCCTCAAAGACTTCGATAGAGTCCATACATACGCATTTAATATAACAAAGCCAAGTCAAAATGATACCACAATAAGTCATGCAATCCATAACTTAACTTTTCCAGTTAGAGAGGTCCCTTACCCTTATCCAAACCTGAAAAAATAGACAGAAAATAAAATGAGCTCGACAGCTCAATGAGTAAACCATGCCATAGGGTATTGATATAATAATTTCATAAGATAAACAGTTTAGAAGAGGTAAATTTCGACGAGTTCCATAAACAACAACTTGTTCAAGCTACCTTACTTGTTCCAAGTTCCATACATATGTGGTCTACGTGACTCCACTATCAAAAGTTGCATTTAACTATGTCATGACACAAAAGATATAATTGTATGAATATATAGGAAATTCTCGTGGATGAGTCCACTCACATCAACTCGGCTCGTTATACACATAAAATGACTTTCTAGTTTAACACAAGCATTATCAATCATGAATGCAACTTGACAGTTCACTTTTAGATGTCATTCAATCTAAATGAAATTTCCCCGTCTTCCACCTCCTACCGGCTCCCGCACGGCCCCTTCCTCCTTATATATAATTCATATAAACATATAAGTTTCCCCCGTCTTCCCCCTCCTACCGGCTCCCGCTCGGCCCCTTCCTCCTTTTATATATATTCATAAGTATATGTCAAATCCCCGTCTTCCCCCTTCCTACCGGCTCCCGCCCGCCCCTTCCTCCTTTTATACAAATGCAACATGCAAGTTTAAGTTATAATATGCATAACAAGCAATATTGAACTACTTACACGTCATGCCCGAAAATGATGTGCAACAATATGAAAGAAGACATATGCTTGGGGGTTACCTAATATCATAGTAACATCATAACACGCTACATTCACTCGCATGAATATATGCCTTAACCCCATATATTTGCCAATACTAACACAATGCTATATTGTAAGGAGGGGTCTTCCCCCGTGCACTTTAGTGAACATGAAGTATGATTCAAGTTAAACGATCGGCATTTATGGAGTGCTACTAATACAAATCCTATACCCCACATAATGCATCATACCATTTCTATTTATGAAGAGCCAAGATTATGCTATACACATATCAAATTGGTTATCATGATGTTGGTCAAGAAAAACAGTGAATTAAAGTGTTAAATTGGTTCATTTAGGCGAATTTAGTATACTAGAACATGTATTCTACACATGCATTTCATATCCATATAATATAGAGACACAACTATTATGCAATATTCATTAGATCTCATTTAACCCAAATATAACCATCAAAACAGCGAATTAAAAACGCTAGATCACCTCATTAAGTTGAATTAATCTAAAACACAACATATCACACATGTATCTCATCATCACAACATGATATCGAGGCACAATAACTGGGTAATACCTCTTTCATTTTCATCTAGTATAAGAATGTCACAAAACAGTAAATATTACCCTTGTGGTTTACCTACACAAATTTCAAAGTTTCAATTTTTCAAATCTTGATAGGAGATATACCCTAAAAGTTTTAGGTTTACTCACAATGGATTTCAGATCCGAAATCAGTGGGTTAGCCTTCAGGAAATGTCTGTTTTGCAGAGCTAGATCTCTCTCCCAGTTCACCAGGAATCTTCTCCCCAAAGATCGGGCCTTCCCTCCCCCAAAATGCCGCAGAATTCCCTTCTTTGCCGCAGATTTGCGGCAAAGTAGCAGCAGCTCCCGTGCTGCTGCGGCTCTGCTTGCTGCGCCCGCGTGTCTCTTCCTTCCCTCTCGTGGAGTCTTGATTCAGAGTTGATATAAGCTGGGATTTAGGGCTAGAGAGGTGTCCTAATCTCTCTTCTCAAAATTATTGAGAGGAGTTGAAAGGTGGCTAGGGTTTTCACTTTCTTCACTTGGGAGAGGAAAAGTTGCAGAAATGGGAGAGGATGAAGATGAGGGTAAACTTGGTAATCCAAGGTTGAGTGCAAGTTACAAGGTGGGGAGTTACTCTCATGTTGCCACTTGGTCAAGCCCCCCCTTCATGATGCCACATGGAAACCCCAAATATCAATGAGATCTTAGCCCTTTAATCTTCCCCTTGCATGCATACCTACCACTAAAAAGATATTAGGGTAAGTTTGGTTGATTAAGGGGATATGAAGGATTATGTTGACATTTCTTTTACCATTGCTTAAGTCATAAATTTGCCCAAAATACAAGCACATAAGCCTTCATGCTAATCATTTTTAGTCACCACAATCAAATAGTTAATAAAAACTTTAAAAAGGGAAGTGAGTCTATTAATTAAGTTCAATTTGTTGACATAGAAATATGGAGGGTGACTACTTCTATATAATGCCTTAACCAAAAATTCTTAATATTTAAGGTGAGGAGAAATTAGGTAAAATAAAATTTTGGTTGTTACAAGGATTCTTTTACTTTTAGAAAATGAGACTTTATGTTTTTTTTTTCTAGTGTTTGAAAGTTAATTGGGAAGTGTAATTGAAAAAAGTGTAATATCTTTTCTGATATTTGGTTGGTAATGTGAAAGTAGAAGTAGAAAGGTTGATCACCAAGTTGACTTAAAATAATATTAAAATAAAATTTAATTATTAAAAAAATTTGGAATGTAATTAGAATGCAAGTAAGAATTACATGACCACAAATTAGCTGTTTGAGGTATAAGTTATTACAAATTAGATGTACATGACCACAAAATTAAATGTAGCATCTTGAAGGTGAGGAAATAATTATATAAAAGAAAAAAGAGAAAATAAAAATGGGTTTTTCAATTTTTCTTTTCTGGTATTTGGATGGAGAGCGGAAGTGGGAAATGACACTTCCCACTTCCTCACTTCCGTCCACTTCCTTGAATCCAAACAACCCCGAAGTGTAAGTGAAAAAGTATATTTTGTTTTCCAGTGTTTGCTTAATAATGTGGAAAGTGAAGGTGGAAATGTTCACAACAAAATTGGTCACAAAATATTATTAAATTAAAAATTTTAAATTGTAATTAAACTACAAAAGGAATTTACAATGACACGAAAATTAACTGTTTGAGTTACAACTTATCGCAAGTTAAATGTAGCATTCTGAAAGAAGAAAAATGATAATAAAAATAAAAAAAATAAAATTTCTTATTTCTTACCTTCAAAATAAACTTAAAAAAATAAATTTTCTCACTATTCACTTGGACTTCCTTGAATCCAAACACGCCCTGTATCACTGAGTTGAAGCTCAACCTTGTCTTCATGGCATGATGACGTTATCTGCTTTGTGGTTCCCGAGATATGTATAAATTTCGTCTTGCCGCGATCTGCTCCCTTAGTTCCGACTCGCAGTTCTTTATTGATTTATTAATTTACTTTTTATGTTTTCTTGCATCACACAGGGCTCCAAATTTCATGTTAATATTATAAACGACGGTTGAGCGGGGCTCAAAACTCATGTGGCCCTCACGTGTTGGGCTCGATGCGATCCACGAATCTGAGTACATGCCCCCGTATTCAATCATTTTTACTCAATTCTAACGGAATCTTTGGGATATTTTGTGCCTCAAAGTTGGTGCCTTGATAATATACAGTAACAAGAAGAAGATGATCTCAGGGAGAGCAGAGCCAAATAGTTTGGGCAAACAGAGGACGGCACCAGAATCAGTTCATTGCACTCAACCAACAAAGTTGAATGGTGACATCATTGTCAAAGATTTTTTTAGAAAAAAATGTGAGAGAAAAACCCCGGCATTTCATTAATAAAGAAAATGCATGTCTAATCCGTGTGGAGAACTAGATCTACTTTGAGCGACTAGCGATCGAGTCCTCTCAAATGCTTAAGTCAGACTCTAGAAATAGTCATCAGAAAAAAAAAAAAAATAATAATAACTTAATGTTAGTGTTAAGTGAATATGCATCAAACCTTTCTTCTTTCATTGTCCCCTAATTAGTGTCAAGTGAATATTTCATCAAACCTTTCTAGGGCTAGAGAAAGGGGTGGTTTTTTTGATAATTGATGATTATCTTGTTCTGGAATATGAGGTGGCTACGTAAACCTCAAAACATCGCATGCATGACGACATATACCATTGGGGGACATTGTATGTTTGTGTAAGACTAACCTAGGGGCACCAACATCTCGTTTAACTAATGCTCTATGGGTATCCAAAGACTCAGTAGGAGCTTCAGAAGGAATCGTGATTGGGTTTGATTCATAGTTATACATTCTAGTGGAAGAATGGATTGGGAGATTCTCCTTTTAGGTGTTGCTTAAGGGGCCGTTTGTTTCGCGTAAAACTCTGTAATTCGTAAATGACTTACTACCCAGTTACAACTACGGCGTTTGTTTGGACCGTAATTCGTAAAAGACTTACGTAACTCAACTAACACTCATTTGCAACCCAGTTACCACTCACTTACAGCCCACTTACAGTTAATTTTGTGGTCATACAAATTTGTAATATTTTTTTATATTAATATTAAATTTTTTTAATATTTAACTTTTTTAATATTTATTTGTAGTATTAAAACTTTTAAAATCACCAAATAGTTAATTTTGTGGTCAACTTTTTCACTTACGACTTATACATTACGACAACCAAACACCGTAAAATACAATACACTTTCCCACTTTACAATTTTATATTACCAACCAAACACCATAAAATTTACATACATGTAACTCATTTACAATTGTAAAAGACTTTACCAATTACAATTACGAATTACGGCCATTTACGACAACCAAACAGTGTAGAAAAGAGAACTACGTGAAGGTCATTTCATCCCTGTACGGACCGAATAGGAAAAATTTAAGGCCATTGTTATGGCAAGAGATTCTTTCTCTTAAGCAGAGATGGGCCTATCCTTAAGATATTGGAGGAGACTTCAATATTATCCATTATATAAACGAACAAAAAGGAGGGAGAGAACGGTCATGACTGTCATGATTTCAAGTGATTGATTAGGTCATTTACGTGGTCGAATTTTCAGGAAAGACCTATCCTTGGTAGGCTGAACAGAGTTCTTGTCTCCGTAGATTGGGAGACTCATTTCCCTGACATCGAGTCTTTAATTTTTTTTTGCTAAACAAACAGCTCAGTGAAGAAAAGTCAACCCACACAATTCAGAGAAAAAATTCAATTTTCAGTCAACTTTTCAACAAACAAACGAGCCTTTAGCCTTGCAAGTGTCCTTTTCTTGACTCTGGATATCTTGGAAGTTTGTACGCTATAGCGACAATCACATGTTTGCGGCGTCATTTCCAAAAAAAAAAAAAAATCCCCAGGTTAGCATACGCCGTCATATTTGTCTGCAGAGAATGGGAGAAGTGCCCAATTTACTTGGCGCAATCCTCACTGTTGTGGTCTACATAATTCTTCACTATATCGGTTACCAACTTCTTTTAATATATTACTATTATGTAGGATAACTTACAATAGAGGACTTGCCATTTTCCATAGTTTCAGTTTCAAATTGATTTCAAACATTTCTGAAATACTAAGGTAACTAATTTTGGCATGCACTGGATGCATTAAAAAATTCTGCCTTGCAAGCTAGAAGCTTAAGACTGAGGACAACCCTAATGGTGGAGCCAGATAAATATTAAATGTAATTTCAATTGTAACTCTATTTTGAAATTTGTGTTTAGAAAAGAATAACTCTCACAAATGGAGGGCTGGAAATTTTGAGGGTAGAAAAGAATAATTCACAAAAATGGTGCACCAGAAATTTAAAAAAGCTTGCAGAATGTGTTCAACGTCTAGCAATATGGACGTTTGGAGGATACATGCTGTGGGGTTGTAGTGCGGGGCCCGCAGGTATGTGCACTTTTTTTAATGCAAGTTGCGAGAAAGTGAGACCTACTTCGGGCTAGATGAATTATCTATAAATTTGTAGTCTTTCTTTTAATCCCAGCAGGGGCTATATAGATGCAGTCCTAAATTCCAGCCCATTGTGGGTGTTTTTTTTGTTGATGAAACTAGATTATTTTAGCTTCAAGGTGGTGCAGCCCCATCATTGAGAATCTCTAAGAAGAGAGAACATTCTGTGAGACTAGAATGTCTGGCCTCTGCTAAGAGGCTAAGACCGCAAAGAGATAACATAGCCTACAAGACTCTAATTGTATAATGATTAAGTCTTTTTGCAATGGACAAGAGATTTCAAATAGGATTTGAACCTTAATATTTATTAGCTGACTGATCTACCACACTAGGCTATTGAGAAACAATAGAGAATTCGACCTCATTGAGTTCAACTCCCTTTTTCAAGTCATGGGTATGAAGCATCTTTCATAAACCCCCATCGTTTGTTTGTCGTAGTTTCATCCCAGCCTCATTTCAAAAGAGAGCCCTTGGGGCTTGTTTGATAAGCAAAGTTGGGGGCGTAAGAGTTGTTTTAAAGGAAAGATATAGGGAGAGTTGGAGAATTCGGTGGGCTAACTCTTACACCAATTTTGAATCGGTGTAGGAGTTAAGTACTTGCCTTCAAAAAAAGTAAGAGGTCAATTACATATTTTTTGTCCTCAAAAAATCTAAATTTTACCCTCATCAAGCCATTTTATAATTACATTTTAACTCATTAAATTATTGGGTGTTTGAAATAGTTAGTAAGCTCTTATTTACTCTTGTTATCAAACAAGGCCTTAAGGTGACTTTGTTCTGTTATATTATATATATCTCTCTTAATTCTGTTCATTTACGTCTTTGATGTCGTTGATACAAAATTCTACCACTAAAAAAAAAAAAAAAAAAAATCTTGTTCTAACTCCAGTCTCAAGGAAAAAAAAGATAGTGATACTTTGCATATAATACTATATATCTAAGCCTTCATGACAGTATTAGATATTTCATTGTAGTTAAAAATGAGCTTTCTTTAGTGCGAAATCAAGTTTGATTTTTTTTTTTATTTTTTCTCTCTTTTAAATTAATAACAAGCGCACGCACCGCAGGCTTCGTCATCACCTCAAAGAAGAGCGGCCACAATCTAATTTGAACAACGCAATAAAACATTAAACAGGACTTAAATGCAAAAGAGGCAAATTTCAGGAATATAAAATTACAAAATCATCAAAGATTTTGTGGGCCAAAGAGACACGAGAACCGAAGGTTTTGGGACGGAACCGGACGGAATCCACTGCCCTTTCCAAAAATAGAAAGACGGCGAGAGATAGCATCTCCAATGTCCCACCCAGTTTTTGGCCCCATTAGGTAGGATCTGTTCGATGCAGTTAAATGAGCAGTGGGTGCCCAGAAAACGAGGAAGATATTTTTCCGCTACACGTGTAAGCCTCTCCTTTCAACACGTCACCCTCGTTTTTGGCTTTTTGCAACCAGTGCTTTTTACAAATTTCAAGAAAGAAATAAAAAAGAGTATAAAAATGACTGTATGTTGTGACTTTCTTCGTTCTTTTAATCAGATGTTGATTGCGGTGTGACTCTGTGGTTGTTCAATCGGTTGAGTTGAGTCAGGTAGAACACAACGATGTTAATCGTCATCAGTTCAAGTACTCCTTCACGAACATTTCTTCTCCTCCCAATGTGACCCCGATAACATCTCGGGATTGCTCCCTGGAGGTCGCTGATGAATCTCTTTCTTTATTGAGATAATTAGATAAAAAAAGGGACGTTGTTTGTAGTGGTTTGCCTCTTGTTAGTTTGAATATCATTGTTTATCTCAAAAGGATTATAGCTATTGACGTGTAAAATTAGTATCTTTCAACTCTCTGAGAGAATCAAAGGCTTTTAACTTAGAATTTGGATCTATGGAGTCTTGTTTCTTGACGGGTTTAAATAAAAATTAAAATATTTTAATTTAGATTAATTATGTCTAATACGAGTTAAAATAATTTGTGCGGACGAATTAGTGATGTTAGTTCTCTTAGATAAAATAAATATATTGTTAAATAGTGATTGTTAAATATAATATACCTTTGTAAATCTGACAGGTGAGTGATTAGGGAAATTTAAACTCAATATCTCTTGAAACCTAGTGACTCAATTTTATTAAAGCACTCTAGTAAGAAAAACTCAGTCAAAGAGACTAACTTTTTTTTTTTTTTTACAAAATAATCGCATGCTTATTTTTTTTTTTTTTGCCCCACTCTATGTGGTTTTGGGCATTATTACTGTACATAACTCGTTTAATATTGTTTTTACTGCACCTTTTTCTTCAATCATAGCAGAACTCAGTCATTTTGTTCTTTATTTGATTCATGAAGAACTGTGGAGTGCTGCGAAGAAGCGTCGACAAGAATCCAGGTGCTAATTTGGAAAAACGTACACATATACGATGAATAGAGTTGCCTTCTCCTATATATTACAAGATTGCCATAGTTGACTCTTTTTGTTCTCTCACTTGTGACACATGACTTTTCGTATCATCTAAGATTTTGATAAAAACAAGTCCTTTGCATTAAAAGACTTTATTGGCGAATCCAATAATGATCTCTTTGGTTTGATGGAAATGCGGGAAAAATATAAATGAAAAATGAGAATAAAAAATGTGAAAGTATAATAGAAAAATAAGTTTTGTGCAATTTCTGTTTTCAATGATTGTTGTAATGTGGATGTGAAAGTGAAAGTGGAGAATATATTTGTGTTTTTCAGTATTTGGTTAGTAATGTGAAAGTGAAAGGGAAAAATTTGACCACAAAATAATATTAAATTATATTAATTCTGAAGTGACATTTTAGAATTGTAATTGGACTATATGTGGGATTTACATGACATAAAATTAACTATTTTGATTTATAACTCAGTACAAGTGAAATTTACATGACCACAAAATGAATTGTAGCACCCTAAAAGTTGAAAAATAATAATGTAAAAGAGGTATAAAGGGAAAAAAAAAAGATTTTCTTATTTCTCATTTTTAATTTAAAACAAATAAAAAAGAAATGGGAAATGAGTTTTCTCACTTCCAACCTCTATGTAACCAAACACGCGCATTTGCTGTTAAACCTTGATATGTGATTTATTACCGTGTTTTGCTCACTATTTTCTAATGTGTCGGAATCCACGTGGGGTTCACATGCTCGCAGATGAAAACGAGGGATCCACAAATCAACCCATATACACTGCTCCACGCCTCTCCGACGACGACCCTGCTCTCTGTTTGTTTCTATTTTCAGAAACTTCTGAATCTAGCTAAACGACAAAATAAACTAGTTGATCTCAGTCGGTCCTTTACCAAGACTGGCAGGGGCAAAAAAATAAAATAAAAAACCCGACCCGAGAGCCGAAACCACTATAAATATAATATCTCAAGTTATTGTCACCGCAAATTTTATCCATTTTTTTTCTGTTTTTTCTCTCTCTCTCTCAGTGGTTAGCTGTTTTATCAGTGCGGTTCGGTGATGAGGGACTTCGTCCCTGACTTTGATCCTGAAGAATACGACTGTTTCGCCACCATCACCACTTCATCTGCTCCTCTTCACAACTCCAACATCCGAAGATTTCCCAATCGTCAGCTCTTTTCCTCTATTTTTTGTTGATTTTTTTAAAATTTTAATTTGTGTTTAGTTATTTGTTCTCTGATTATAATTATAATTATATTTTTTTTTCTCAATTTGTTCAGTCAGGATGAAGGTGCTTCGTTGCTGGAGCTGCTGTGGAACCAGGGGCCGGTGGTCCGGCCGCTCGAGAGCGGGCGGTTCCGTGAGACCCCCGAGCGCAGAGAACCCGGCGGCGGCGGAGGCGGTTGCGGCGATGTGGGGTCGTCGTCGGAGGCGGCGAATCAGTTGTTTATGGAGGAAGATGAGATGGCCATGTGGCTTCATCACTATCAGGACGCCGGCGCAGCTGGCGAGAGCCAAGGTGGTGGTGGAAAGCAGCGGGGGCGGCGGTGATTTGTACAGCGAGATGCTGGAGCCGTCGTCGAGAGCTAGCAGCTGCAGTCAAGTTGCAGAGGTTACGGGTGCTGCTGCGGTGAGGAAGCAGGGGAGCTCGAGCGTAGTGGATATGGTTGTCGGCAAGGTGTTTGATGCTGGGTCTGTGAAAGCTTCTGTCGGTTGCAGCAGCGCGCACGTGAGCGAGAGGAAGCGGAAGGCGGAGACGGGCAAGGACATCGAGTATCACAGTGAGGTCGATTACTTTTCAATTATTCACTTTTTCCCAATTTGATGCATTTTCATTGTTCCATCAGTTGCTACTGAGAGCTACACCCATAGAACATAATCCTGCAGTTGATATGAAGGACAAAGCTGTCATTTTCAGAATCTGTATGCTTGCAATATTTCTGCATTTCATACTCATAAATGTCTCTATCAAATTCGAATATCTTTTGTATTTGCATCTTAACTCAACAGTGAATACCCTCATCATATGGTTCGTACTTTTAGGTTGCATGATATTGAGTAAAACAATTGACTTGCAATAACCTTCTAAACACAATTTTTGTTGTATGCTACATCAATCAAGTGCCATATTAACCTGATGTTTTGTTTCATTGAATGAAATAAGGATGTTGAGATTGAATCTGGGAACAAGAGAAAAGATGTTCGCCAGCCCACATCAACAAGAACACGTGCTGCAGAGGTTCACAATCTGTCTGAACGGGTGACTATCTCTGACTAGAAATTTTATTGCCATTTTCTTATTTGCAATTTATGTCAAAAGTCATTGTCAAATTTGTTTCGTATTTGGTGCAGAGGCGGCGAGATAGGATCAATGGGAAGTTGAAGACCTTGCAAGAACTCATACCCAGATGCAATAAGGTCACTATCCTACAATCTTGATTATAACTAATACCTACCAGCCTATGGATGGATGGATCATTTCCACTTTAAAACTGCTTTTTTTCTTTCAAATTTCAGTCAGACAAAGCTTCAATGTTGGATGATGCAATTGAATACTTGAAGTCACTTCAGTTGCAAGTCCAGGTATTGCCCGAACTGCAATTTTTCTTCTCTCTTTTTTCCTCTGATGGTATTCATGCTTCAGTGTGCAAATATATAATTTGCAATTTTAGATCCTCTAGGATATCCTCAAAAAATGTGTATGTACGTATGGATGGATGGTGGATCAATGTAGATTGAAATAAACATGTAGAAGGATCTTTTGTCATTATGGTTACCGTACCGATGTGTTAGTACATTGCATTTTTAGAGTTGCCTGATCGAAATATGATAATTGGATGTGCTTAATATGTATGTAAAATTAAACATACACATGGAATCTTTTGTCATTTTTCTAAGTATAGATATGACCACAAATGTGTCAATACATCACATTTTTAGATTTGTCCAATCTAAATATGATATTTGGTTGCCCCTAATAAAATATTTAGGTGAAGTAACAGTGGAATATTTGTCTTTTGAGGTTAAGTGACATGTTTGTCTGAATTGTTCATTATTTTGTAGGAACACAAAGTTATATATGCTGTACTCATTTAGAACAAATTTTGTCATCAATTTAAGGCCTTGATGCTCTAGGAAAGATAATATATATATATACCGGGTGGATTTATTTTAAAGAAGATCATCTTGCTAAACATTTCATGATTTATTCTTTGTAAACATACCAATTGTGTGGAGTGATATTTGCATGCCCTTTATAGGAAATGGATGGCGGGGTATGATTGAACTAAAGGAGATGATTGTTACAATTGTTGTCATGAAAGACTCTATGACCTTTTCTCTCATGTGATTCTCTCTAAGACCCTAAATGGAGTGTAATTCGAGTAAGTGACAATATACCAAAGAAGCTATGTGCCAATCTTGCTATTGTAATGTATCTTCGACCCCTAACTTCTATGTGTCAAAAAGGGATTATTATGAAGAAGAAGACAGCAGGTGGTGCTACCATTCCAGGCCTCCTAGGTATTGTTGCATGATTCATTATTGGGATCCCTTTCCCCTCTTGTTTCAGGAAAATACCAGTGCTTTTGGCAGTTTTTGTAAGCATCTTTAAGCGGACTGAATCCATTAGAGGGGATCACAAAAAATGTTATTCCATAGGTAAGTTTTAAATATTGACCCCACAAACTAGGTAAACATAAACTGTTTATGACTATAAAATTGCCGGTAATGATATATCTGAGTGGTGTTAGAATGTCTCTGCCATCTGATTTACACAATTTTGCATTCTAGTGACTTTGAAAAGACTGGTGGTTTGCTGAGTTATATGCGCTGGACTTTCCACTGCCTGTTCTAGCTGTCATTATGTTCTGTGTCATTGTATTTGCAACTTCTTTGGGACCAGTAATCCATAACTTCTGTAGTAATTGCAACTTCTTTGGCCCTGCTTGTCAGGATTGAGATTCTTGGTGCGTTTTTTTTTTTTTTTTTTTTTTTGAGTCATCCAATCATATATTCATACAATTTAATGTGATGGCAACACCTAAGTTTCAGACAGTATCTTTTATTCATTAACAAGTCAGTTTAATTATTAACACTCTTTCAGTGCCAGTCTTGTGTTTTTGAACTTCATCAAACCCTGCCACAGACTGTTGATGGAGGGTGGTGACACAAGACATGAACTTAGTCAGGTCTTTTAGGGATCACCCCCGCTCGTTCGTTTTTGTTTTTGCTTGTTCAGAGTAATAACTATTCTCTGATTAGATCCTTACGGCATCTGCTTATTGCAGATTATGTCATCTATGCAATATAACATGGGCCAGTTGATGTTCCCAGACACCCAAAGGTATATGCAGACTATGGGATTCATGGGCATGGGCATGGGGATGACTTCAGGGGGCATGCAACGTCCAGTGATGCCGTTTGGACCAACCTGCCTTACCCCCCTGTTTTGGGACAGTCACCGGCTAATCTACCGCCACGACTAATACCATCCTTCCATCCGGCAAATGTTGCTATTCCTGATCAAGTAAGACTCGAAGCATCCAACCAGCAAGGCCCAGCATCAAGTTCTATCAACATGATGGGCCCCAACATTGTGCAAATCCCAAATTTTGCTGATCGTTATCATCATTATGCTCCCCTTCCACATCTTCAGGTATCATCTCAGGTGTGCATCTGTACCTACATTAGCAATATTCTGCAACTTACGTTCTTAATGTTGTGTTGTTCTTATAGTTGCTCACCGGAGAATTTTGTGTTTGTGTGTGTGTGTGTGTGTGTGTGTGTGGGGGGGGGGGGGGGGGGGGGGGGGGGCGTTTGACAATATTTCTCATTTTCTGCTATTCAAAGCATTAAATTGGTGTCTTGTAGCGATATCATATTTCAGTTGTCTTTGCGAACCATCAAATCTCTGCATTAATAGATTAATGTAGGTTCCCTCTGTTTTTCTTCAGAAGGAAATTATGGGAATTACTACAATTGATGTCTAGTCTACCACGAGCATCTTTTTAACTGAATATTAGTTCCTTCCTCACCTCATCATGATTTTGTTTTCATCTTTGCTTGCTAATTTATGTTCTTATCATGAAATCAGCATATCAACATATTCCTCTGATTTTTGTACAGGGTCAAACAATGGATGAGCCTGGAACTAGCAAGAAAACTGACAATACTAAGAAGTCGACAGGCAGGTAATAACAAGTATGTTCCTTATATTATGTCATTTTTTATATCATGTGAATCAGGAAAATCCGTGTTATTTATCATAGTTGTTTTACTAAACTGCTACGATTCTGGTGAATCCTTGAAATGACATCAAGCACATGTCCCCAATAAACTTGGCCGGTGGGGGAATATAATATCTGCAAAATAATGCAACTTTAGTTGTAGCATGTTTTTGTTGGAAATATTTGTATGTTCTGATACTAATTGTTGTGAATTCGGGATGTCCTTACGATCGGATCGACTGGGACGATACAGCAGAAACAAGCCACATGATTTATTAGGACAACGAGATGAAAAGAAAAAAAAGATATTTGAAGTTTTGTCTACCTTCACAACGTATTTCAGTTACAATTTTTATCAATCTTTCCCTTAACTTGAATACGTCCAAGTCCGAGAATAGCCATCGTGCTTCATGTGCTCGCGTTCACGCATAATTGAATAACTCTTGACTTTATCTCCAACTCACTCACTCATCTTCATAACCCCCTCATGGGGTTCACAACTTTATTAGGTCGAATAAGTTCATATCTAACTTGAATTTTATCACCCAATGATTTCCTTAATCCACACAAGATTTATTAGAATTTGCTCCACCATAAGAGTAACGATTTGGACTTTCATATGCGCTGGCGCCGCCTAGTCCAAATCTACTTTCGGGACACAATTGAACATCCGAGTTCGAAATCATCGTAGTATCTGATTGTTCCACAAGCACCGCTTTTAAAACGAGGATAACTGCAATCCACCAGCTGTAACTTCTAAATTTCAGAACATATACACCTAGCCGACACGTTCGGCCTGAAACTTCACATGAGCTTCTTTGGAGACTTTCATAAGATCACCTTCAGAACTGAAATTGAACCATTCTCTATGTAGGGCTCTAAGAGAGATGAGATTATACCTTGAATCAGTAATATAATGGACGCTTTGAAGAGTAGTGATGCATCCATCATGAGAATGAAACTGAATTGTTCTTTCACCAATCACTTTGTTTGCAGAAGAATTCCCCATGAAGACTTCTCCCCCTTAAACCAAAGTGTATGAGGAGTACATCTTTATATTGGAACTGATGTGTTGTGAACATTCAGAGTTAATAATTCATCTATCTTTGTTACCAACTGATTTGTCTGTGACAGATAGAACATTACACTTATCTTCATCTTTTTCAATCAGTTCAGTGACATTAGTATCTGGCTGTTTCTTCTTTCGATGCCAACAATTAGCTCTAATGTGCCCCTTCTTGTGACAATAATTGCACGTCAAATTCTTATGTCTTGAATTAGTCGTAGAACTTTCATTATTACTCTTCTCCTTTGAATAATGAACTTGCCTGGAATCATCATGATGAGACTTACCTGTCACTGGATGTCAATTTTGTCCTTATTGAACGGATGCTCCTTAATCTCATTGATCTTGATTGTTGTCTTGCCTTCATAAATGATAGCTTTCCTAAAGTTCTTATATGAAGAAGGTAAAGAACACAGTAATAGAAGTGATTGATCCTCATCTTTTATCTTAACCTCTATTTTATTTAGATTATTGATAATAGAGGAAAATTTTGCAATGTAAAACTTGATTGGTGTACCTTCATGCATGCGAAGAAGAAAGAGACGTTGCTTCAGAATCAACTAATTCGCTAACGACTTCTTCAGATGGTGGGCCTGAAGTCGCTCTCACAACGAGGATGCTGCTTTTTTTATAGAAAACTCATCCAACACTTCGTCTGGAAAGCAAAAATGAATAGCCATCAAGGCTTACTCATTCAACTCCTGTCAAGTTTCTTCTTTCATGTCTTGAAGTTTTTTCTCCTTTCCGAGTAATGTTTTATTCAACTCACTCTGGGTTAGGATGACGTTCATCCTAATCTGTCATCTGTTAAAATTGATGATACCATCGAACTTCTGAATGTCAAACTTGATCGCAGACATCTCCACGTTGACCTTGCTCTGATACCAATTGTTGAAAATAACCTCTATAATCTGATACCAATTATTATGAATTTAGGATGCCCCACGACCTGATTGACTGGGGCAGCGCATTGAAAATAAATCATAGGATCTATTAGGGCAACGAGAAGAAGAGATTCATGAAGTATATAGAAAGCCAACACATAATATAACGTGGCTCTACCGATTAAACAGATCGTGTGTACGTCGATATGAGAAGGAAATTTTTTTTATTAAAACTTTAGAGGAGTACAATAAGAATTACTTACACCTTTCACTGAGAAAATTATAAGCCCCTGATGGCCGCCAAGAACAGCAAACTTTTATTACTAAGCTTCTCTCACAAATCTCTTACCTAAATGAATTACACCCTTAAGAATTATAAATTCGTTGGATTTTATTGAAGGTCACCCCAAGGGGTTATTTATAGAGCGTAGGACCCTCCTAGTTTTAAACAAACTCCATAAATACGAACAATCACCGCTCAGAAGAAAAGAAAAGCCGAATCCAACTCGAATCTGGAAACAGATGCAGAAAAGGAAACTGTCATACCCGCTATTAGTCAACTATGTCAGGATATTAGTCGACTAATACCATGTATTATCGACTAGGCCCAAATACTAGTTGACTACTCTGACAAAATTTGAAAACCCTAACTCTCTATTTGGCCAACCTAGTTGACTATACAATGTATAAGTCGACTAATCCATGTGATTAGTCGACCACACCCAGTATTTGTCGACTGGTAAAATGCACAACTCCTTGTGCACGTCCGTTTTTTGATCTTCGAAGTTTCGTCTACCTTCACGTCGTATACCAGTCACAATTCCTAACAGTTTTTACACATTCACTGGCTTTCCTTTGTTAAGTATAGCACTTAATAGAATCAGATAAATTACTGTAGAAGATTATAGCTCATGTATTTTGTGCCCCGAATTTGTTCTCTTTATATTCACAGCTAGTCTGACCTGTCTATTTGGTGATGCTGGATAGTGTTGTTTCTGTGGATTTCATCGCGATATTAAGATTTAGGTTTATTTCAGTCTCTAGTTTCCATAATTTTGGTCTCTATTTTTATAAGTATTTCATTTCTATTGAAACCATCGTTTGTATATTATAATTAAGAAGGCTAAAAATGCTTTTCCTTCGTCACATTTTATGCATCAATAGAATTGGCTCCATTAGTCCTTTAGGCCGCTCTGATCAAGGCCTTAAATAAAGCACGTTGAATGTTTCCAACTTTCGATCATATGTTCATTCTTGATCCAAACTTCCTTTGGTCCATACTTTTCAAATAGGTCTCAAGCCTTTCTGTGCCGCGCTACATTTCTAGTGATCCGTCCCTATGTAGGTTCGGTTGATTCTCAGTAATCCATGTTGTAATTATTTCTTGCATGCAGCTCTGTGTATTCTTGCCTCTCTTTCCATTTTACACTGTAGGCTGGGTCTCGACTGGCCATGAATATCAACACTGGCCATGAACATCAACTAGGGCTCTAATGTAATTTGTTTCTTGGGAGTTGTTCTATGATTTCTTCTGGCAAGTCACTTTATGTTTTCTCATATTATCTGATGTATTTTGCATGGACATGGACATGAGACACATGCACACCACTATATACAACAAATTCTAAAAAGCACATACAAAATCAAAGTATCATGTCCACAAAAGCTGTTGACACAACAGGGCTCTACATTGAAGTGTCCATGTTATCTAGGTTACATTTCACTGGGCACGAGGAATATTTATGTCCTGTGAATGGTTTTGTGCCACGAACTTGAGGGTTTAACTGAGTAGCCTTGAACATCAAAATTGCTTTAAGCAATAAATTAAGAAAAACAAGAGAGTATGAATAGAAGTCTTTTTTTTTTTTTTTGAGAAATATATAGCTTCAACAAGTTGGGTGGACGAACCGCCCTTTGACTGTCCTTATACTCTCCCTTAAACCGACCGAAGATCCTCTCGGTTGATAGGTCCCCTGGCTCCTTGTGGAAAAGGGTGAAGTCAGAGGCTTCGGCCAAAGTTATAATTTTTTGAGGAATATTTGTTCTGTTATTATGTTCCACATAATGTTGAATCCTTGTATTGCTCTTGATCAGAAATGAATGACTATGTCTGCACTTTGTAACTCTTCTTGTAGTTATGTGAAGATCAAGAATTCAATTTCAGGCATCCGGCCTCAATTCTCAAAGTGTGCTGATGGATTGCAGGTTGAAATGATTAACTCGATGGGTTGACTGTAGCCGACCACTCAATTTTGTAGAATACAGAAGAGAATCTGCTGACAAGTTCACACCTGTGGCTAACCTTATAGTATTTCATACAAGTCGTTTACTGATGTATCTATATGTTGACCTTAGGAAATAAGCTTGTTTAGAATGCATGCATGGCCTCTCACTGTAGTACCTCCTCCTCAATTTTGTGATCTTGATCATTCACCTCGCTTGTCTACATTGATAGTTTGTTTCCAGTGCCTTGAAGCAGATTTACAAGTTTGAGAAGCTTAATTTTGTTCCTTCACAAAATTCATGTTATTGTCCATTCTTATGATTAATAGTGAAGGAAATTGGTGTTTATTTTGATCTTTTCGCTACTACTTTCTCGTTGATGTCAGAGAGCCAAAGCTCTGTGAGTTGGTGACTTTTGAACCATTGATAGACTGTCATGATTCTTGAACTGTAGAAAACCCATTTCAGAAAGATCGGTTGATTTGATGTGAACTGAGAAGAAGATGGATAAGCTTGTAGTTATTAGCTCGATTAAGCCTGGATTCCTGAATTTTTATGCTGATTTGTTTTATATTGTGTACAGTGGTAGTACTTATGATTCATGAATTACCAATTGCAATCTTTCAGAGATTGTATGTCACTTGCAATTTCTGTGTTCAGAGAGAATTCAACCGTAAAAATTCGGTATCATAAGTTGTGATGCATGCCTGAATGAAACTGCATCATTGTTGCTTGCAATAAAAGTTTTAGTAGCGTGTGGTAAAATCTTCATGCCAGTCATTTTGCTGCAAGTATGGGCTCTACTACAAATTTTATACCGTCACTTACAATAAAAATCTCTGTGACTGTCCAAATTTAATAATTTATTCCAACTAAGAAGTTAGATTTCTGATTATTCAAATCTAATATTTCCATTTGAATGCGTCAGTTTCCAAGAATGTGAAAATATTTCTCTTAGGCTGTTTGGATGCCTGGAGTGGGTGGAAGTGAGTAAGTCAGAATGGGGATTCTTTTTCTTTGAAAAATGAGAATTTGTGTTTCTTTTTGGTGTTTAGATGACAGTTGGAAATGTAATTGAAAAAGTGTAATGCATTTTCTAGTGTTTCGTTGGTAATGTAAAAGTGGAAATGAAAAGGTTGACACAAAGTTGATAGTAAAATAATATTAAAATAAAAATTAATTATGAAAAAAGTTGGACTATAATTAGAATGCAAGTAAGATTTAAATGACCACAAAATTAACTGTTTTGAGTTACAACTTATTATAAATGAGATTACAGGGCCACAAAATTAACTGTAACATCTTAGAAGTGAGAAAATGATTATGTAAAAAGAAAAAGAAAAGAAAAGTGATTTTTTTCATTTTTTTTTCCGATGTGTGGATGGACAACGGAAGTGAGAAATAACACTTCCCACTTCCGCCCACTTCCTTCAATCCAGATAGCCCATTTGTGTATTTCATTTTTTAATTCTTTAGCAGATATTAAACATGTCTAAGTTTGATTATCTCGAGAGGCAAATGATGATACAGGTAAGATTAATATGCATATATATTTATAGAAAAGGAAACAACTAGAGGTCTATTTTATCCATCTGGGCTATCGGGTTTGGGTCCTTTCCAATTCATGGCCCGTATCCCAACAAGCTCCCCCAACAAGTAGAGGTGGAAACAAACCAAATAATTAACGAACAAATAGTTCGTTACTTATTCGTCCAGTTATTCGATCGGATTTGAATCGATTGCTCGTTTAAACGTAAATAAATATTTTTTATCATTCGCAATTTAAACGAATCAAATCTAAGCATTTTAATATTCGATTCGTTTCGTTGAACTATTCATTTAAATACATATGTACTTAACTATTTATAAAATATAATATTACATACATACATATTCTTGTATTTTGCCCTATAATATTTTATAATTATTAAATTTTAAAAAGTCTTATGTAAAATATTTATGTGAAGTTGAAAATCTAGGCATAAATCTAACTCTAAATCTAATTCAAACGATCTCTTTTACGAGATGTGAGACTACCAAATATAATTACAATGTTGTCAATAAACTGAAGTAAGTAATAAAAAAACATCTTAATTAAATAATTTTCAAACTATTCAAATATTAAATATACAAATGCAAGAATAGTTTAATATTCGAGAAAAATTCGAATTCGATTCATGTTCGAAGAGGAAATTCGAATTAGCTAATGTACGTATTCAAATTCGTATTTGAATTCAAAGATTTAAGTCAAATCAAATACGAACGCGTTAGTATTTGATTCGAATTCGGTTGGATTTCACCCCGACCAATAAGGCAACAAGACTTTGAATGCCCAAACCCAAAACAGTTGGGTCGGATCCAAATCGGGTTATTTGGGCTTTTAACTCAAAAGTATCGCCTAGCTGTCGCCAGTTAGGAGCTGTTTAGACTCAAGGAAGTGGGCAGAAGTAAGAATATAGGGAAGTGTTATTTCTTACTTCTCTATTTATCTAAACATTGAAAAAGGAAATGAGAAAACTCTTTTTTCTTTTCTCTTTCCCTTTTTACACAACTATTTCCTCACTTACAGGGTGTTACGATTAATTTTATGGTCATGTAAATCTCATTTATAATAAGTTGTAACTCAAGATAGTTAATTTTATGATTATGTAAATCTAACTTGCATTCTGATTATAGTCTATTTTTATTTTTCTTAATTATTTTTTATTTTAATATTATTTTGCGGTCAACTCTGTGGTCAACTTTTACACTTTCACTTCGACATTACTATCCAAACACCAGAAAAAACATAACATTTTTCAAATCACACTTTTCAATAACATCTAATTACCAGAAAACTTACTCCTAAATCTCAAGTTTCAAAGAGAGCTATTACTATTTCCTTACTTCCACCCCTAACTAAACAGCCCTTAAAAGCATGTCTTCATTTTTTTTATCAAACCAAGCGAAGTGAGGTTTCTCTCGTGACTCCTTACATTTTGTCCGTCCAGTTGTCCTCAAAAATAGAGAGCCATACTGAGAGGCCCTCTCTTCCTCCCTCTTCTCTCTTCCCTCTCTCTCTCTCTCATCTTCTCACTACTTCTTCCTCTCCTTTCTCTCTTTTCCTTCGTCGCTCGGTTCCATCGCAAGAGATATTCTAATTATATTTTAAATAAAAATTAATTAAAACCAATCGAAGAAAGGTTTTCTCTTATGATTTATATAAAAATTTTGTTCATCCGTCTGTTCGTTTTCATCTACAAGAGAGAGTAGCATTAATCCCCTCTTATTCTTCTCTCATGTTTTCCTTTCTTCTTCCTCCTTCCTTCTCTATCTTCTTGTCATCCTGACCAACCGGTTGGTTTCTCACCAGCAATATAATTACTGGTCTTCTTATTTCGTCCTTGGCTTTTTTTCTCGTTCAACCAAATATAAAAAAAGAAAAAGAGAAAGGAAAAAACGACTCCGTTTCGAACACTTTTCTTCCTTCTCGTACAAATTGGGATTTTAGGGTTTGGAATTTTTTTCCTCAGGGTTTCTAAAATTTTTCTGAGAGAGGGGAGAGATGCGACCGAGCTTTTGTCGAAGTTTTCTCGCTTCTCTCTTAAAGCTCCTCAATTTTATTCAGACCTTCGTTGGGATTTCGATCGTTCTGTACTCGGCGTGGATTTTGAACCATTTGAGAAAGAGCAAGATTGGGGATGGATCCGGTTTTGATCTCGATAAGCTCCCAGCTCCATGGTATTTTCTTTTTTTTAAATTGATTTCTCTTTTTCGTTCTAATCACGTTCTGTCGATTGAATTTGGTAGTTTATATATTAACTGAAGGATTATAGTCGAATTGTTGATATTAATGTTATAAAAAAGCAAGTAGAAAGATGAACAGTAGCTAAAGTTGTAAAATCTTATTGACCGGAATTTGATTCTGAGGAAGAATTTGGGTCTGAAGTTGTAAAATTTTTTATTGTGTCAATTGTGTTTCATTGATGGGGCAGGTTGGTGTGTGCTCTGATGGGGATTGGGATTCTGGTGTGTTTTATTGCTTTCACTGGACATGTCGCTGCCGAAGCTATCAGTAGCTGCTGCCTCTGCTTTGTATCCTTGACGATACATTTAGCTGTCTATTTATGTCTCCGTTTTATTACTTCTGCAAATGAACATGTATTCATCATGAAAATGTCTTTGGTGTTGCTCTTTGTGACTTCTTATTTGAAAGTAACCGTGGAGTATGCCCAACCGCCCAACCAGCCTCTTTCATTAAACATAAGATAATGAAATGATACAAACCCATTAAAGTGCAGGAGAGTTCACCTCTTAATGCAATAAAACATCTACAGAGTGTTTGGTGGGAGAAAGTTCCTTGTAAAATTTCCTTGAATCAAATGAAAGATTACAGCAGATTAACACTCCGACTACAAGGGAGGGGAGATGTTTAGACTTGAATCTCCCCTTTGTTTAATGTTGGGTTCTTGATGTGGCGGTGAAAAGTGAATTTTGTTTTCCGTTGACCGGGTGAACGTCAGGACCTCTTGGGAATTCTCTCTTTGGATCTCTTGGGAATTCTCTCTTTGGATGGCAAACGGAGTGACACAGCTCCTGTCAACCAGGAATCTCAAAGAGATTGTAGGCAAAGATTAACTTGTACGCAGCAAGTTGTTCGAAGAGTTGAACTCTCTTTCTTTTCGGTGGAAGTCTTGGTGCTTCTACAGCTCACAAGCGAAATTCTTCTTCAAGAATTATCTGATCAACCGACCCCTTCTCCCTAGCAAACAGGGTTATTTATAGAGGTTTCAGGGGTGAACGTGCTCCCTAAAAATGCTCCATAATAGGGGTTAGCTTCTTCATTATGTGGGCAATAATTAACCCAATAACAAGGGCAGTTATAACTGAGACGCGGGTTTCGGCCCTCGCGCCTTGGTGCAGACGCGGATTTTGACCCTCACGTCTTGGTGCTACAGTGATGTTGAGACGCGAGTTTCGACCCTCGCGTCTTCATGCTGCAGTGAACGCGGGTTTCGACCCTTGCGTCTAGATGTTGCAGTGATGCTGAGACGCGGGTTTTGACCCTCGCGTCTTGATGCTGCAGTGAACGCGGGTTTCGACCCTCGCGCCTAGATGCTGCAGTGATGCTGAGACGCGGGTTTCGACCCTCGCGTCTTGATGCTGCTGTGATGGCTATGATTAGTCCTGCGTCTGGAGTTTGGACTCTGCTTTTTGATGACTTGTCTTTTAGTGATTTTAGACAGCCTACACAGAGAAGTAGGAAGACAATTATGGACTTGACTCTAACAACAATGAGAAACATTTGACTGGAGCTTCATCACCAAATGCATTACAAATCCAATTTTTTTTTTTAATAAATCATCATGATTAAGAGTCTGTGATTGGTCATCTAATCTCCTTTTCCAAGCTCGGCTGAGGGTGGAAAACAATATAGATCAAGTTCATCTCTAGTTGAAGCTTAAATTTGAGATGACAATCCAATTTGTGTCTTCAAGGTCAAAAATCGTTATCCTTCTGGGAAAATGTCCAAGTACACCATCGACATCCATCTTTGAAGTATCCCCAATATTCTCAAATTGATAATCATAGCCCATTCAGAATTAGTCCATGGAAAAAGAATGCATAATTAGTTCATTATTTTATGAATCAAGTTTAAATTGATGCTTCACTAAAGCCAAACCTTTCCCATTTGTTTAGTTCTAGTCCTACATCTTACGTTGTTTAACCACACACTCTTTTTCACATGCTTGCACAATATATGTCACCTATATGCATTTTGTTTGCAACTCATTCTGTTAGGTAATATATATTAGACAACTCTTTCCTGGCATTAGGATAAGTGAAACTGTAACTAACCTTGCTAATTGAATCTTGACATAATTGTATATGTTTACTTGATACATAACTGTATTTATTTTTCTCATATCTGATCCATAACTGTTCATTATTCTCATATCTGATCCAGATATGTATCTATCAGTTTTCCGGATTAAATGATACCCTATCTATGTCCATGTTCATGATCGGCAAATGAATACGGTAAATGGGGAGGGGGTATATCTAACCCCAAAACTGAAATCTTGCCTCGAATGTTTGCTAGAAAGGTGTCCGGTATCTGATAGTGTTCATAAACTCAAGAATTAAGGGATGAACTATAGTAAAACCCTAGTCAAGCATTCTTGAGCAGGCATGTCACTATGATTGGTGACCTTCTAGGAATACTCGCTTGTGGCATTAAAAACTTGCATACTTTGAGCAGTCTTCAGCTTGATCAGAGACTTAGGATGGCAAATACAAGTCTCACCTTGTTTGATTTGCCCTACGTCTATGGGTAAGTTCATGCGTCGAAAGATCTCATTTGATCCAACCTCACTTGATGGAAGCCACACATTCTTGCTTAAATTGGACTTCACTAATAATTTAGAAATCTCCACAAAGGAATTGACCAAGTTCTTTTGATTGGCTATCAAATTAAGGCCAACCTTCTAGGCTTGGTGCGATTTTTCTATTTGGTGTTTATTTTATTAGCACTTAATTAGGATATATTTATCGGCCTGATGCAGTTAAAAATCACACTTTCAAGCTTATTTAGCACTTTCATCTTCTTGTACAGATCTTAGGATCACATTCCTAATGCAACCTTTGTTAGTCTGTCCTTTTCTTTCAACACTTAGCTTGGACTTCATGTTTTATGTTTTTCTTAACTTTGATGACAGTATGCAATATTAAACATGGTGCTCATCTTACTAGAAGGAGTTTTGGTAGGGGACATAGTGTTCAACAAACATTGGCTGGAGGTTAGTATGGTCTTTGGGGAAGCTAATTAAGATAGCTTAATATTATATAATTCAATGTATTTCCAGATTCTATTAAATGACGTGGTGTAATATCCATGGCTTGGCAGGATCTTCCATATGATTCAACTGGAGAGTTAAAAAGACTCGGAGCATTTATTGAAGATAATATAGATATATGCAAGTGGGTTGCAGTAACTATAATTGTAATTCAGGTATACAACTTCCACTCCATTCTTTGAGCATTCTATTGCTTATTACACATCAAACCCCAGTGTCAAACTTTTTGAAGATTATTCCCATTATTTGTTTTTTAAAAGTTTCAATCACATTGGGTAGATATGCTGCAAAAGGCAATGTGTTCCACCATATGTGCTAATCGAGTTCTTACGCTCTAGATTTAGAAGTCTTCTGTGCAGCATCTCTTGGACTCATGACATGGGTGCCAAGTGTTCAAAAGGCTCCAAGCACATACCCAACACGGGAAACTTTTACAAGCCTTTTGCAATATTTTTCTATTCTTTACAGATGTGAATGAAGTCAATGAACATGTGTATACCTATTTAGTTGATATTATGTCTACCTAACATTTCACAGTTTGATGAAATTGATCGTGATTCCATAACTAAATGCGTCATTGGAGTGCCTATAAATGGCTGATTGTATGACACATCCGCAAATCTGAAAGTTTAAAGTATCTGGTTAAACGAAGTATAGTGACACTGTGGATTGAATAACTGAAGTCAGCGAACTTCATTATGATATATTGCAATCCTTGCTTCTGTGTGCAGGTACTCTCACTTCTACTGGCAATGATTTTGAGAGCCATGGTCCCAAGAAAGAGATTGGACTATGACAGTGATGAAGATTTTGTTGTGATTAGAAGGCCATTCCTCAATCCCCAGAGTGTCTCAAGTTTTACATCAACAACTGTAGATGGCAAAGGGCACCGCTCAGACATTTGGAGTTCACAGATAAAGCAGAAGGTACCTTAATTTACTTCTGTGTTTTTCCTTTCCTATTGTTCAGTTGATTTCTCCTAGTTATAGGACCCTTCTTTACCTGGTCTGAGTAAGGAGTGGTTGGGGCATGTAGATGGCCCCAAGCATGGATTTGAGTGTGTAAAAGTGGATGTCTAGCATATGAGAGAGGGATGGACGTCTTATGCATATGAGATCAAATCTTTTAGTCTTTCAGGATGGTGACAAATAGGGAATTATGAACTTAGCGAGGAGAAACATTAATATAGATATGAGATAAATGAATGATGGAGGAGAGGGGGTGAGGGTGGAGTAATTGTAGAAACGACAGAGTCTGTTTAACAAGGGAAAACCTGGTTTTGTTAAATCAGGATAGTATAAATATAAGTTAAATGGATGCGTGGGGGGTGTAGAGAACCAGTTAATGGTTGCAGGCTTGAGAGTGTATTTTCACAGGGTGGGTTAATAGGAAATGAGCAAACTGCTTATCATATCCAGTTGGTTATGCTATACTAGATATTGGAAAACTATTAATGAGAAGGGAGAATTTTGTGTGCACGCGTATGTGGGGTTTGGTGGTGGTGGTTGGGACTGGGCTGGGCTGGAGGGAAGGGCATTGTGAAGCTTCGCGTGTTAGTTTTTCATAGGTTGTGTAGAAAGCAGGATCTAAACTCAAGATAGTTAGGATCTGGCAAACAACAGTTTGTTGATGATTCTTTATGGAGAAAAAGATGATTGTGATGGATAATTGTGACATTTAGTCAAGTTATTTGTCAAATCTTGTGAAAGCATCTTTTTAGCTGATATGTGATTATGCACCAAAAGTTTCATTGATGGGGACATCACTCCAGGATTTCGAGTCTACACTAGGAGGCGTGGCCGCATCTTATCATTGTGGTTCAAGTAGATCATGTGGGCTTGAGTCAGATCGGTTAAGTTATCTTTAGTTGTTTTTATTATAATTGATTGTTTATTTAGTTATTTGCTTATGTTTAATCCTGTATTGATTGTTGTGGGATTCTTTCTTTTAATGTAGGCCTATATAAGGCTATGACTATTATTGAAGTTTTCAATGATAAATGAAAATAAAAATAAAAATTTGTTTGCTGAAACTTTGAGAGCCTGTGTGCTGGGTGAGAAATCTTAGGGAGAGAATCTCAACTATTAGCATGTATACTGGGTGAGAAAATCTAGGAAGAGAATCCCAATTTTTTTTTAACTAACAATTGAGATTCTCTCTGGAGCTCTCAAAGCTTCAACAAGCATCATTCAGCACTGAAAACTTAAACAATAGTCTTAGCCTTATATAGGCCTACGTCAATAGGAATAATCCCACCGCAACCAATGTGAGACTAAACATAAGCAAATAACTAAATAAACAACCAACTAAAAAAAAGCAACTGAAGATAACTACTCTGATCTAACTCGAGCCCACACGCTTTAATTGAACCACAATGATAAGATGCGGTGACGCCTCCTGGTGTAGACTTGAAATCCTGGAGCGATCTCCCCATCATTCTCCCCGGTTTGAATCATTCATCTCCGGTGAATGTAGCGATAACAAACATCAAGCATGTCCGGGTTGAACTGGACAATCTCCTCGAACGAAGCATCTCAATCGGGTCATGGTGGTGGTTGTGGAACCGTCATTCATGGATCAAGTCTGAACCAAGGTGGTGGAGGTGGAGGTGGAACTGGCATATGTGATGGATCAGCTGCAGTCAATGGTATATATAGAAAGGCACATGCATCAAAATGAGTTGAATCCTCATTGAAAATTGGACTGATATCAAGATGTCATGGGATATCCAACTCATGGGTAATGGAAGCAATTCTCCTTGAAACTCTATAGGAACATATACGTTGAGCGTGCAACTTCCTCACAGTTCGTGGAGGAAACTTCTCAAAGTGAATTATAACTATCATCTCATTAACTGTAAATTCTTGCAAGATACTATGTAGATATGCAACAAATTTGTAATCATCATTGCAAATTGCTATTTGTTTGAGGATCTCATCATGTGTAATAGGAAAATGCAAGGCATCAGACTTATTAGGTATAGTTCATAAAAATAGGGGAAAAAAGATATATGAGTTTTTTAGGAGGATGTACATCAAACACCGCTAATGGTATAACATCACTAGGACCAATAGAAATCTGAAAAAACTCAGAAAAGAACCCTAAATATTCAATAAAAGAAGAAACACTAGGAGTAACTTGACGAACCATAGTAAAGAAATCTAATGACTCACTAGAGAAACGCTAGGAGTAACCACAATAGACTCAACCTTTATCATCTGACTTTCTTTAGGAATATGAACCAGCTTCTTCTCATGCGAGAAGTATGTGTGAATCTGACAATATGCATGAAGGGACTATGATGGCTTACTAGATATAATAACGCTAGTAGCAACTGTCTCAAGTCATCTATCATAAATGTGGCAAGCGAATATCTAGCAACCTGTACGAGCATACTTGACTCAACTAATACATGTTCAAACACTTGTATCATCCTTATGAACATAGATATCATCAGGAATGCGTATACTAGAATCCACTAACACATTCACGGCATTACTAATACTCTCAGAAGGAACATGAATCTCATTAAGAATCGGTGTACTAAAATGAATTAATGTATCATCCACGACACTAGTAATCTCGGAAGGAATGTAGACATCCTCAATAACTCTCGAGTCATCAACATTAACACGAGGCACAATATTAACATGTCAACTCTTCGAGAGGCCCTGGTAATCATAGTGTACATATCCCTCACACTTAGAATACTGCTCCCTGGCTTTGAAATGTATCTTTTTGAATGACAATTCTAGCTCAAAGTTAAATGAAAAGCCTCTTCAACGATTCCATATGATAGGAGCTAGCGAGCATAGCATGTCGTATGTCGGACCTTAAACCTGGGAAAAAAAAAACCTAGATATGGTTTGGTAACGATCCTCTCTCACGTCACAACGATGGGTTAAGTTATCAAATCTGACTATGTAATCCTGAACAGATATATTATCCTAATGGAGATTGTGTAACTTATCTTGGAGATGGTTAACTCAGGGAGGTACTTCTTTTTAAGCTTGTTTTTCATCTCTTCCCACGACTCTATAAGGTTCTTAGGCTGTCTCTCACGTTCTACCTCTATCTAAGTCCAATAAATTATGGTTGACCCTATTAGTCTTATCCTAACAAATTGAATCTCGCACGTCAGATATCACATAATAATCAAAATAGCACTCCATATCAGCTAACCAATCACTAAAAACACGAAGATCATGGTAATCATCAAATTTTGGATCTTCTAACCTGAACTTACGCATTATTTTCTCTTTCTTAGCTGCACGACAATCAAAAGCATAACTATTATCATATTCATTTCTAGTGTAAATCCTATAGCCTCTATGACATTCATAATCTGTGGGATCATTTTGTGCTTTTGTGCTTCGTGATTCTATCTTCTCTATCTTTGAATTGAGATCCTGAATTTTTCTAAGCATCTGATTAAGCTTACCTGATCTGTCTATTATGCCGGTTTGTTTGTTATCTTGATTATTCATGTTGGCTTATACGACTTTTCATTACGAAACATGCACCAATCTAAGACACAAATGCAAAATCAAACAAACAGGTGGATTTAATGCAAATTCCTTCTCAAATAAAACTAAATGCATGCACTAAATGATTAAAATGAAATTTTCAAAAATGGCTCAATTTATAAATGCAAAGAAATGCAATTCTAAAATGAAAATAGCAAATAATGATGCAAACCACTACAGGAAGCATCACAATGTTGCTAACAAATTATTGCAGTACAATAATATTTGTAAACAATTTAGCAACTTGAAATTTAGGTCAAATTAGATCTCACCCCCATGGGTGAGTAATTCACGCCCAAACGTGAAATCATGTAAGATTCCTCGGAGTACTCACAATCGAGAGTTGGAAATCACGTCTGAAAGTCTTGGAGCTGCGGTAACACGGGTTAGATGTGATTGAAAGAAGATTGCTTCAAAAAAGGCTTGAATCGGGCTTGAAACGGGTCTGAAATGACTTCTGAGCTGTTAACGGGCCTGTCTGGACTGTAGCGGGTCGCATATTGTAGCGAGTCGGGTCAGCTATGCTTGCGGGTTGGACTTGAATTGTGAATATGGGTCTGCCAATGTAGATCCGAGCCGGGTTTGTTGAAATCCAACCCAAACTTGATCTAAAGCTAAACTTGGGTTGTTGTATCTCTGAGGATGACGACACGGACTTTGTTGACGATGGACGAACTCGAGGAGGTTGCTGTCAAAGCTTTTGGGTTGTAGGAGGAGCGGGGGGTCGACGACGGTGGTGGCACGAGGAAGATGAGAGCGAGATTGCGATCTCAGATTTGACAGGGTGATGAGATCGTGGTTGCAGTTGCCATCGTGGATTGAAGATGAAGGCGATGTTGGTGTCGAGGATTTCCGGCGCTATTGGCATCGAGGACACGAGGGAGGAAGAAGGCAGTGGTAGAGGATTGGTAGCGGACACGACACGTGAATTTGGGTTGGCAGGCGACGGGCACAAGGGAGGAGGAAGAGAAAGGAGAGATGTTGGTGGCGACTGGGTTGCAGGCGAGGGGGAGGAGGGTCGACGACAGCAGCCAGGGGGAGGGAGAGGCATGTGAGGAAGAGGTGAGGGAGAGGTTAGGATTAGGGTTCGTTTTTTTTTTTTTTTTTTTTTTTTTTTTTTTTTTTTTTTTTTTTTTGGGGGGGGGACAATGGCTTTGATTATTACTGAGAGTGCTACAAGAATTTTCAGATCTAATTTTTTTTCTTTTGGGAGAAGATTAGGATTTTAGTTTGATACTAAAATGATGGGGTATAAAAAAATGAGATTCTCTCCCTAAGATTTCTCAGCCAGCACACAGGCTAACAATTGGGATTTTCTCTTTATAGGGTTTCTCATCTAGCAAAGCTTCAACAAATATTTTTTATTTTCATTCATCACTAAGAACTTTAAGAATAGTTTTAGCCTTATATAGACATAGACTTACATCAAGAGGAAGAATCTCACTAAAACCATTGTGGGACTAAACATAAGAAAATAACTAAATAAACAATCAACTAAAATAAAAGCAACTAAATATAACTAGTCCGATCTGAGTCGAGCCCACACGCTCTAATTGAACCACAATGATAAGTTGTGGCGACGCCTCGTGGTATAGACTCGAAATCCTGGGGGAATGTCCCCATCATCCATTCTGTTCTTGCCTGGCCATCCAACCGAGGGACCTGATATGTGCCGGAGGTTGTTTTGGACAACAGATTTCCATGTATATCAATTTATGACATCACCACAGTAAGTTGTGTCTAGATAATGTGTTTGATTTCTTATGATTTGTTTCCCCTCAATCCTGGGACTCCCTTGCGGTTATGATTGATCCATCATTTGTTTTCTTTCACGTTATTTTTGGTGTCAGATTGTCATGAGGGTACAATTTTTTGTCATTTGTTATTAAAGTAGGACAGAAAATCATTTTTAAGATGGATGCAGGAAAGGCTCTGAACTTTTAAAAATTCTGTAAAAAAAAGTAGCTGGCAAATTACAAAGTCTGCTCTTCATATAAATTGAAAATACATCAGTATCCCAAAATATACTAGACAAGGCATGAGGAAGACATCATTGATGTTCATATGTTTGGTCCTTGGCATCGACCTAAATAAATAATGCCTCTTTGGAGTGGAAAAATAAAAGTAGTTCTTGAGTACAATTATGACAATCAGTCCATGGCTCTGGCGGTAGGTAGCTTTTGATTGATTAGAGTTAGAAAATGACCTGCATTAATAGATTTTAACTGTTTGGCCTCTAATTCAGTTCGAAGCTCAACTTCAATTCAAGTTATTCTGCTCTCACACACATCACAAGAGGCACTGATATCACCACACCGCGATGTTCATCCATCTTCTGATGCATTCTCTCTTTCTTTTCTCCTGATGCAGTATGGCTTGAACCAGAACTAGTTTCCTTGTACAACAAAGTGGACCCAACAACTTCAATACCAACAATCTGCAGCAGTGATGACAGAAGGTGATGGTGTTGTGTCAAAGCCAACGGTGTTCCTAAGCAACTTCCGGTTTCGTTTGGTTTGGTTTGGTAGGTATAACTGTTTGATCTCCCCTCTTGTAATGGTTCTCGATTTCTCTGTAAGGTTGTGCTGCCGAGTTCATCGTCTTGTTGAAGTCTGTAAATATCCCGGGCATTATTATCATTATTATTATTACTTTTTGAGTTGGTTTGGTATGATATGAAGTTGGTTTGGGCTACGGGTAGTAGTAGCTGGTTTTCCACTGGGGCACATGATGACAGAACTAGATTCCTCTTTCTGCATTAGATGGATACCGGGGCTAGATACGTGGGCTCTCAAGAACATAACTGTTTGTGGGCAGCAAAGTTGTGCTGGCTATGTGTTTTGTTTTCAGGAGTACAGAGTGTTCAAGGGGCCACATGAAAGAAAGAAAGTTCCCTTGTCTTCTGGTGTTCTCTGCATTGTGGATAAATGGAGGGGGGACAGAGCCAAGTTTGTCTTCTGGTGTTCTCTGCATTGTGTCAAGAATTTAGGAGGAGGGGGAGTTACGGCCAGCTTCAGTGGACAGCGCATGAAAATATTGGCCATAATGAGATCGAGAGCAGAAACGACACAGGAAATCAAACAAATCAACAATGATGTATTTTAGATTTTTTTTCCTCCCCCTTTTGTAGTTGTATGGATGGGTCAAGGGGTTATTGAAGTTAAATGAGTATTTTCATCGTCCCAATTTGTTCGGAACTTTTTACCTTTTCATTTTTGGACAAAGAAGTCGTGAATTTTCTTCTAAGATTTTGTTGATATTTTGTGATGTTTTAGTAAACTACACAGGCTTGAATGCTGCTCATTGCTTTTGATTGCATGGTGTGGGGACCTCTTTTATCTTCTCAGTTACAATCACATGTTTCATCTCATGCCCATGTTTTGGGTACATTGCTCCAGTACCAACTCCAATGCTCATGGACATTATTGTGAGTCCTCTCACTCATATGTTACATCTCTCTTGTCCAGTGACTGCCAAGACTGGTAACTGCATGTTGGCTGTTGCATATGAATAGCCTTGCATAACTGAAACTGGCTTTTGAAAGCAGTTCATATCTTACAAAGGTAGAGGCTTCGATTTCGGTTTTAAAGAATGATCAAGTTAATGCTGACCACTAGTTACAAATAAACACCAACTCGAAGTTCACGCGACTGTTGTGAGAGCAGTAAAAGATCATTAACAACTTGCCCAGCGTCTGTAGAAGAGTTGAGATACCCTAAATTTCACATTTTTATGCATGAGATGTATCTGATTTCAGTAACAAAAGACAGGCCCCCGTATGCATCAATAATGTCATTGGTATAGTGATAGAAGATAGAAAAGCCCCCATGCAAGGGCTAGCCATCACAGAGAGTGTACTGACTGTGACTACTGCAGCTTCTGCTGGAAGAAGAAACAAGAGCGAGGAGGCCAACAGCAACAGGGCATAATAATTATACATATGGACAACAAACACGATCGGCGTATCTCGCTGCCATTTGTCGGGTTAAAGTGTGCTATTTCTTAAAAAACATACAAACCAGTTTTATTGAAAAATAAATTAAATTAAACTTCTTAGCTTGCTATTACAAAAATAAAACTGAATTAAGAAGCAAAATATGTGTGTGTGTGTGTGTGTGTAAGGTTACAATACAGTCGTGTGCGTGTGTGTAGAGAGAGAGAGAGAGAGAGAGAGAGAGAGAGTTGTGTAGTTCCGGTAGCACAACGTAAGCACACCTGGCATAATGTCCAAATTTGATGCAATGGGACGATAATTTTGAACAGTCCTGAAGAGTGTCCCCACTATAATCAATAGAACTCATGACACTATCTGTACCAGAAAATTACTCATTACACGCAAGGAGAAAAATCATTATGCAAGTATCCATATACTTAATATGATGCATGTGCCTGACTTTTGATTATCAAGCAAGGATCAGCATACCATCTCAAAGTAGAGGCAAAACTATTTACATGGCTTCCCATTCTACAACAAGGTGGACGTAATTACAAATGAATGCAAATGTATGTGTTTTGTTTTCCTCGAGACTCGACAGGAATTTGAGAAACCAGATGATTTAGATTATATTCCCAAATTCAAAGCACTAATGCAAAGAATGAAGCCATTTTAAGCTACTTGCAAATTGAGTGGAACAGAAATGGTACGTGCCAAATAAGAAACAGACAAATAAAAATCATTGTACAACAAAGGAAATTGTTTTAGAATACCAAATCCCACAAAAACTATGCAACTGCATATATTAAGTTTCTTGGCAATGACAGTTTTCCAAAACTATGCAACTGAACTAACAAAACTGCTCTGTTTCTTGGCAGAACAGGTTGGTCGGTCGACCGGCCCGGTCGACCGGATGTGCACAACGTGCACAAGTTGAAACTCGGTCGACCGGTCGGTCGACCGACTGTAAGTACCTAACTCTCTGTTGGGCACCCAGTCGACCGACCGGTCAACCGGTGGAAGAGGTCGGTCGACCGCCCGGTCGACCGACAGTCGGGTGCGGGTAATTTTCTGCTGTTTCGGAAAGCTGTGTATTTAAGGCTGTTGTTTAATTTTAGGGTTTGTATCTGATTGCTGGGGATTTGCTGGAGCTCTCTTACATTCAAAGAGACTGTTAGCAATTGTAATCATCTTCCTGGTAATTAATCTCTCTTCTGGATTGCCCCGAGGACATAGGCATTGTGGCCGAGTCTCGTTAGATTTGCGTTTGTGCTCTTTCTGGTGATTATTTTGTATTGCTTGGGATTATTCTCTGTGCTTGGAGATTTAAGGGGATTCCTCTATCTGGGTTGTTGTCGCTGTGGGGCACAACAAGTGGTATCAGAGCATCCAGGTTTCGCTTGGGATTTCTGGAGATTCGGAGGGCTCGAGATCTGATTCGGTGGAGATCGTGTGTCGATCTCAGATCAGAGGTATTGGTGTTCGTGGGATCGTGTGTCGATCTCAGGAGGACGCAAGGAGGGCTCGTGGAATCTGTGGTGGAGTAGATCCGGTGAGAAACTCAATTTAGGGTTTCAGAAAAAAAGGTAAAAATCGAATTTTTATCTGAGTAGTGATCTATTTCAGTTGGTTGTTCTTCCGCATAGATAGAGGATCAAGTAATCTCAATGGCAGAGGAAAGTACTTCAGTTAGGACCATGAGTCCTCACCCGAGGATTGATGTTGTCAAGTTCAACGGTACAAATAACTTCGGAATGTGGAGATGTGAGGTTATGGATGCAGTGAATGAATCAAACCTCGAGGACACTCTCCTATTGGAGGAGAAGAAGAGCACGACCACTGATGAAGAATGGGCAAAGATGAACAGGTCGGCGTGTGGGTTGATACGTTCATGTTTGTCGCAAGACATAAAATATCTTGTGCAACATGAGATGTCGGCGAAGCATCTGTGGGAAACTCTTGAGAAGAAATACCTGACGAAGAGTGTTGAGTCCAGGTTGCAGCTTAAGAGTAAGCTGTATCAGTTTCGGATGAAGAAGGGGAGCACAGTGAATGAGCACATCAACTGATACACGAAGCTTCTTACAGATTTGATAAACGTGGATGTCGTGGTAGAAGAGAAAGACAAGGCGATCATCCTCCTGAACTCACTCCCGGCGGAGGAGTATGAGACATTCACTCTGACTTTTATCAATGGTAGACAGACTCTGGACTACCATGAGGTGTCGTCTGCACTGACAAGTTATGAGACGAGGAAGAAGGAGAGACATCCTTCTCATTCAAGCTCATCGGCGGAGGCACTGGAAGTAAGAGGCAGGGGTTCATCAAGGAAGGGTAAGGAGGTTAGAGGAAGATCTAAGTCCAGGTCAGGGTTCAGGGATATCAAAAGGAATCAGTGTGCTTTCTGCAGAGAGATTGGGCACTGGAAGGTGGACTGTCCGAAGTTCAAGGGAAAGAAGAAAGAATCAAAATCCGAGGCAAATCTAGCAAAGGTGGTTAACACTGCAAGCAGCAAATCACAGGCAGATGGATCAGACTCAGATTCGTCAGTGTTCTCTTTTTCAGTTACTACTCCCGTCATAGGCTACTCAGGTGAAAACGAGTGGATCTTGGACACAGGTGCAACATATCATGTCTGCCCTAATAGGGACTGGTTTACCAGTTTTGAGAAGTTGGAAGGGTGTTTGGTCGTCATGGGCGACGATCATCCGTGCATCATGGAGGGTGTTGGCACTATTCCAATCAGAATGTTTGATGGGATGGTGAGAGAGCTGAAGGAAGTGAGGTATGTACCTCAGTTGAAGAGGAACCTGATTTCCGTAGGAGCTTTGGAGTCATTGGGCCTTGGAGTGTCTATTAAGGAGGGAGTCCTTAGAATGGCAAAAGGTTCGATGGTGGTGTTGAAGGCCGAGCGCCGGAACAACCTATACTACTTGAAGGGTAGTACGGTGACAGGACAAGTGGCGGCTTCTACCAGTCCGAAGGAAGATTCAACCCGGCTGTGGCACATGAGGCTGGGACATGCAGGGGAGAAGTCAATACAAGCTCTAGCGAGGTAAGGGTTGCTGAAGGGTGCCGAAACCTGCAAGATGGATTTCTGTGAGCATTGCATCATCGGCAAGAAGACCAAGGTGAAGTTTGGCACAACTTCACACTGCACAGAGGGTATTCTTGACTATGTTCACACGGATGTATGGGGACCTACTAAGACTGCATCGATTGGAGGTAACCACTATTTTGTGTCGTTCATTGACGATTTTTCTAGGCGTTGTTGGGTGTACACCATGCGACATAAAGATGAAGTCCTAAAACTGTTCGTGAAGTGGAAGGCTAATCTGGAGAGAAGCACGGGAAGGAAGGTCAAGGTCCTCCGTTCTGACAATGGAGGAGAGTACAAATCGAATCTTTTCCTACAGCTATGCCTTGATGAGGGCATAGAGAGACACTTCACGGTACGAGAGACTCCGCAACAAAATGGGGTGGCTGAGAGGATGAACCGGACCTTGCTAGAGAAGGTCCGGTGTATGTTATCCAATGCAGGACTGTCAAAGAAGTTTTGGGCTGAAGCTTTGGCGTATGCATGCCATCTCGTGAATAGGTTGCCGTCGTCTGCGATAGGGGGGAAGACCCCTCTTGAAGCTTGGTCAGGAAAAGCTGCTGGTGACTACGATTTGCTACGGGTCTTCGGATGTCCAGCCTACTACCATGTCCGAGAAGACAAGTTGGACCCAAGGGCAAAGAAGGGGGTGTTCGTTGGCTTCAAGCGAGGAACAAAGGGGTTCAAGATTTGGGACCCAATGGACAACAAGTTCTTACTCAGCAGGGATGTCACGTTCGATGAGGCTTCTTTGATGAAGCCTACGGTCTCTCAACAGGTGGAGACTGGTAAGACCAAGGAGCTATTGCAGCAGGTGGAGATTGATGCAGATCCACCATCTCTAGATGAATCAGTATTAGTTCGGATCATTCCTGAGGTGACACAGGGTAGTGATCGAGCAGTTGAAGAAGATGCTGAAGAGGATGATCAGGGTCAAGAGCAGGTCATGGGTACTGTTCCAGATCCAACTGCAGTTGAAAGACCAAGAAGGAACACTAGGATACCAGGTTGGCTCACCACTAATATGGTCATTGCGTATGCACTTCCAGTCATCGAGGAGGCTATTCCATCTACTTTCAGATAAGCTGAGATCAGTTCGGAAGCAAAGATGTGGAAAGCGGCCATGAATGAGGAGATGCAATCTCTTTACAAGAATGACACATGGGAACTCACCAAGTTGCCCAAAGGAAGAAGGCCATAGGATGCAAGTGGGTATATGCTAAGAAGTAAGGATCTCTTCAAGGAGATGCAGTGCGCTACAAGGCTCGATTGGTGGCTAAAGGCTACGCTCAGAGGGAAGGAATTGACTATAACGAGGTATTCTCTCATGTAGTTAAACACTTGTCAATTCGTATTCTATTGGCCTTGGTTGCGCAAAATGAGTTGGACCTTGACCAACTTGATGTGAAGACCGCCTTTCTCCACGGCGATCTTGAGGAGGAGATATAAATGACACAGCCCACAGGTTACAAGACTGCAGGAAAGGAAGAGTTAGTATGCAAAATAAAGAATTCGCTGTACGGATTGAAGCAGTCTCCTAGACAGTGGTACAAGCGATTTGATAGCTTCATCAGGAAGAAGAAGTACACACGTAGCCATTATGACCCATGTGTGTACTACAACAGGCTACCATCAGGTGAATATATCTATCTACTTCTTTATATAGATGATATGTTGATTGCCTTGAGGTTGAGATCATCTATTGATGCTTTGAAGAAGGATCTATCGTCAGAGTTTGAGATGAAGGACCTGGGCGAAGCTAGGAAGGTTTGGGTATGGAGATCACTAGACACAGGAGAGCTAGTAGGGTGAGTTTGACTCAGAAGGGCTATTTGGAGAAGGTACTGCAGAGGTTTAATATCAGCAAGGATACCAAGTCTGTTAGTACACCTATGACTCCTCACTTCAAATTGTCTGCAAAGATGTCTCCGAAGAGTGTTCAAGAGCGTGAGTATATGTCTCACGTTCAATATGCCAATGCTGTGGGTAGCTTGATGTACGCTATGGTGTGTACGAGACCAGATCTATCACAGACCGTCTCCATGGTGAGTTGATATATGCATGATCCGGGTCAGGGTCATTGGGAAGCTGTGAAATGGATCTTGAGATACATCAAGGGTACAATTGATGTAGGCCTAGTGTTTGAGAAGGACGACACTGAAAAGCAAGAGTGCATAGGGTATGTTGATTCAGACTATGCAGGTGACCTTGACAAGCGCCGGTCGACGACGGGATACGTCTTCACATTCTCACAGGCACCAGTGAGTTGGCGCTCCACACTGCAGTCTACCGTCGCTTTGTCGAACACAGAGGCTAAGTACATGGCTATGACAGAGGCCATGAAGGAGGCAATCTGGCTTCAGGGGTTGCTTGATGACTTGGGCGTGGAACAGGATCTGCTGAAGATTAACTGTGACAGCATGAGCGCCATCTACTTGGCTAGGAACCAGGTCTATCATGTAAGGACGAAGCATATTGACGTCAGGTACCATTTCGTTCGGGAGATTCTGGAGGAAGGTGACATCAACCTGTTGAAGATTCACACTTCGGAGAATCCAGCCGACATGCTTACGAAGGTGGTGTCGGGAGTGAAGTTTGCACATTGCAAAGCTTTACTCCATGTTCTTCAGGTGACTTGAGCTTGCTGAAGCTCATTTGGGTGAACTACGGACGGCTTGATCCCTTGGGCAGGGTACGTAAGCAACCACATTGGTGCAGCTGCTCTCGAGTCGATGGACAGTTCGGCTCAGATTTGGAATCTTCACCGAGATGGAGAATTGTTGAAAAGAGAGAATATTACTGAGGAAGTTGACATGGATTGCCAAGGGGTCGTCGAGGTGATCGCCAATGAAGTCGACGACGAAAAGGCAAAGGAGACAGCAACAGAAAATAGCAGCAGCAGCAGAACAGGTTGGCCGGTCGACCGGATGTGCACAACGTGCACAAGTTGAAACTCGGTCGACCGGTCGGTCGACCGACTGTAAGTACCCAACTCTCTGTTGGGCACCCAGTCGACCGACCGGTCGACCGGTGGAAGAGGTCGGTCGACTGCCCAGTCGACCGACAGTCGGGTGCGGGTAATTTTCTGCTGTTTCGGAAAGCTGTGTATTTAAAGCTGTTGTTTAATTCTAGGGTTTGTATCTGATTGCTGGGGATTTGCTGGAGCTCTCTTGCATTCAAAGAGGCTGTTAGCAATTGTAATCATCTTCCTGATAATTAATCTCTCTTCTGTATTGCCCCGAGGACGTAGGCATTGTGGCCGAACCTCGTTAGATTTGTTTGTTTGCGTTTGTGCTCTTTCTGGTGATTATTTTGTATTGCTTGGGATTATTCTCTGTGCTTGAAGATTTAAGGGGATTCCTCTATCTGGGTTGTTGTCGCTGTGGGGGCACAACATCTTCCAAGTTCAGAGCATCGTTTGAGGTGGTGGTTTTGATTTATTGCGCGCTCCCTGCATTAAAGAGAAGCACAGATTGGAGATTTGAGTGAATTAGTAACCTTTTTGTTATCCAAATTTGGCGGCATTTTCTTTTATAAAATTTTTGTTATGATGTAGTTGAAGTTAGAAGGGAGATGTACATGAAGCAACTTCCTTCAAACTTCCACCTCACTCATTAAAACATTTCACATGTACATGATATCATAAATAGAGGAGGAGGTTGCATGCAGTGTCTGTGGCCTTTGTTGGCCTCCAAAGTAGGCATTGGTTGTATGTAATCACATGGAACCATGTTTGTCTCAAGAAACATAAATTGCTATTTGTAACCTATATTGATTATTTGAAACAATGAAGAATTCAATGTGTTCACGGATGCCACATTGATTGTATCAGATTACGCCAAATTATAATTATAATTCGATCCTGTGTTTCCTATGAATCTAGATTAAGTTAGAAAATGAGGAAATGATAAAGATTACAGATAATGTGATGAATCAATAAACCCATCAATTTCATTTCATTAGCTGTATAGCTGGAAACAGTTTGTAAACTGTTCTATTAAGCGAAATAACATGCTAATTTAAAACAAGAGAAACCTGTAAGTTCAAAAATCGATTAGACAAAACATCTGGTATATGCCATTGTCACACTCATTCAGATCAAAATCCTAAATCCCTCAACATCGCCATCGTCTCAATTAGAGTTTGCTGCATGATGACAGTGAGAAGACTGATTAACTTTTTGAGATAAAACCGTAAGGTAAGACCCCTGGCATTTCATTACTAAGAATTTAATGAAATATTTTCAAAATAGAAAGGTACATATTTGCATAGAAACACTCATACATAATTAAAACATTTAAGACAAGGACCACATCTTCACAAATGCCAGCAAGAACGTCACTCAAATTTTAGAGCACAAGCTGCTTGTTAGCTAATTAACTTGCTCTTTTAGTTCTGTGGTCCCTATGGGCCTTTTTTGTAGTTGATATTATTGTGGAACTGAAAGTCGACGCTTTGATCACAGGGATCATTCACCATATAAAGCCATCACATTGCATTTCATATGCACATCATCAACGATCTCCTTCAATCTCATCTCCAATCATCTCATTCTGCAACAATGAGCAGTGTCGCTAAGATTCAGCTCATCTCTCTAGTTGTTTGCCTGGTGGCTTTGGCTCCCTCAGAGGCGGCTCGTGCATTCTTCGTGTTTGGTGATTCTCTGGTCGACAACGGTAACAACAACTACCTGGCCACCACGGCTCGCGCTGACTCCCCCCTTATGGCATTGATTACCCGACCCACCGCCCAACTGGCCGGTTTTCAAACGGGCTCAACATCCCTGACATTATCAGTTATGTGTCTCATTACAGATACGTTATGGCGATAGAAACTGTTTTGTTAACCTATGTCTTTGATTCATCTCAGGTGAACACCTTGGAGCCGAGCCCACATTGCCGTACCTGAGCCCTGACCTTCGTGGGCAAAGATTGCTAGTCGGCGCCAACTTCGCCTCGGCCGGGATCGGAATCCTCAACGACACCGGCATCCAATTTGTAATCCACATGCTTTAATTTCAACTAGTCCTTGTCATGTCTGTCAATATTTTTGTTCACATACTGTACTAATTTGAGATATGTGTGTGTGCAGATCAACATCATCAGGATTTCCAGGCAGTTGCAGTACTTTGAACAGTACCAGCAGAGGGTGAGCTCCTTGATTGGCGCAAAGCAGGCGCAGCGCCTCGTGAACCAAGCACTCGTCCTCATCACCCTCGGAGGCAACGACTTTGTTAACAACTACTACTTTGTGCCCATCTCTGAACGATCTCGCGAGTTTTCCCTGCCAGACTTTGTTCGCTACCTGATCTCCGAGTACAAGAAGATTCTTGCGGTATGTTCCCATTGCTAATACACCAGTCTTTTGTTATTTGTAACTTCCAGCTCCTTGCAATTCTCAAAATCACGCATAGTGTTGCATTTGCAGAGACTGTATGAAACGGGGGCTCGTCAAGTCCTGGTCACCGGGACTGGGCCACTGGGTTGCGTCCCGGCCGAGCTTGCTCAGAGAAGCCGCAACGGGAACTGTGATCCAGAGCTGCAACGAGCTGCGGCCTTGTTCAGTCGTCAACTAGTCGAGATGATAAACCAACTGAACTCGCAGTTTGGATCGACTATCTTCCTCGCTGCAAACGCCAAGAAATTGCAGATGGATTTCATATCCAACCCGCAGCAATATGGTAACAATTCTGACGTACATTTTCACTTCAAAGATATCTATCTTCACTGTGAAAGACCAACTGTTCGATAAAATTTTGCAGGGTTCACCACATCGAAAGTGGCATGCTGCGGACAAGGGCCGTACAATGGGATCGGGCTCTGCACAGTGGCATCAAATCTATGTCCTAATAGGGACCAGTACGCGTTCTGGGATCCATTCCACCCTTCAGAGAAGGCGAACCGGATAATTGTGAGCCAGTTGATGACAGGGTCCAACAAGTACATGAACCCCATGAACTTGACCAGTCTCCTGGCCATGACCAACGACAGCTCCTGATGATGAACTCAAACCTTCACCTCAAAATCATGTTTGTTTTGTGTGTGTGTGTGTGTGTGTGTGTCTGTGTGTGTCAGTCTTGGCTTCGCGTTGCTTGCTTTTCATTGCATTGGTAAGGTTGCTTGTTAAGGTTTTAAGGAATTGAATCAGTTTGAGAATGGTTTGCTGTCGCATTGCAGAAATGCGTCACAAGCAATGGATGTTCGCTCATGTGTATTTGGATCAATCATTGATAACTGTATGAATGCTTGATTTTTTTTTTACTCTCTTTTTGTGTGTGTGATCATCAAATACAAGGGATTATCTCATCCGCAGCTAGGGTGACCAGGTTATTTTTATTTTTATATTTAATTTATTTCAATTCAATTTATAGTTATATTTGTAAATTAGCAATTTTGTAACTACTGGTTGTAAATTAATCGACATAAACATTGTAAACTAGACAATAATCCTGAATTACTAAATATCAAACAAACTGAACAGCTTAAAATCTCACTAACTGTAGGCAACATCTCAGCAGTGAATCATTCAATTCTCTTTCTCCCTCTAAAAAAATCAAACAACTATCATTGGAACCCTGGATCACAATTCCTCAAGTAAATCTAAAACCAGCTCAAAATGCTAATATAAGTTTGGCATATAAATGAATCAAGATATTAGGGAAAAGTGAGATAGGAATTTCTTCAGATTTGTGTGTACAATGAGCTCTGTCAAGACCAAACAACAAGAATTGGTGATTGAAGACAGTATTATGAGAGAGAAATTAATGAAGAATTTCACCTCGCCTGCTGCTGATATCAGAATCTCTTACTGTTGTATTTTTTGTGCACAGAACTGAGGTTTTCATATATATATATTTATTATTATGTTGAACTGAGGTTCTTGTTAATCTCATATTAAAGTGGCCCACATAACCTTGGTATTTGCATTGGATTCCTATTAAGTTTAACTGATATAAAGGATGCCCATATAATTGTCACATTTATATAGTTATTTGGTCACTTGAAAATAGAAAAGATACCATGATGGAAAGGTTTATTTTCAAGGGGTCTTTTTGCAAATGTGCGACCCACTTTTCTCCTCCTGCAAAGAAACAAAACTCACGCTCATTTTATTTTTTTAGTCGTGAGAATCCATCGTGAAAAGAACAGAGAGTTTTGTGAAAGGAAAGGAGCAGAGAAAAGAGGATCCATTGCAAGTTAGGGTTTGCAGATTCCAGAGGAAGGATTCAACATCTTCTCCAATCTCCATTCAATCTTTATCAATGGCCTCAGGTATGAATAGATTAGGGTTTTTCTATTATGAAAGATTTTGCATTATATGATTCTTGAGATGTATGGTTGATTCTTGATCCATGGACGTTTTATTCCGCATTATAGATGAATTAATTTCCAACATTTGGTATCAGAGCCATGATTAAAGAATCAATACATCTTGGATTTAGGAATTATGAAAAGTTAGGGTTTTAATTAACAATTCATGAAATCCAGATTTTGATCTTTAATTGTAGAATTGAAGAGGATTCTTGGAAACCCTAAAATCATATATACATTCCTCTAATTATGCAATTAATATGGATCAAATTTAGGATTTTAGAAACCCTAATTTTCCCTAATTTTCCCCGATTTTTCCATAATTTTTGGGATTCGGGCGATAATCTGGAACTGCTGTTCGGTAACTGGATCGTGGGCTATTAGTCGACTATAGGGATTGATTAGTCGACTAATAGTCCATCCCGAAAGTTACCCGACTCTCTGTTTCTAACAGGAGTCGACTTGGGTTTTTGATTAGTCGACTAGTAAAGTGTATAGTCGACTAACCTTTTGGCCAAGTCGACTAATATTTAACCGAGAGTTTGGATTCTAACAGGAGTCGACTAATAATATTTGTAGTCGACTGATAAAGTTTCTAGTCGACTTGTAATTTTGGCCTAGTCGACTGATAAAATGTGTAGTCGACTAGTCATGTAGGTATAGTCGACTAATCCTTGTTTGCCCTAGTCGACTAGACCTAAACCTGTAGTCGACTTGACTTGACCCAAGTCGACTAATAATACTATGTAGTCGACTAATTGTTGCTTAATTCAATCCTTAATGATTGTTAACACATTTAAGCTATTGTGTTAATATTGATTGATGTTTGGTCAAGTAATGTATTGTAGTATTATGGCATTACACAAATAATAGAATTAGAGAATATTATTGGTTAGTTTGTATTCATAAGGCTTATTGATTTAGTAGTTGCCAAAGTGACCTAGGTTAGTAAACCTTATGAATATACAACTACATAAAAGACATGTTAATGAGGTAGACAGTAAAGACAATAATATTCTCGGTGGCGGTTCTAGTTAGGAGATTGGGACTGGCCCAAAGGAAAGTCTCTTTCGAATAATTATGAACCGGGCTAGGATAGTGTAATTTATGCAACCTAGTGGTGTAGAAGTGAATACCCAAAGGTAACATGACTTACTATCTAAGTTGGCATAAATTATATTAGACCTACGTAGGTGATAAAAGTTCTCACCTAAAGAGTGAACACTAGATATGCTTAGGTTTCGCCCAAAGGAGAAATCTGAGTGATATCAATAGTTCATCTTAATTAAATTTAAAGTTATTGTATTGATTCGTGGCCTAATGTGAGCTATGTCCTATTATGTTTCAGTGAACGTCCCCACTTCTCTTCACACTCATGCCACTAGCATTCCGGCCTTGGATGGTACAAACTTCTCAGAGTGGTATGAACATGTACAGTTTACACTGGGTGTCCTAGACCTAGACATGGCCTTAATAGTTGACAAACCTGATGAAGTAACTGCTGAGAGTACAGCAGAACAGGTCAGCCATGCCAAAGCTTGGGAAAAGTCTAATAGGCTCAGTCTAATGTTCATAAAGATGACCATAGCTAATAACATCAAGACTTCTCTCCCACATACTACTAGTGCATCGGAACTTTTGTCTGCAGTAAAGGACCGATTTAAGTCAGCAGATAAGTCATTAGCTGGTACCTTAATGGCTGAACTTACCACCATGAAATATGATGGTAATAGAGGAGTTCAGCAACACATTCTGAACATGTCTGACAAGGCTGCTAAGCTAGGATCACTGGGTATGAAGGTTGATGAGTCCTTCTTGGTTCAATTCATCCTCAACTCACTTCCTTCACAGTTTGGGCCATTCAAGATCCACTACAATACTCATAAGGATAAGTGGAACTTGAATGAGCTAACTAGTATGTGTGTTCAAGAGGAGGTGAGACTGAGGCAAGAAGGACAGCACTCAGTGTTGGCAGTAACTTCAGGGGGTATCCATAAGAAAAGTAAATATGGAAGAGGTAAAAGATTTCCATCAAAGAAAGGAAATGACCATGGGGAAAGTAGCCAAGGTCATAGAAAAGCTTTCACTGTCAAATGCTACTTCTGTGGCAGAAAGGGACATGTGAAGAAGGACTGCAACAAGAGGAAAGCTTGGTTCGAAAAGAAAGGTACAAATCTTTCTTTTGTATGTTATGAATCAAATCTTGCTGAAGTTCCTTCTAATACTTGGTGGATTGATTCTGGAGCCACAACTCACATAACTAATTCAATGCAGGGATTCCTTACAACCCGGAAACCGAAGGAAAGTGAGAGATTCATCTTTATGGGGAACCGTCTGAAAGTGGAGGTCGAATATGTTGGTACTTATCGACTACTTTTGGAGACGGGTCATCAGATGAATCTTGAGGATACTTTTTATGTACCTTCAATTTCCAGGAACTTAATGTCTGTATCCAAATTAGATGTTTTTGGATATTCTGTTTTATTTAGTTGTGGAAAACTCTCTTTAATGTATAATTCAATGCCGGTTGGGCATGGAATTTTATGTGATGGATTATATAAAATTTCATTGAATGATGAGTTTGCACAATCTTTATTGTCTCTGCATTCGAATGTTGGTATAAAACGTGGCTTAATAAATGAAAAATCCTCTATCTTGTGGCATAGGAGACTGGGGCATATCTCCAGGGATAGAATAATAAGATTAGTGAAGACTGGGATTTTGGATGACCTGGACTTCACTGATTTTGATATGTGTATAGATTGTATAAAAGGAAAACAAACTAAACACACTAAGAAAGGTGCCACAAGAAGTAAAGACCTCCTTGAAATAATTCATACAGATATTTGTGGACCTCTTTCCATTCCATGTTTTTACTGGAGAGAGATATTTCATTACCTTTATAGATGATCTATCACGGTATGGTTATGTTTATCTAATTAATGAAAAGTCTCAGGCTGTTGACATCCTTGAGGTGTTCATTACAGAAGTCGAGAGACAGTTAGATAGAAAGGTTAAAATCATAAGATCAGATAGAGGTGGTGAATATTATGGTAGATATGATGAGTCAGGACAACATCCTGGCCCATTTGCCAAATTCCTAGAAAAGCGTGGCATTTGTGCTCAATACACGATGCCAGGTACGCCTCAGCAGAACGGTGTTGCTGAAAGGCGAAACCGAACTCTTATGGATATGGTTAGGAGCATGATGAGCTTCTCTAAAGTACCCAATTCATTGTGGAGTGAGGCCTTAAAGACTGCTATGTATATCTTAAACAGGGTTCCTAGTAAGGCAGTTCCAACAACTCCTTTTGAGTTGTGGACTGGTAGGAAACCTAGTTTAAGACATTTACATGTCTGGGGTTGTCCAGCAGAGGCCAGAATATATAACCCACAAGAAAAGAAATTGGACTTAAAAACAATATCTGGGTATTTCATTGGTTATCCAGATAAGTCTAAGGGATACAAATTTTATTGCCCTAACCATAGTACAAGAATAGTTGAAACTGGTAATGCCAGATTCCTAGAGAATGGTGAATTTAGTGGGAGTGATGAACCAAGAAAAGTAGATCTTGAAGTTGTAAGGGTAAATATCCCAATTACCTTTCCTTCAAGAGAAATTGTTGTACCTCAGCTTGATCATCAAGTTGAGATTCCAGAACAACAAATTAATGTTGGTTCACCACTCCATGAGGATATTCCCATTGAAAATGTTGTAGAACCACCACAACCGGCAGCTTTGAGAAGATCTCAAAGAGAAAGAAGATCTGCCATTTCAGATGATTATGTGGTATATCTACAGGAATCTGATTATGATATTGGGGTAAATAAAGATCCAGTTTCGTTTTCACAAGCCATAGAATGCAATGATTCTAGTAAATGGGTTGATGCTATGAAAGATGAGTTAAAATCTATGGACCAAAACCAAGTCTGGGATCTCGTTGAATTGCCTTATAACTGTAAGAAAGTCGGGTGTAAATGGGTCTTTAAGACCAAGCGCGACTCTAAAGGCAATATCGAACGATATAAGGCTAGACTTGTGGCCAAAGGTTTTACTCAGAAAGAAGGCATTGACTATACAGAGACCTTCTCTCCAGTATCTAAGAAGGATTCTCTTAGAATCATTATGGCACTTGTAGCTCATTATGATTTGGAGTTACATCAGATGGATGTGAAAACTGCCTTTCTAAATGGGGATTTGGATGAGGATATCTACATGGAGCAACCTGAAGGGTTTGCAATTAAAGAACAAGAACACTTGGCTTGTAAATTAAAGAAATCTATATATGGACTTAAACAAGCTTTCAGGCAATGGTATATAAAGTTTAATGATACCATTACCTCTTTTGAATTTACAGAAAACACTGTTGATCAGTGTATATATCTAAAGATCAGTGAGAGCAAGTTTATTTTCTTGGTTCTGTATGTAGATGATATTTTATTAGCCAGTAGTGATCTTGGTTTGCTGTATGAAACTAAAAGTTATCTAACCAAGAACTTTCAGATGGTTGATATGGGTGAGGCAAATTATGTTATTGGCATAGAGATCTTCAGGGATAGATCTCGAGGATTGCTAGGATTATCTCAGAAAGGATATATCAATCGAGTCTTGGAAAGATTCCATATGGAAATGTGTTCAGTTAGTCCTGCACCCATTCAGAAGGGTGACAGATTAAGTGGTAGCCAGTGTCCCAGAAATGACTTAGAAAAGAGTCAAATGCAGAAAATTCCGTATGCATCAGCTGTTGGGAGCTTGATGTATGCAAGCACTTGTACCAGGCCAGATATCAGTTATGCAGTTGGGATGTTGGGAAGATACCAAAGCAATCCAGGAATGGAGCACTGGAAATTAGCTAAGAAGGTTATGCGGTATCTTCAGGGACAAAGGACTATATGCTCACATACAGTAGATCAGATCAGTTGGAGGTGATCGGCTATTCAGACTCAGATTTTGGTGGTTGCCCAGATAGCAGGAAGTCTACCTCAGGATTTATTTTCTTGCTAGCAGGTGGGGCAATCTCGTGGAAGAGTGTGAAGCAGTCTCTCATTGCTTCTTCCACGATGGAGGCTGAGTTCATAGCTTGTTTTGAAGCCACAAATCATGCATTATGGTTGAGGAATTTTATCTCAGCATTTGGTGTAGTTGACTCTATTGCCAGGCCGCTGAAGATATATTGTGACAATACAGCAGCCGTATTTTTCTCTAAGAATGGTAAGTACTCTAATGGTTCTAGGCACATAGAACTGAAGTACTTGGTGGTTAGAGAAAGAGTTGAGAAACAGAAGGTGTCAATTGAAAGTATAAGTACCACCTTAATGGTTGCTGATCCATTGACTAAAGGATTGCCTCCAAAGACATTTAAGGAACATGTTGTAAGGATGGGTCTTTTGGGTAATCTGTAAATGTGTATATGGTACTTGTGTAATTGACATTGTTGTACAAATAACAGTTTGTTTCTCTATTTCCTGTTATCCAATTGTGTGTACACATATTTTGTATGGATGTATGTTAAACAGGAAATGTCTTTACAAGACAATTATAGGGGTCATTATGGTTATGGACTCAATTAGTAAGGGTTATCAATGTTGTGGTACATAGAAGGGAGTATGACGTGGATGTTGTATAACCGCTATGACTCGCATTGATAGTCTAAGCTAATTGCAGTATTACAGTATTACATATTTGGGCTTATCAGTTGTTGTTTTTAAATTCGTGCACGTGTCAGGTTTTTCTGTATGGAATCCAATGGAGTCAAAATGATTTTGAAAATGAGTCTTTTTCTTTTATTTTGTTTTTTCTAAAATTTTTAACCTAATCGGTTAGTGGTCCAAGTGGGAGAATGTTAATCTCATATTAAAGTGGCCCACATAACCTTGGTATTTGCATTGGATTCCTATTAAGTTTAACTGATATAAAGGATGCCCATATAATTGTCACATTATATAGTTATTTGGTCACTTGAAAATAGAAAAGATACCATGATGGAAAGGTTTATTTTCAAGGGGTCTTTTTGCAAATGTGCGACCCACTTTTCTCCTCCTGCAAAGAAACAAAACTCACGCTCATTTTATTTTTTTAGTCGTGAGAATCCATCGTGAAAAGAACAGAGAGTTTTGTGAAAGGAAAGGAGCAGAGAAAAGAGGATCCATTGCAAGTTAGGGTTTGCAGATTCCAGAGGAAGGATTCAACATCTTCTCCAATCTCCATTCAATCTTTATCAATGGCCTCAGGTATGAATAGATTAGGGTTTTTCTATTATGAAAGATTTTGCATTATATGATTCTTGAGATGTATGGTTGATTCTTGATCCATGGACGTTTTATTCCGCATTATAGATGAATTAATTTCCAACAGTTCTAATATGTATTATTATTATGTTTGACAGCGGGTATTTTCACCATCGACCCTCCGATTGTGAACATCTCCCAGTGGGTGTTCGAACAGCTTAATTAATTAATTAATAATGTGACTAATATAGGGGTTGCTATCCTAAAAATAGCAATTTATTCTAAATAATTGTTTAGATAAAAAATATAAATTTTGAAATTACACTACATAAATAAGTGTTGAGTTATTTTAAATGTTTTTTTAGATGAAAATATAAACTAGATCGCCATATTATTGAGTCATGTGTGATCTGAATAGCTTTATATCAGACAATTGAGTGAAAATGGATGCATGTAAATATGAAGTTGGGCCTTTACCTAGTTTCTGTTGGGTATCCTGCTTAACAAGAATCAATCTGATAACTAATCAAGATCACTGAGATATCAACAATCTAATTGGCCAGGTCGGCAAATATCAGGTGGGAGGTTTTCCGTTCAATAGAACGTTTCTTAATTTAAGAACCACCTTTCAATTTCCTTCCTTGGTTAAAGCACCAATTAGACTGAATCTAAGTCAGTCTCGATATACTGTAAAGTATATCCCCTGTATAAAGGACTTAATCCACTTATACAGTATTTAGAGTGAGGTACGCTTAAAGCGAATCTCCTTAAGACAATTACGTCCCCCGCACCGGTGCTAACGGGATAATGGACGCTGGTCTCCCAAGATACAACTCTTTCACGGTATTTGGATAGCACTACCAAATCACCGTACGGTCGAACCTTAGTCAACCAGTACCTTCACAGGTTCTTTGAAGCAGCGGTACAAGGACAAATTTCAAACGAATATTTGCCTTTACTCTTCTGGAGGAGCACCCACTGTTGAGGACGATGGAAGGTTGAAGAATATTCTTCTTCAGAAGTCTTAGATTCAGACAACAATTCTATAAAAGAATATGTTGAATTTTCTAAGCCTTCTTTCATAATGACTTTTGCAGAATCTCCGTTGGAAGTCGCTTCGGAAACCGAGTTACGGATTTCCACTTTCCTATTTGGAAGTCACTTCAGAACTCTACTTCCCAGTTCTGAACGCAGAAAATTGAAGTTCAGAACTCAGAGAGAGAGAAGAGAAGTTTTTGTTGTTGGTGTTGTAGATTGTGTGTTTTTCAATTGAGAATTGGAGCCCTTTATATTGCCTTCTAGGAGTGCCCAACAGGTTCGAACCCAAACCAAAGGTCGCACCCTTTCGAACCCAAACCAAAGGTCGCACCCTTTCGACCCAGCAGTCGTGTCTGTTGGCAGCCCAACAGTCGCAACTGTTGGCAGTCCAACTGACGCGGAGCGGTCTATTGGCGGGCGGATTGGATCCGGAGCGGAGCGGGTCCGGTTCGGGTATGCTTGCAATCCATACCCGCGAGACCCGATTCAAAAAGAACCAGGCCAGGTAGGGAACCCGAACCCGAACCCGAACCCGAACCCAGACCCGGGCCCGAGCCCGAGCCCAGCCCGGCCCGGCACCGGCACCGGCGCCGCCGCCAGCGGCGGCGCGCGCAGCGCGCACGTGTGGGCGGGCATAGATCCCTCCCAATCGCGCGCGAAAACTCCAAGTACCCAAAGGGAACGCCCTTTGTTCTCAATTTTCTCTATTTATACACCATAGGCTTTCATCTCATGACCAATGTGGGACTAAATGCTTTTAGCTACCTTTAGTCCCATTTGGCTTTGAATTAGGCAATCTTTGGACTTGAATATCTCATTCATTCGAAGTCGGAATTGAACATGTGAATATACCACGTTCATCACAAATGGAAGGAGAACACACTCCAACCATTATCCGGTTGATTTGATCAACGGATCTTGCCATAATTCAACTCGAAGATTCACCTTTATATTCTTCAATTCCAACAATCCCCCACAATGAATGGAGATTCAAGGAAATGACACACAAAGAGACTGACTCTATTGTGAAAGGTACTTGAGAAAAGAAACTGCATAAGGATAGGTGAACTAGGTCTTGAACCTTCCATAGCGAAACCTTTATCGGACTTACTGGCTAATCAGTGAACTAGGTCTTGAACTGTTAGCCGTTAGTGTAAGCCAAGTCAACAAGCTTCACACAGTGACTTTCCAAATCAACTTTAGTTCTCTGTTGTGTCCGTTTTGGCCCTGGACATTCTTGATTTCAGAGAGTATCTTTAGGGAATAACAGCCTCCATAGAGATTCCCAAAGAGCCGACCCAACTCTATACTCACATAGGTGATGGACCTATTAAGAGTAGTCTATTCTACTCCACTTGTTTAGTAACAAGATATAGGCATCATTAAAAGCATTTTAAGCTTATCCTTAATCCACTTGTAGAAAAGCACTTATGTGCACCTTAGGAATGGATTGGAGTCAAGCTCCCAAGTGCTTACTTGCTGAGTCAATCATAACTAGTTTTTCCTCTTGAACTTAGTCCGTGGGATCTCCAGTCGCTAAGTGAGGTTTCCATTAAGCTGACTCGGTAAGGTTAGGCTTTTAAACCCATTCCCCTCGATGCGCAGTTTATACGCTCTCCACTTAAACCTTTAGTAAGCAGATCCGCTAAATTATCCTTTGACGATACAAAGTCAATAGAGATAATTTCATTTGAGAGCAACTGCTTCACGGTATTATGTCTACGACGAATATGTCTAGACTTACCGTTGTATAAAACATTTTGTGCCCTAGATATAGCTGCTTGATTATCGCAGTGTATACATATAGCGGGCACTGGCTTTTGCCATAATGGTATATCTTCTAAGAATTGTTGAAGCCATTCTGCTTCTTCTCCAGCCTTATCTAAGACTATGAATTCCGATTCCATAGTGGAACGGGCAATACATGTTTGCTTAGAAGATTTCCATGATACCGCTGCTCCTGCTAGAGTAAATACGTATCCGCTAGTTGATTTTGATTCCTCAGAATCTGCAATCCAATTAGCATCACTGTATCCTTCCAGTACAGGAGGATACTTTCCATATCTCAAGTCATATTCCTTGGTATGTGATACGTAACCCAATACTCGTAGTAGAGCGGTCCAATGTAGATCACTAGGATTACTAGTGTATCTACTTAACTTGCTTACAGCGTAAGCAATATCGGGTCTAGTGCAATTCATTAAATATATTAGACTTCCGATAATCTGAGAATACTCCAACTGGCGTATTCCAGTTCCTATATTCTTATGAAGGTGGATGTGTGGGAGAAAAGGATTTGTATTCTCTTTTATCCCATGATCCTTGAATCTTTCTATCATCTTTTCCACGTAGTGAGATTGAGATAGACCGATTCCATCTAGTGTTCTAGTAATTTTAATTCCTAAAATTACATCAGCAACCCCCAGATCCTTCATATCAAAACTGTTGGATAACATTCTTTTAGTGGACTTAATAATTTCAATATTAGTTCCAAGTATCAATATGTCGTCTACATAAAGACAAACAATGATACATGCATCTCCAACTGTTTTCGTGTAAACACACTTATCGCATTCATTGATAGTGAATCCATCTTTGATCATGACACTATCAAATTTCTCATGCCATTGTTTTGGAGCCTGTTTTAAAACCGTATAAGGATTTTACCAATTTACACACCTTGTGTTCTTGGCCCTTGACTTTAAATCCTTCAGGTTGCTCCATATATATCTCTTCACTTAATTCACCATTTAAGAATGCAGTCTTGACATCCATTTGATGGATATCTAAGTTGTGCAATACTGCAATCGCAATCAACATCCGTATGGACGTTATTCTTGTTACTGGTGAATAAGTATCGAAGTAGTCAAGTCCTTCTTTTTGTCGATAACCCTTGGCTACTAATCTAGCCTTGTACTTATCGATAGATCCATTGGGTTTTAATTTTCGTTTTGAAAATCCACTTACACCCAATTGGTTTACTTCCAGGAGGCAAGTTTACCAATTCCCAAGTATGATTACTTAGTATGGATTCTATTTCGCTATTTGTAGCTTCTTTTCACATTTGTGCTTCTGGGGTTGACATAGCCTCTTTAAATGTTTGAGGCTCGCTCTCAATAGCGTATGCTATGAAATCTGGACCAAAAGATTTTGAGATTCTAAATCTCTGACTTCTTCTTGGTTCAATTTCCGCATTTACAATTGGTTCCTCGGGGCTTTCGTCCCTGAACGCCATCTCGTGTGTTCTTTTCCCAGAAGTCTTATCTGCTTCCCGTTTGTACGGAAAGAAGTCTTCAAAGAACACAGCATCTCGAGATTCGATAATCATATTTACATGAATATCTGGTATTTCTGATTTATGAACCAGAAATCTGTAGGCACTACTATTCAAGGCATAGCCTATGAATACGCAGTCCATAGTTTTTGCTCCTAACTTAGTCTTTTTAGGTAATGGTGCCAGCACCTTTGCAAGGCACCCCCACATTTTGAGATAATGGTAGGAAGGTGTCCTTCCATGCCATAACTCGAATGGTATTAGACCAAGTTTCTTGTGGGGTACTCTATTTAGAATATGATTTGCAGTTAATAGAGCTTCCCCCCACAAGTTCTGCGGAGCTCCAGAATTTACGAGCATGGAATTAACCATCTCCTTCAAAGTTCTGTTCTTCCGTTCAGCAATTCCATTTTGCTGAGGAGTATATGGTGCTGTAGTTTGATGTATTATACCAAAACTAGCACATAACTCACTAAAATCATTTGATTCATATTCTCCGCCTCTATCGGATTTTAGAATCTTGATTTTCTTTTTGAGTTGATTCTCAACTTCGGCTTTATATGTTGTAAACATATTTATTGCCTCATCCTTACTGTTTAAAAGATACACATAACAATATCTTGTACAGTCATCAATAAAAGTAATGAAATACTTTTTACCGCCTCTAGTTGGCATAATCTTCAAGTCACATAGATCGCTATGAATTAACCCTAAAGGTTCTGTATTTCGATCTATTGAGTGAAATGAATTTTTAGCCAACTTGGCCTCAACACAAACCTCACACTTGCGAATTTCTTCCAAGTTGAGTTTAGGAATGTATCCCAGATTAGACAAGTTTTTCAAAGACTTGTAATTTACATGCCCTAATCTAGCATGCCACAAAATAGGAGACTCAAGCAAATAAACAGAAGAATTTCCTTTATTTATTAGCTTCGGGTACAAATACACGGACTTTTTATCTACCACTGCAACATTGGCTTTAAAAAGTCCATCAACAAGATAGCCCTTACCCACATACATCCCTCCCTTAGTAAGTACAAATTTGTCGGATTCAAATACCATTCTAAATCCCTTCTTACTAAGTATTGATCCGGAGATCAAATTCTTGCGGATGTCTGGAACATGAAGCACATCGTTAAGAGTAAGCTCTTTCCCCGATGTCCACTTCAGGATGACCTTGCCCTTTCCTTCAACCTTTGAGGAAGCTGAATTACCCATGAATAGCTGCTCATCTTGCTCTAGCCTTTGATATTCTGAGAATAACAATTTCTCCGAGCAGATGTGCCGAGTAGCTCCCGTGTCTACCCACCAATCCTTATTGTTGGTTGTCAGATTCACTTCTGACACCACAGCTGAAAGGCTTGGAGACTCATGGTCGGTCAAGTTTGCCTGTGGGTGGCTCTTCTTGTTCTTTTTGAGGCGGCTGCGACATTCATTCGCCTTATGCCCCTCTTTGTTGCAGATGTAGCAGGTTCCTTTGAAGCGCATGTTCTTGTCTTCTTGGACCTTGCCTTTGTACCCTTGAGAAGTCTTCTTCCGCTTTAAGCCTTTGAAAGTAGACGCTTTCCCCTTTGAGTCTTCGATCACTTTTGCTTTTGCTTCGTAGGAGTTCTTACTGTTCCTTTTCTCGGACTTTCTGTTGTCCTCCTCGATTCGAAGCCTCACAATGAGATCTTCCAACTTTAACTCCTTTCGCTTGTGCTTAAGGTAGTTCTTGAAATCTCTCCACGCAGGTGGGAGTTTCTCCACGATAGTAGCAACCTGAAAAGTTTCAGGTAGGATCATACCTTCGGCTTCTATCTCGTGCAAGATAAGTTGGAACTCTTGCACCTGACTGATTACAGTCTTGCTGTCCACCATTTTGTACTCCAGAAATCGTCCAACGACGAACTTCTTGGTACCAGTATCCTCAGTCTTGTATTTCTTGTCAAGACTGGCCCATAACTTCTTTGCCGTAGTGATTGGACTGTAGACATTATAAAGAGAGTCATCCAGTCCATTAAGAACATAATTTCGGCAAAGGAAGTCACATTGAGTCCATGCATCAGTTGCAGGCTCTGGTGGATCTTCTTCCAGGAATCTGGCCAGATGAAGAGTGGTCAAGTAGAAGTACATCTTCTGTTGCCACCTCTTGAATTCTGTGCCATCAAACTTTCCTGGCTTCTCCGGCTTCGGGTTAGGAAGTGGAGGAGGCATCAAACTTTGGAGCGGCATGTTTGTTGCCTTGCTTGAGCTATCTTGATTTGTCTCAGACATCTTTCTTCAAGTTCAAGCAGAACTGAAGTTAGTAACTTCAATACTAATTGTCTTAAGATTGTTGGGTATCCTGCTTAACAAGAATCAATCTGACAACTAATCAAGATCACTGAGATATCAACAATCTAATTGGCCAGGTCGGCAAATATCAGGTGGGAGGTTTTCCGTTCAATAGAACGTTCCTTAATTTAAGAACCACCTTTCAATTTCCTTCCCTGGTTAAAGCACCAATTAGACTGAATCTAAGTCAGTCTCGATATACTGTAAAGTATATCCCCTGTATAAAGGACTTAATCCACTTATACAGTATTTAGAGTGAGGTACGCTTAAAGCGAATCTCCTTAAGACAATTACGTCCCCCGCACCGGTGCTAACGGGATAATGGACGCTGGTCTCCCAAGATACAACTCTTTCACGGTATTTGGATAGCACTACCAAATCACCGTACGGTCGAACCTTAGTCAACCAGTACCTTCACAGGATCTTTGAAGCAGCGGTACAAGGACAAATTTCAAACGAATATTTGCCTTTACTCTTCTGGAGGAGCACCCACTGTTGAGGACGATGGAAGGTTGAAGAATATTCTTCTTCAGAAGTCTTAGATTCAGACAATAATTCTATAAAAGAATATGTTGAATTTTCTAAGCCTTCTTTCAGAATGACTTTTGCAGAATCTCCGTTGGAAGTCGCTTCGGAAACCGAGTTACGGATTTCCCACTTCCTTATTTGGAAGTCACTTCAGAACTCTACTTCCCAGTTCTGAACGCAGAAAATTGAAGTTCAGAACTCAGAGAGAGAGAAGAGAAGTTTTTGTTGTTGGTGTTGTAGATTGTGTGTTTTTCAATTGAGAATTGGAGCCCTTTATATAGCCTTCCAGGAGTGCCCAACAGGTTCGAATCCAAACCAAAGGTCGCACCCTTTCGAACCCAAACCAAAGGTCGCACCCTTTCGAACCAGCAGTCGTGTCTGTTGGCAGCCCAACAGTCGCAACTGACGCGGAGCGGTCTATTGGCGGGCGGATTGGATCCGGAGCGGAGCGGGTCCGGTTCGGGTATGCTTGCAATCCATACCCGCGAGACCCGATTCAAAAAGAACCAGGCCAGGTAGGGAACCCGAACCCGAACCCAGAACCCAGACCCGAGCCCGAGCCCGGCCGCCGCCAGCGGCGGCGCGCGCACGTGTGGGCGGGCATAGATCCCTCCCAATCGCGCGCGAAAACTCCAAGTACCCAAAGGGCACGCCCTTTGTTCTCAATTTTCTCTATTTATACACTATAGGCTTCCATCTCATGACCAATGTGGGACTAAATGCTTTTAGCTACCTTTAGTCCCATTTGGCTTTGAATTAGGCAATCTTTGGACTTGAATATCTCATTCATTCGAAGTCGGAATTAAACATGTGAATATACCACGTTCATCACAAATGGAAGGAGAACACACTCCAACCATTATCCGGTTGATTTGATCAACGGATCTTGCCATAATTCAACTCGAAGATTCACCTTTATATTCTTCAATTCCAACAGTTTCAGCCCCATTTTTGTATCTTCACATGTTTGTCATAACAAATTTGTAAGTCATGGGTGTTGGATGTCATTGTTGACCTCTGTGTCATTTGAGTATGTCTATATAATTCCTATCTCCACCTGTCTACATTTGGACCCTGTGGGATGACTTGCCCAGCTGGGCTCTCTTAACCAAAAAAAAAAAAAAAAAAGATGTAGAGTGTGAGACATGCGAAAAGGAAAGACAAAATTTGTTGAGAGCCAAGGAGTTTCCCAATAAATAGTCTGTGTATGTGCACTGGAGATTTTCTGACACAATTTTGGACAATCAAACTCACACCACAAGCGAATGAGTATCTAGATCATCTTGAGATAATTGAAGATTTCAGCACAGCAAACAGGTGAAAACAGAAGATTTTTACGTGAAAATCCAAATTAGAATAAACCACAAGGAGAATGGAGAGAATTCACTGTGATCTCAAGTTTACAATGTATTATATGAAATATTCTTGTGTTTACAACTTCTCGAATGCAATCACCTATCTCGATGAATGTCCAAGTGCATAAATACCATATAGTGTTGTGATTGATGACGCGGATATTTCAGATCTCTATAACCGCATAATTTTCAAGTCGCGATTTCTTCATAACTGCTCAGATAATAGCACCTAATTGTTGAGATTGATGTGCAAAGATTTATGCTATTATCCATAACTGTCTCTACTGAAATTGGGGCACTGAAACATTTAGAACGTAGGAATAATTTGACGATGTAACTGACTCTGTAAATCGAAAAATCTTGTCGTTGAGTTATATCCAACGTGGAGGAGGGAGTTCCTTCGAAGGGCCTTTGTTGTGGGGGTTGGGGCTTCCGACAAATGAGATGGTTCCGTTTGAGTTGAATATTCGGGTGAACGATCCCAGATAGATGTGGTCGGAGAGGAACCTGGTAGTTACGGATGTCGGAGAGGGACCTCGGGTCAGAGGGGAACCTGACAGTTGCGGATGTCGAAGAGGGACTCGGGGCAAGGTCCGAGGCTATTTCTTTGGACCCACGATGATCCAGCTCGTACATCGAGTTTGTTGTTCGCTTGAGATATTTCTCATGCGTTGGGATACGCGTCACGATCTTGACGAGAGTTAAAATCTGACCACTACAACCAGCTAGTTGGCCAAATAAAATTATTACATGCTCTTTAAAAAATATAAGCTATCAACATTTTAAATCATGAATCTTAAATTTATTAGGTAATGCTTTTTAAAGAACATCAAGAACGTTGTAAATATTTACGTAGCAAAGAAAAATAACTAAAATGTCGTGTGATCTATTGCAAAAACACCTAACATGATAGAAGTTGATATGCCTTTATAAAACTTTAGATAAATTATATGCAATCTCAATAGCTATCGATACGCGATAACGCTCACGAGATATCACTACTACTTTTTTTTTTTTTTTTTTTTTTTTTGTGTGTCTGAAAAAAGACACAATTCAATTGAGGCTCCTCATAATCGCACTTAATTCTCTTATCATTAAACATAACGGTGAAATTATCAGATTTGAAAATAATAAATAGACCGAGAGAAAAAGAGACTATAATCATAATGAATTAATTAATCAACTCATTGTCATTTGTTAAAGTATCGTTCTTGATCGTAAAGCCAAGACATTATCAACAATATATTTCTTTAATCAAACAACAGCCCTCACAGCTTGAGGCCCAGCGAGGCCCAGGATTGGCAGCCCTGGGCCCCAAAAGTTCTTAATATTTAAATTTACTTATAGGCCCGATTTGATTCCAGACCCCTTCAGTTACTGGATCCTCGATCGCCGGGAAAGCTCCATCGATCCTCCTCGTCGGCGGTGAGCTCTCCCCCTCCCCTCTCTATTTCATCATTTTTTTTTAATTTTCTTTTCACAGCAAAATTTGGGGCTATACGTTCCATTCTCTCAATTATTTCCCTAGCTACCGTGAAATTTTTTAATGTTATTTTTCTCACGCTCTCGATCCAGAAATGCTAAATTCTCAGAAACCTTTAAATTTGCTGGACATTCAAAGGTATTATCATTGTTACTCTGATTATTTGTTTGTTTTAGAGAAACTCTGTTTATTATTGTTATTATTCGAGAAAATGGAACTGCGTACAACTCCAACTCTCTGTCAATTTTGATCATTTTCTTAAAAAATCAATGTCTATCTTAACGCTGGTACATTCCGATAATGCATAGCGCATTTCATTTGTGTAGGTTGGAAATGGATGAGGTTGTGCAGGCCGTCGAGGCCGCAGAAAAGGAGTGGGATCAAACATTTGCTCAAACTCGAGAACATGATTGTTCTTAAATCTTGAACTGCTTAAACAAATAATTGGCAATCGTTTCAAACTTCTCAAACTTTTGCTCAAATTTTAGTTGAAAAAAGTGGTGCTTGTGTGTTTTTAGCAACTCGAGCAAAGTAGTAAACAAATAATTAAATAAATAAGTAGAACCATATGTAAAAATAGTCATAATTCAATTAGCAAGAAGTGTACTTTATATATAATAAACTATTTTTCTCTAGGGAAGTAAAGATGTAATTGAATAAGCAAGTCACGGAATGTCGGATTTGAAAGTGAAGAAAAACTCTCACATAATAAGAGGAGAAATAGGAAACAAAATAGATGTATCAAAAAAATTAATTAGCAAATAAGGTCGTCTAACATGTAACTTACGAAAGTAAAAGGGTGAATAAGTAAGAAGACATGATACACTTGCTATCTCATGTTATTTCTATGTAGAATAGAGAGTAAACAAATTTAATGAAAAAAATTCACATCCTAGGATATGAGAGAGACCGAGCAAAATTCACATGCTATATGTATGAGCTAGAAAAAAAGCAAGTTATGGTTCACTGTTTTTTGAGGAGAGTTTTAGTTCTATCTTTCCTTTTTTCTATCCAGGAAGAGAGTAATTAATTGATGTTAAAACAATTCACATGCTATGATAACAAGTCAGATAAAACGTAGCACTTATAATATGATATTTTCTTCCTGTGGGAGGTTGTGACTTTGAATGTCCCAACTGTAGTAGCAAACTTATTACAAACGACTCGGGTTCAAAATACATGGAGGGTAGTAGAGTCTTACCGAGGCTTGTTGTGATCCAATTATTTTCTTCTTTGAGGTTGCTTTCTCCTTTTATGGGAGCTTTCTTCCCCAATGTAATGGTTTCCTCTACTTTCTTCGAGGTGTCTCCCTCTCCCGTTGTAGCCTTTCTCCTCTTCCATGGCATAAGCTTATGAACCTCCGTCAAGGATAAATTACTGGTATGGGAGCTTTCTTCCCCAATGTAGTGTTTTCCTCTACTTTCTTCGAAGGTGTCTCCCTCTCCTTTGTAGCCTTTCTTCTCCCGTGACATAAGCTTATGAACCTTTCTCAAGGGTAAATTACTGACAGCTCCCTCAAATTATCATGTTAATTTCTAATAATCCCCTCCAAACGGCTAAAAGACAAGAAAGAACCCTCGACTATCATTTATGATTTAAATTATTGATTATATTTCCTAATTTAAATGCATGTGAGGGAGAGAAGGAGTCTCTTCTGTAAAAGAAGGAAGAGAGTCTCTCCTTTGGAAGTGCCTTCTTCGTAGCACTACAGTATAAAGAGGGGAGAGGGAGTATTTTTCTTCCCTAAAGAACAAAGAGAATCTCTCTCTTCAAAGGTGTCTTCTCCTTATTACTAAGATAATATTTGTTTGACATGTAAGCCCAATGCTTATGAAAGTTGTTACCACAAAATGGGTCTCTGGTTATCTTTGAGTACTTGTTCATTCGAACTCTAAGTATATGTCCTTTCACATTTCTAATAATGTTTCATCAGTCAAATATGTGCATAGACATTATGCACATTTCGCACATATGGGTTTATCATTCTTGACTTCAGGTATTTGGCTTTCTGCAGAGGGGATTAATTACACACAATGTGAAGGATGCAGTTGGTTTGTTTCATCAACAATTTGGGGTACAATGCATAATGGTTAGTTCTTTTTTGTCTCCCTATTATACCATCATCCAGTTAGGTACATAAACATGGCATATAATAACTGGTTCTAACTCTGTTTCTAACTCTATATCTGCATCAATTAAGTGTAAAGCAGAAAACCATCTCATGGTGCCGACATGTGCTGTCAGAGCATATAGGGTCTGTTTAGTTGTCGTAATTGGCCGTAATTCGTAAGTTGTAATTGGTAATGTCTTTTACATTTGTAAATGAGTTACATGCATGTAACCTTTATGGTGTTTGGTTGGTAATATAAAGTTGTAAGTGGAAAAGTGTATTATGCTTTACGTTGTTTGGTTGTCGTAATGTGTAAGTCGTAAGTGAAAAAGTTGATCACAAAATTAACTATTTGGTGATTTAAAAAGTTTTAATATTGCAAATAAATATTAAAAATGCTAAATATTAAAAAAATTTAATATTGACATAAAAAAATAATATAAATTTGTATGACCACAAAATTAACTGTAACTGGGCTGTAAGTGAGTGGTAATTGGGTTGCAAGTGAGGGGTAATTGGGTTGTGTAAGTCTTTTACGAATTACGGTCCAAACAAACGCCGTAGTTGTAACTGGGTTGTAAGTCATTTACGAATTACGGACTTTTACGCGAAACAAACGGCCCCATAGTGTGATGCAGTGGACAAAAAATTATAAGCACAACTTAACTACAAGAATCAAGCCTCCTTCAAATAACGAAAATATACCCTTATAGTCGGTGCTAATGAACTTGTGACCTGGATGTCAAGTGTTTGTGTGTCTAGAATTGGCCGACATGGGAGCCTTCCAAACAATTTGATGCAGGAAACACGACTATATTTTGTGGGTGTGCATACATGTGTCTGCACTCAAATTTCCACATCGCCAAATAGTAATATTTTTAGAATTGGTGTTTCATATTTGTTTTTAACTTGAGGATGATTTATTGGGAGCCACAAAATCCATAGGCCTAAAAAGCATACATTTCACTAGGAACACTTTGCCATGTATCTAACATTTTGTTGACATGTTTTTTGTTGCATGAAGATATCCTTTCTTCAATGATTATCCATTAAATAGTAATGAGATTTTCTATCAAGGACTTCTATACTGTCATTACAGTTGGAGTTTTGCCCAGCATTGAGTAGGGAATTTCGTCCTTATAAACCAGATCCTGCTTGATTGCTGCATATTTGTACTGCTTGGGATGTACCCCCAAATGAAGTTTTGATGATTGGAGACAGCCTTCGAGATGATGTAAGTCGACCCTCCTGTGTTTGAGATGCATTGTTTGGATGCGCACCCAATATTATTCTATGGTAATACTTAGTCCATTTTGGTAATCGTTTTTGTGATTTTTCTTCCTGCCCTTTTTTTTTCCCTTTCCTTCGTGCCTATGTGCACGATGGATGATGGCCTTATCTCTTTGCTGTTGATACCAAAAACTTTTTCTGGCATTTTGGTCGTTCATGCACTTCGATGTAAGCTACATACAGGAAGTTTGAACGTTGTCAAAATGATTTATCTACTGTATACATTGAACATTTTATATTGGTAAGAACATAATAAGTTGATGCATTCACCATCTTACAACGGTGATGCCTGAATCTGTTGGATTCCCAGCTGAAGATGCTTGCTTTGCAAACATCCAAATTTTACTAAATAAAATGGACAGTCTTCTATATTTGTACGCATATTGTGTCATTGAAGTGAATCTCGTCTGGGCCTCTCGGATCCGGATATCAAAGGGAGCCTGGCTCAGTCCAGAAAGCATTGTTTACTTCTACCTGGATGTCTGATGGCCTCTGTCCATTTTCATTTGTTTTGTGGCACTCTTCATTGCTCAAATCTTGTTGTACTTCTTATGTTGTTTCTTGTTGAACAATCAGAACTGAGTTAGATTGGTGTGTGGCTTGTGCAAAACTCGAATTTGGTTTGTGATAAAAAGAGCAGATACAGAGAATGTTCATCTGTAGCAAAACACATTCCTTTGGTTTTGTAATTTGTTGAAGAGAACCAATAGAAGTGCAAGCAAAAAAAGTGATGCTTCCCATTACAATGGAGTAGTGTGTCCCCTTTGTTATTTAATTTGTTGAAAGAATCGATGATCTGCAAAAGGATTGTGGAAAGATGTGTCCCCATTTTACAGTGGAGAAGCGTGTCTCCATTAAAAAAAAGGATGTGTTCAACCGTGCATTGAGTATTTATTGTAAAATAAGTTGAGGCACACTTCTCCTTTTTGCACACTGCAAACTGTTGCTTGGCATGCCCCAAGATGTTGTTAAAGCTCTATTTTTCCCAGAATAATAAATGTAATTTATGGATTTTTTTTCCCACTATTTTCTTGCTTTTGTTTGAACCCACAATGGCCAATGGGAGAGTACAGCATCCAGAAAAGGAAAAGGAAATCTCTTCAATAATAGAGGAAAGAGCTGTCTACGAGAGATTTTGTTAGCACCAACTAACTCCTTTTGCAAGTTATCTTGCACATCAATGAATATACATTGAATTAAGAGTAAGGTTATAATACATTAAAGGTGTAACTAAGTTAAGTTACACACATCATTTTTAATCGCACAAATTTTTTTTTTTTTTTTGTGAGATACAAACAAAAATTAATGTGAGTGGTTCCTGTAAGGTGTTTAAAATATGTTTTTGTGTGATGAAAAGAAGAGCGTATAATGTAACTTAGTTACACTTATATTTGCAAAGTAATAGACTAATCTTTGATTAGAAGTCAAATTTGCTTTAAATGACCTCTAATCTTTTCAATTCTCTTTCGGCTAATCAAAAGTGAATAAAACAACAATAGAGTATCACTAAGGGTTCTGTTGGAGATCCCTTATTTAAGAGGGTGGAGGAGGTTAAGAGATCATTAAAGGGTCATTGGTCTCCAATGATACTCTCTTAAATGTCTCCTGCAACCTTTGTTCTAATATTTTATGTCTTGAATGAGATTCTTATTTATTTAATAAATTTGTAATAAGTAAATTTAATTAAGGGGTTACTGTACCTCAGCCTGCAGGCTGAGAGAGTTTCTCAGCCGGCAGGACGTGGCAATATCAGAGCCACAAATCTGTCATAAATTTTGGCGGACAAAAACTTCAAAAATCTCGTCTAATTTAATGTCAGTAATGAAAACATTGTATTTTTCGAAAATACCCTCACTCACAACTTTTTACCTTATGTAAAAACGTGTCCTTTCAAAAAAATTTACAGATCTAAAATTTCACCTAATCATTTTGTTTAAAAAAATTTGTTTAAAAATTATAAATTTACAGACCTGGTCGCAGTGTCGAACCGATCGCAGTTTTTTTACATTTGTATTGTACATGACTGCGACCTTGGTCGCTGTGTCGTCCCGGGTCGCAGTTGTTTCAATATTCGTTGTAGTGTCATACGACCATGGTCGCAGTGTATTTAACGTTATTTATTTTTTAATTTCCCTAGTCGCAATTTGTTATGTTTGCAGTGTACACTGTAGATGACTGCGACCTTGGTCGCAGTGTCGAACCGGGTCGCAGTTTTTTACATTTGTATTGTAGATGACTGCGACCTTGGTCGCTGTGTCGTTGTGTCGTCCCGGGTCGTAGTTGTTTCATATATTCGTTGTAGTGTCATACAACCATGGTCGCAGTGTATTTAACGTCGTCTGTTTTTTAATTCCCCTAGTCGCAGTTTGTTATGTTTGCAGTGTGCACTGTAGATGACTGCGACCTTGGTCGCAGTGTCCAATCGGGTCGCAGTTTTTTACATTTGTATTGTAGATGACTGCGACCTTGGTCGCTTTGTCGTCTCTGGTCGCAGTTTTTTTACATTTGTATTGTAGATGACTGCGACCTTGGTGGCAGTGTTTTAAAAATTATTTGTTTTTTATTCTCTTATAATTTTTAAATAATCATTGGTCTAAATTTTTTATTTTTCTAAATCTGACAACTAGCGGTTAAAAAATTGTCTTGTGGGAAAATAATAATAAACAATAAGGAAAGTTACCGAAAGAGCAGCTATTCATAAGGGGTATTTGGTAATTTAACTTCTTCCTATAAGCGGGCCGCAAGTCAGTGAGGTGACAAATTGAGCCACGTCACCGCAGGCTGAGAGAGTTCTCTCAGCCCGCAGGCTGATATACATTTTTCTCTTTAATTAAATATTTTATGTATTAATTAATTATTAAATATTAAATTGTATTAATTATTAAATTTTAATCATTAAAAATTTCATGTATTAAACTAGTATTTAATAATATATTTGTTGAAGGCTCAGATTTTTCAGCTCCTTGGAGATGGTCTTACTTCTCTTGCATTAACACCTAAAATAGTGAACTGAGTTTTCGAAGCAAATTGGTTTCCCATTTTTTCACAATCACCATAAAACAATGATAAATGCTTTTATTACACTAATACAACATATTATTGGAAAAAAAATTAATAAAATTCAAGAGGGGTCACCGGTGTTAGTCTTGTGTATAGAAGAATTGTGTAAGTTGTAAGCGTGTAAAAATAACAATTTCAATAATAACGATAGATACTCTCTTAAAATAATCCATCAACGGCTTTTATTATAATGTATTTATGCAAAACATGCAAGTTTGTCAACTCTCTACGTCCGTTATCATTAACTAGGGATAGTTAACGGGACGAATCGGGTTGATTCGTCCTGTTAGCTAACGAATCCATTACGAGACCGGTTAAACCCGTCTCGTAACGCATCCAAACGAGACGAATCAAGTAATCGGGGAACGAATCGGGTTTCTTGACCCGATTCGTTACCCGGATTTGCCGAGACGGGTTGGACTCGTTTAGGATTTTATTATTATTTTATTTTTGAAAATTTCAAATTTATCAGACAATTTTTTGAGTTGTTGAGGGTTAGAAAAAATAAATAAATAAAATAGGGGTCTGAAACTAATTTTTCCGTCTCACATATATAATAATAAAGGACTTTAAAAAAAAAAAAAAAGAAAGAGGAGGGGCTGGGAAAATTTTCCCTGACCCGATTCATGGGACGAATCTGACCCGTCCCGTTTAAACGGGACATGTCAATTCGGGTTGACCCAAACAAAGGCGGGTCCCGGTCGACCTCAATGTGCATTGTGCGACTCAAACAGGGCGCACAGGACGGGACGGGTCGAAACTTCGACCGCCCCATTAGCCATCCCTACCATTAACACCTCACACGTTGTTCCCTTAGCTGGCGGCGAGGTTGAGAATCATCACAACTCACTCTTTCCCCCAATAAGTAGGATTATAATTTGAATTGTTGGTAATAAATCTGTTGAAATCAGTAAACGGTCCGTTAACGTTATCGCGTCCTCTTTCCCGCCAATTTTTCAAAACAACCAAACGGCGTCTATGCCCCCCCTTCACGAATCACGCCCCCAAGCGTATCTCGGAAGATATCCCCCACATTAAATACGCCCAGATACGGTTCCCCAACCCTTCCAGAATACATCACCCCTCAACCTCATGCTGACGTGTCGTCCCCTCCCAAAACAGCCATCCAATCAACACAGCCCACGTCATCACTCCACACTCAGCTCCTTTAACGGTTGACCCCTCGCGCGCAACCTGAGAACAGGACAAAAAAGAGGCCCCTGCCACCCCAGTGCACTTCCGGTCAAAGAAACTGTTCGCGCGGTGCAGTAGACCGCAGAATCCTGAACCGGTTTTAAATTCCTGCATCGATTCTGCTGCAGATTCTGCACGCGCGCCTGCGAGCAACCTATAAAATCCCCCTAAAGCCTATACACAAAAACAACAAGAAAACGGGGGGGGGCAAAAAAAAAAAATGAAACCTCTCTGAGTTTCTCTGCGCCCCGCCCCTGGTCCGGTCACCGTTCGCAACTCCCCGAGAGAAAAAAAAAAACCTTTCACGCTTCCCAAAATACCCCTCTCTCTCTCTCTCTCTCACTCTCTCACTCTCTCAAATCAATTACTACTAATTACTCCATTGAAATTGAAATTTTAGGATCAAAACAGAGGGGGGGACAAGCGCGCTGGGCTGCGGTGATCGTGCCGCGATGGGGAAGAAGGAGATGCTGGTGGTGGAGGTGGTGGCGGCTCACAATCTCGTGCCCAAGGACGGCCAGGGGTCGTCGTCGCCTTTCGTGGAGGTGGAGTTCGAGCACCAGAAGCAGAGAACCCGATCCAAGTCCAAGGATCTCAACCCCATCTGGAACGAGCGGCTGGTGTTCAACATCTCGGACGTTGATGATTTACCGAATCGTTCGATCGATGTTTGGGTTTTTAACGAACGAGGTCAGAACACCGCCGGCAGGAATTTTCTAGGGCAGGTGAGGGTTCCGGCGGCAGGGATCCCCGCCCCTGACGAAGAAGCGGCGCCGCAGCTTTTCCCACTCGAAAAAAGAAGCCTTTTTTCGCACATCAGAGGTGAGATCAGTCTTAAAATCTACAGGACTAACGGCGGTGACGGCGATCTGACGGTGGGGTCCACCGACCAGAAAGCGGCGGTCGCCAAGGCGAAGAAGCCGGAGAAGGCGAAGCAGCGGCGGCGGCAGCAGCAGACGATCGTGGTGGGGCCCACGGAGATCCAGCCCCCGCCAGCGCAAAACAAGCCGCTGGTGGTGGGTCCTGTAGAAGTCCCCGTCCTGCTGCCGGAGCCGACCCTGCCGGCGAGGCCCCCGGTTGTGGGTACCGATCTCTACCACGGTCTGGGTCCCGTCACCGCCGGCAACGACTTTTCCCTGAAAGAGACGCGGCCTCATCTCGGCGGGAATTCTCTCCACAAGGACAAGACCAGCTCCACCTACGACCTCGTCGAGCAAATGCAGTACCTCTACGTCCGCGTGGTCCGCGCACGCGACCTCCCCACCGCCGGCGGCGAGACCCACGCTGAGATCAAGCTCGGTAACTACCGCGCGGTGACGCGATCCAACGGGGCCCACTTCTACGACCAGGCTTTCGCCTTCTCCAAAGACAGCATCCAGTCCTCCGTCGTCGAGATCCTCATAAAGGAAAAAGACGGCTCGGACTTCATCGGTCGGGTCGGGTTCGACCTCACCGAGGTCCCGAAGCGGGTGCCGCCCGATAGCACACTCGCCCCACAATGGTACAGAATGGAGGACAAAAAGGGCGAGAAGGGAAAAACAGAGATTATGGTCTCTGTCTGGTTCGGGACCCAGGCCGACGAGTCGTTCGCCGAGGCCTGGCACTCGAAGTCCGCCGGCATGTACGGCGACGCGATGGGGTCCATCAAGTCCAAGGTCTACGTGGCGCCCAAGCTCTGGTACCTCCGCGTGTCGGTCATCGAGGCCCAGGATCTCGTCCCCGGCGAGAAGGGGGCGACAGCTGTCGGTCGGTTCCCGGAGCTCTTCGTCAAGGCCCAGGTCAACAACCAGCTACTCCGTACCCGACCCGCTTCCACCCATCCGACCCGCTCTCCGTCGAACCCGTTCTGGAACGAGGATCTTCTCTTTGTCGTCGCCGAACCGTTCGACGACGTGCTCATCGTTTCGGTCGAGGACCGTATCGGGCCGAACCGGGACGAACCGTTGGGCCGGTTCATCGTGCCGGTTTCGGTTATCGAGCGGCGGTTGGACAAGCCGGTGGCATCCCGCTGGTTCGGGCTCGACCGCGGGTCTGCGTCGGGTCGGTTTGTGAGCCGGATCCACATGCGCGTGTGTCTCGACGGCGGGTACCACGTGCTGGACGAGGCCACGATGTACAGCAGTGACCTCCGCCCTCCGATGAAGCAGCTGTGGAGCCCACATGTTGGTGTTCTTGAACTGGGGATTCTGGGCGCAACGGGTCTGATGCCGATGAAGACCCGAGAAGGGAAAGGGGGCACTACTGATGCGTACTGTGTCGCCAAGTACGGGCAGAAGTGGATCCGAACCCGAACTGTTGTCGACTCTGTTTGCCCCAAATGGAACGAGCAGTACACATGGGAGGTGTTCGATCCTTGCACCGTCATCACCATCGGAGTCTTCGACAACTCTCACCTCAACAACAATGGAGCCCGGGACGCTTGGGTTGGGAAAGTGCGGATCCGGTTGTCGACCCTCGAAACAGATCGGGTGTACACGCACTCGTACCCGCTTGTGATGCTGCATCCGACCGGAGTGAAGAAGATGGGCGAGCTGCACCTTGCAATTCGCTTCTCTTGCATCAATGCCGGCAACATGCTGCACTCTTACATCCGGCCATTGCTTCCTAAGATGCACTATGTTGACCCGCTGCTCGTTCGCCAAGTCGATAATCTCCGGGTTCAGGCCACAAATGTCGTGGCGGCGAGGCTGGCCCGCGCCGAACCGCCTCTCGGCCGAGAAGTTGTCGAGTACATGCTCGATCACGGGTCGCACTTGTGGAGCATGAGGAAGAGCAAGGCTAATTTCTTCCGGCTCGTCGCTGTGCTCTCTGCGCCAATTGCGGTCTGCCGGTGGATCGAATCAGTTCGGAGCTGGCAGCATCCGGTGCAGTCCTTGCTGTTTGTTGTGACCTACATTGTATTTGCGGCCGCACCTGAGCTCATCCTGCCGACGGGGTTGGTCATGATGGCTATTGTCGGACTGTGGAGGTATCGGTCGAGGCCGAGGCACCCGCCGCACATGGACACTCGGTTGTCGCATGCAGACACGGTGTTTGCCGATGAGCTGGATGAGGAGTTTGATTTGTTCCGGACGAGCCGGAGTGCGGAGATCGTGAGGATGAGATACGATCGGCTGCGTAGCGTGGCCGGGAGAGTGCAGACGGTGGTAGGGAACATAGCGACTCAGGCGGAGAGGGTCCAGGCTCTGTTGGGGTGGAGGGATCCGAGGGCGACGTTCTTGTTTCTGATGGCGTGTTTGGTGATGGCGGTGGTGATGTACGCGGTGCCGCTGCAGGTGGTGGTCGGGGCCTGGGGCTCTACGCCCTGAGGCCGCCGAGGTTCCGGACGAGGCTGCCGTCGCCGCTGATGAGCTTCTTCAGGCGGCTGCCTACCATGGCTGATAGCTTGCTGTGAACTGTGAAGGATAGAGATACAGGAACTGCTACTTGTTTGTATTGGATTGGATTTTTTGTGTAGGTCTTTTGTTGATGTATTAATTCAATATGAGGGGTTTTGCGTTCCAGCTAACTTGGCTTTCTAGGGACATGTTATATCTTTTTAAAACCGGTGTTTTCTCTAATCAATGTAATCATCTGTAGACGGTCTCCACTTGTTTGTGGAAATGTGGCTTAGGTTTTTTGGGACTATGTGACTACTGGGACTGATTCTGATTCCATGATTGCTGTTTAGATTATAATCAAATGGTTCTGATTCATGATTGTTGTTTAGAATGTGGGATTACACATGTTGTTTATATAGTGCCCAGTTTTATGTTATCATTGTACATTAACAGTTGGCTGTTCAAAGCTCCTGAAGACTTGGCAAACACACAGATCAATTTTAGTCACTTCGGATTGCGAGATTTTATGTATTTTATATTCAGACAAAAGATAGAAATTCATTATCAGATTATGATGAAATTAAGATACATTTCTTTTTTTTATGAGATAATAAAAAATTGAGATATATTTCAAGACATCCAGAATAAAAGAGAGCACACATCAAAAGCATCGCCAGTTTCAGTTATAAGATTTTGATCTAGAATAGTAGTATTATTATTATTTTTTTCTCATAAAAAAGATTCTTTTACCAAATCCAAAATTAACAGCAAAAAAAAAAAAAAACAGGACTCATGAAACACGCACATCGAGTCTCTCTCTCTATATTATTGAAACCACAATCCAAATTGAATCACCTACGTCACATCAGTAGGTAGTTTATCATAGACCCGAACCCGATCTGATCTCTCGATCAGTGCTGCTTGGTGGAGGTGGTGGTGGTGCGAGTGGTGGTGGTGTCCCCGGTGCTCGACGCATCGGCGGCCCCAATCCCCACTGCATTTTTCACGGCGTCTGCAGCCCCTTGTGCAATATGCATCACTTGGCCCCCAGCCTTCAAATTTTCAGTCAAAACAAACATAAATAAATAATCAATCAATCAATCGATTTTAAACCCAAAAAAATACTGAATGTCAAGATTGTAATTTGAGGGGAATTGAGAGGGCATTTGTTGAGAGGACCTGCTGGAGGAAGCCTGCGGCCTTCTCGCCGCTCTCGTGTGCGCTCTGGGCAGCGTCGGACGCCTTGTCAGCGGCGGGCTGCATCATGTGGTCAGCCGTGGCCTGCACGAATCATCAAGCGAAACCAACGGTCAGATGATGGAGGACCACGTTAAGCTAAAGAATTCATGCCAGATCTCTTACCTGGCCCTCGCCGCGGGCCTTCCCAGCGCCGAACATTTGCTGTGTGCTCGACATCTTCTTTCGATAAAATTACAAAAATAGGATTTTAATTCTTTTTTCCTCCCTCTCTCTCTCTCCCCTCCCCCTCTCTCTCTCTCTCTGTTTGCTTTGCTTTGTTATGGCCAGTTGGCTCGGTTTATATAGAGCTCACATGGGAGCCAGTGACTGACACGTGGCAGTAGCATTGCGTGGGTGAGATTGAAAATTGGGATTAGCTCCTCTTTTTAAGCCTATTTTCTTTCTTCCCCATTCTCCTGTGAAAAATAAGGTTGCTTACAATTAATAAATATTAATTGAAAAAAGAAAAAAAATTGTGAGTGTGAGACCGTTCATAACGTAAATTTGGCTGGATTCTCACATGGATCCTTCGTGGACGCTGACATGGATATTAAAATATATCATTCTCTAATATAAATCCTGAATTTTCAATACAGATTTGAATACAAATTTAAAGGTGAAATTTGATTCAAACTCTGGGACCCAATCTAAGATAATATAATCATAACTATATGTATTTAGTCACCCTTGTTCTTGACCCATATATTTATATATAACTCATTCATTAGCCATGATATTTAATCCTCCATTATGCTTCGCACAACAAATACCCATTTTCCTTTTCTTTTCTACTACATTTGACAGTTTGAGAGTTGTAATTTGAATTGTTGCTTGGTTTGTTTCTTCTTATAATGATTTCATCTCCATAAATAAAGAAATTTGTTAATTTGCGCACAAAGAGTTCAAACCCCTCAAACTTTGTTTCATAATTTTTATGTGCTTCTTAGAATTTTCAGATATTCTACCACTTTAATTGTTTATTTACACCAAATTTTTTAAGAGCCTAATATTATTTAATTAGTTTATTTCTTTGTTTCTAATTAACAAGAAAGTGTCGCTTTAAAGTAATAACTAGGTCCCTTTTTTGGTTCTCCGTGCACTAGGAAGATCTTTATCATTGATAAACCTAATTAGAATGCTAATAAGTTTTCTCTAAAATAATTAATTTATATGTGCAGCATCCTTAGTTAGTGTCCTTGAATTCCACGTGTTCACAAATTTTTCTTATCAATGTCGTCTTCTTTTCTCATTTTAATTTACACAACGATTTAAATACTAATTGATTATTTTTTTGATTATAAAAAGAAATTCTTGTTTTCCATGAAATAAAAAAATAAAAAGTGTTTATTGTAAAACAACAACAACATTTAAGTTCTAATTAGGAAAAAATGGAGGAGATTAAATTAGTCCTTTATAAGAATTACAATTTGTCTTTATTAGATTCATGAACAATAACGATCTCCATGCATGCCTATCAAGTGGGGAAAAAAAAAATTAGGGATCAAAATTGTCATTTAGTTATTTATAAGGACTTTTTTGTGTTTAGCTAATTAACAAAGAACTCTATTGTCATAAACCAGAAAATTTTTAGGAAAAGAATTTCGAAAGGAACAATTGACAAAAATCACAAGAATATTTTGAACAAATATTGCTAAGTTGCAGTTTAATACCATAGAGTTTCATTGATATTGCATTTAAATACCCTATTGATTTCTTTATTGCACTTAAATATCTTATAATATTATGACATTATCACTGAATACTTTGTTACCCTCTGTTAGCTTATTTTTACAATATTCTTTAGAATATTCTCTCACATGAGAAACATAGGACTTTTTTGGACAATTATACTCTCTTCCTCGTCTTTGTTCTTTGAACTTATTTTTCCCATTTCTTGAGCTACGAGCTCAATGCTTGTTTTCCTCTAGCTCTTTCCTTCTTTTTAACACATTTTGCTATTCTTATTTTTCTATGACGTCTTCTTCTAAGAATTATCGTCCAAAATCACTTTAGAAAATAATTTTAGGACAAAATTTTAAAATCATATATAGCTTGTTTCGGATTACCTTGGAGAAATTTCAAAACCATCATAGAGAAATTTTATAAATAAAAAAATAGTATTTTTAGAATCTTTATGTTTCACATTTTCTTGAAGAAATTTTAATCATATTTTTCTCGTGCTGTGTTTCTCTGAAAATTAAAGTTTGAAAATAAAAGTTTGTCACGAAAATATAATTAGAAGATGAGAATAATTTTATCCTTCTAACTTCATTGTTAAAGACTGTGATTGCATTTACTTCTAAAAACAAACTACAAGATATACATGCAGCAAAAAAAAAAAAAAAAGCAACAAAGTAATAAAGTGCAATTTAGCCAACAAAAGAAGAGATAAATCTTGTATTAAATCTCAACAAGATTATTTACATGAATCCAAAATCACCAATAGTTTGCTTGCTTGACACGAAAACAACAACGAGAAATCACTACAGGACTCGGAAAACACATCGGGTCTCTCTAGACATTATTGGATGACTGACTGAATCACGATCTCATTCCCAATCACTGCTTCTTGGTGGTGGTGGTGGTGGCGGTGGTGCGAGTCGTGGCGGCGGCGGCATCGGCGTTTCCCATGCCCACCGCATTCTTCACAGCATCTGCGGCCTCATTCGCAATGTGCATCACTTGCTCCCCAGTCTTCAAATTTTCATACAAAACAGAAAAGTTAAATAATTCATTTGTTTTAAAAAAAAATACTTAATGGTGAAATTGTAATTTGGGGAGAAGGAAGGGGCATTTGTTGAGAGGACCTGCTGGAGGAAGCCTGCGGCCTTCTCGCCGCTCTCGTGTGTGCTCTGGGCAGCGTGGGACGCCTTGCCGGCGGCGGGCTGCAACATTTTGTCAGCCTCGGCCTGCACGAATCATCAAGCGAAACCAACGGTCAGATGATGGGGGAGCACGTTAAGCGAAGGAATTCACGGGAGACATCTTACCTGGCCTCGCCCGGCCTTTCCTGCGCTGAACGTTTGCTGAGTGCTCGACATCTTCGTTCGAGAAAACTACGAAAATAGGATTTTAATTCTTTTTTCTTTTTCTTTTTTCCTTTGTTTTGCTCTGCTTCGATTATGAGCAAATGGGTCGGTTTATGTAGTGTTTGGATGGGAAGCCAGCGACTGACACGTGGTAGGTGCGGTTAGTTATTGTTGGGTTGGAGACCGGGTAATTTTCCTCCTGACTCGGTGATGCCGTTAACATCAAAGGTGCGGTCAGCTATTGTGATGGACTTTGAAGTGGACCGTGAGCCCAATTAATCTGATGCTTGTAGTTCCTTCTACAAAAGGGTGGGCTGGGCTGAGTCTGGCCTACAAAGAGCCTCTGAATCATTCCCTTTTTCTTCGAATTTGAGCTGACGTTTGTGCCCAGCGACAGTTCTGTCCCCTTTCCCCCGATAAAATTTTGTTAGTGATGCAAATCTACTTGAATTTGTGTTACAGTTTCGTTTTTTTTTTTTAATTCTGCAAATTTATCTATAAGATGTATGCAGAGGAATTAAAGGATGCAAGAATTTCTGTCATGAATGGTGCTGAACTGATAAGAATACTGCTAAACTATTATATTTTCATCCCAACTCTTTTTTTAGCGGTACAAGGTAAAATTTTTGTTCATGACTTCACAAGTTCTTGGTGAAGCGTTTTCTATCAATTTTTATGCATATAGGTCATGAAGATTTTAAAACTCTCGTGTTCTCATCATGCGTGAAAACATTAAAACGAAATCCAGAGATTGTTTTGGAATCTATTGGAGAATTGTTGAAGTCAGTCAATCTGGACATGAGCAAAAAATATGCAACTGAATTCCTTTCAGTTGTCTTGCCACAAGCTCGGCATGGTGATGAAGGAAGGAGGAGGGTTAGGGCGCTGGATATTATTGGCTGTTCGAGTCAGAAGTCTACTGGTTCAGACACTCAATCTTCAATGTTCAATGCAATTAAAAATGGTTATAGGAGGTTGGTTTTTTAACAATTTATTTCATTTTTATGCAGTTGCTAGTTCTTTTTGGTTCTACGTATTTGTTATCATTAGATTGAAATCTTGTGTACACAATGCATATGGGTTCCTTAAAAACATGACTCATTATGAGCAGGTTCTGAAGGCAAACTGTCACTTCCTGATGATTCTGCTACCAACCTGAAAGATACAGTAAATGCGCATGAAGCCACATCATCGAGCAAGAGCAAAATCTAGATAAGTAAGAAGTACAGACATGGGAGACATGGATTTAACACAACCACCATATCCAGAAAGTTTGCTACCTATTAAAATAAAACAAGATTATAAATAATCTAAACCTACAACAAAGATTCATACACTCTCAAATGAGAACTATGGCCTTCAAAAGTTTCCATGTCACTCTTTCTTCACATACTAACGTCAATTGTCGACGCTAGATATGTTCATTTCTATAAACACTGTAAATCATTGGAAGAACATACACCCAACCATTCCTCCTCTGCCCTCCTACTAACAAAACCAGTTTAAACCCATTCATATCACAACCAGATGGCAGCATATCAAGGCATCACCTCATGCAGTATATAGGCTGCAAATTCCAATTATTTTGTCATCATTTTCCATAATCAATTTGGATTTATTGGAAAATCAATGTGCTAGAAATTAAAAAAAAATTGTTTCAAAATTCCTTAGTATCCACTAATCAAATAAAGACGCCAACAGTCAAACAAGCAAAAACACACTGTGTTGCATTCCATTGATGCCATCCAATCAAGTAATCAAAAAACTTAATTATTCTCACCATTTCTAATAATAATAAAAAATACCATTTTGTAGCAAAACATCCACTTAATCCCCAAACATACAAAAAATGCCATCTTTTATCAATCGAAGCATCAGAAGCCCCAAATATCAAGCAAAAACACCAAGATTCAACAAAAATCTCAAGCAAAGCCGATCTTGTACGTCCTCAGGTAGGTAGTCAACGGAATGTACCCCTTCTTCCTGAAAGGCTGCGCGAAGAGGTCGCGGGTCCGAGCACGGAGACCGTGGCCGGCCGTGAGGATAATTTTAAAAATAAGAAAAAAATTGAGGAATAATTGGGCAATTAGATTGATTTAAAGGGTAAATTTAAAAGATACAACGGGGTAAATACGAGAATAACCCAAAAGAAACTTCATAACTTTGATAACCATCAACTCCTATTTCTTGCTTCCAATCTACAAGATTTGGTTCATGTGTTTGAGTCACACGCACAAACTATAAGAGTGCTAATCACGCGTTCAATCATGCGTTTGCGTGATTGGCACTCTTATAGTATGTGGCTCAAACACATTAACCGAACCCCCAATCTACAAGCCCATGTCTCTCACCAGGAAACTAAAGAAACGGTGAAAAACTGATGCCCAGTCCAGCATACAACTAGACAACTACAGTATACATATATAACTTCAATGTTGAAAAATGCATTAAGTGTTGGATATTTTATACTATTTTCTAAAACATGCAATATCTTACAAATTAAATTAAGATAAAATAACAAATTATTCTAACATGTAAAAAACAATTATATTAAAACAAAATAAAAGAATCTGGCCTGGGGAATGCAGTCGCGATGTCGCTGCCCTAAAGGATCAAAAGCCCGTCTCCTTGTCCAAACGTTGAATCGACTTTGTCCCCTAGCGGTAAAGGATCCCCGGATTCACCAGCACTCAGCCCAGGACGGTGGGCAGAGCCTCTGCTCAAATGAAGAAGTTGCCCAGAAAAATAAAGATGAAAATTCTTTTAAACACTGAAGCCATTCTCACGAAGAGTAGTCTTCAGGTCTTCTTTTAAGACGAGAAAAGAGAAATGAGTTGTGTCTGTTGCTATTGGAGTGAGGGTCTATTTATAGACTTAGAACCCAAGTTGTTGTAACCACTCCAACAGAAAATCCAAGCAGTTGAGATATTTTCTCAACCGATTTTGATTCTAAGACTTGGTCAAAATGACTTAGTAAAACAAAATCTGAAATGAAAGCTTTTCCTTTTTATTTTAATTCAAAATATCCAACAGTCCCCCCAAAAGCTTGAGTTTCAGGGAAGACATAATAAAACAAATCAATAATAAATAACAATCAAATCATAAAACACGAGTAAAATTTGGGCAACATCATACTGTGAATTCGGGACAGGTGGACTACGCCTGGAACCTTCCTTAGTGAATTCATCGCCATCTGAGAGACATAGTGGACTACGCCTGGAACTAGCCTCTTTTACCAGATATTGATAGAATACACACACAGTAAGTCTTCATCTATTGAGCGAGCGAGTTGAGCATTAAAGGCCATGCTCACAATAACCGACTCATGAGAGTTTCTAGGGTCAGCCCTGCCCCCAAACGCGGCCATCACGGTTCCTCTCACGTAGGTAAGTCCTCCAAGGGTACTACAGCTGGATAGTATACCCTCCACACTATATGCGTTGGACTTATTAAGAGTTAAACTCATCCTTACCTAGCTGTATCATAAGAGCATCTCACCATAGAGAAGGGGTAGTAGCTACAACGCTACATATAGGATATAAATATATCCGGGTTGATGCTCCACACGAGTTTCACCAGTCCAGCTTGTTACTATCACATTGAACCTCTTCATGGAACCAGCTCCCAATCAAGTAGGTTGGTTCTCGCTGTCGGTGAACTCTACTATGGGCTTAACCCTATCTCCCTCGATGAAACTAGGACTATACTCCTAGAAAGACCCTTAATCAGAATGACTTTATGTTTTCTAGGGTCAGAAAATTAGCTTAACAGCCTTTTATTTTTAAGTTGTGACAGTCAGAGATTTAACCCTTCATGACCACATTATTATGACTCTTGACATCTTTTATTAGACCTATAAAATCTTTGGGTAATTGTCAGAGTCTCCCCAATTTGAATCCCAATTTGAAATTATAAGGTAACCTTAGTTTATGATAAAACATATATACATTGTATTTGATTATTCAAATATTTAAAGTATATATGTCTATATTTATATGCTAAAGAATAGTCAAGAAATTTAGGCAATCTAGCTTTATTAGATCCCAATTAAAGTTAGATGGGAAACAAAATCGCACATGGTTATTCATCATCCTGTACATGGCTAGGATTCCAATTCTAGCTAATTTATCATGGTCCGATTATTATTTACATCAAATTCAATGTTAAAACTCGAATCAACCATAATTTGTAATCAGGGCTAATTATAGATAGATTTAGTTATGTCCAAATGGTGATAAAATTAGGGTTATAATCTAAACAATCATTTTTAAAGTTATGGTGTACAAAGGCTGATGATATATTTAATAAAAAATTTTGAATATTGGGTTAGTCAAATCTCAATTTTATCAGTCTAATTGGCCAGGTCGGCGTAACTCAGGTGGGAGGTTTTCCGCACTTGGCGTTCCTTAATTACAGAACCACGTTGAGTACTCTTCCTTCGTTAAACACCAATTATATGAAATTTTGAGAAAATGATTTACCCTTTAAAGGAAATGATTTACTCTTTAATTTTATTATCCTATTGATCTAAAGAAACTCAAAATCATGTGCCTATTTCAGCTACATTAAGAGTATACAAATATTATTGTTGTACTCTAGATTTGTCAAAATCATAGAAAGATTTCTACCAGGTTCTCTATATTCATAATATTAAAATATCAGAATATAGGTTTATGTTGGTACCTTTTAAATTAGGGTATACAAAATAAAAACGATGTTGGGGATCTTACTTAGGTCCAATTTATAAAACAATATAATTTAGTTGGAGATATAGCAGAGTAAGTTAGAATTCAATACAAGAGTAGCAAGGTATTTTAAAAGAACTTGAACTAATTATAGCATGCAATTTAAGCACAAAATTAACATGTATATATATATATATATATGAAAAGTTGACAACTCCTTAGATGAAGTGTTCAATGTGTCTTATCCAATACATAAAGCAACAAATAAATAAAGTATCAGGATTTATTCATTCAATAAATTGAAGATAAAACATGAATGATTTTCAGCAGAAAGTCGACTAGATCCATTGTGTAAGAAAACTCAGTATCAAACAGCTTAAATATTTTTCTTGTCTTGGGATAAATTTTATTGCATTCATTTATAGGCATTTTGGTTGCTGAAGATCAAAACTTGTTGTGGATACTCAGTTCAGCACTCCACCTTATACTTCATTATTGTAGGATGTCCAGGCAGAATCCTCAAGATAACATGCAAAGTCCGATACATAATAAGGCAGCCAAGAAACTAAAGTAAATGATTTCTAGCCATTTCAAATATAATACAATATAAGATATCTAAAAAAAAGGATTTCGCAGACATGTGTTGAATGCAACATCTTTCTTTCTTTTCTTTCTTTTATTTTTTTTCCCTGCTGGACTTGAATGCAAACTTTTAAGTAGCAATCATGATACACCAATTTAACACAAGAAGATTATGTGTTTTGTGGTGTAGATGGAGTTCCCCCAGTTTAATTCTGTAAGCATCCATGTCTCGTAATAATCACCAATACAAGGTTGGAGCTTCAAGTTCTAAGACTTCCAAATGTTAGTTATTCAGCAGGTGGTGTAGCATCAAATTATAACATCAAGTGTTAGAGACCAAACATATGGTGTATTTGACTTATGAGTTAGATCTGTTTTGTGCTTTAAGCATTAATCATGAATTAAGCAACTACATAGCCAACGATACATGTGAATCCCTAGACAAGAAAATTGTTCGGGAAAGGATGGTGATGCAGTAGCACTCTATCTCTATGTATCACTAAAGACAGACAATTTATAGTCTATAACAGGATACCAAGCAAAAGCAGATGCACATACTTCTATCACCAATTGATTTTGTGCAAATATAAAACATGGATTGCTTTTATGATCTTTCTGTTATGGCTTCTTTTTGATGACATGAAAAGTTACCGGAGGACAACAAATCTACCAAAGTAAATCACTGCAAATGATAATATACTTTCATTGATTTGCAATACTTTCCACAGATTTTTAGGGTTAGAGAAGCAGCTGTACTGATTACTGCACTGTGGGCTATAACTTTAGTATATTGATTTGTATTTTGAGGCTGTGATCTCATTATCTTTTACTGGAAGTCTTCTGCTATACGTTTTATGGTATGACAATGTCATTATGTTAATATCACACATTCACACTCTGTAAACAGTTTTGATTTTTCCAAGTTGCAAGATAGTTTCTTAATTCTAATTCAGAACATCACATTATATTAAGGAAAGAGGTTAGGGATAACTATATGTCAGGCTGGGAAACTTTTCATAAATATTTTTTTCCTTTAGAAAATAACAAAATAATGTGTAATTCTCATTTCTAGGCATGCCCATTAAGCTCCCATATAAAGTGGACACAGCACAGTAAAATAGCTATATCTAGAGAAGGGAGATTCTATAATCATGTCACTGCATGGAAAGAAAATAGATTAAATGAAAAAAGACACTATATATAATTTTGATCCTTAAATTGTTGGATATTTTATACTATTTTTAAAACATGCAATATCTTTACAAATTAAATTAAGATAAAATAACAAATTATTCTAACATGTAAAAACAATTATATTAAAACAAAACAAAAGAATCTGGCCTGGGGAGTGCAGTCGCGATGTCGCTGCCCTAAAGGATCAAAAGCCCGTCTCCTTGTCCAGACGTTGAATCGACTTTGTCCCCTAGCAGTAAAGGATCCCCCGGATTCACCAGCACTCAGTCCAGGACGGTGGGCAGAGCCTCTGCTCAAATGAAGAAGTTGCCCAAAAAAATAAAGATGAAAATTCTTTTAAACACTGAAGCAATTCTCACGAAGAGTAGTCTTCAGGTTTTCTTTTAAGACGAGAAAAGAGAAATGAGTTGTGTCTGTTGCTATTTGAGTGAGGGTCTATTTATAGACTTAGAACCCAAGTTGTTGTAACCACTCTAACAGAAAATCCAAGCAGTTGAGATATTTTCTCAACTGATTTAGATTCTAAGACTTGATCAAAATTGACTTAGTAAAACAAAATCTGAAATGAAAGTTTTTCTTTTTTATTTTAATTCAAAAAATCCAACATTAAGTTCAACGGCTGCACCCCTCCTCATTTACTTCATCGCTCTATAAATCAAATCACTCAGGTCCAATGATTGAGACTGGGACATTCGTGCAGACTGGTCGACGGAAGGAGACCGCTGCTGCTGCAAATGAGGAACGAGACTGGTGTTATACAGCCCCAATCTAATCTTGTCTTTGTCCGCGATTTGTATTGAGTGTTGAAGCCACAGGCCATGTTGCTGCACTTGGTTCCGACTGCTGAGAACTCCGTCGTTTGGCTGGCGGTTGCTCATTATATCTTTGGGCATTTCTGTGGAATAATTGGTGATTGTTGTTGCTCTGGTTGGGCTTCATTGACAAGTCCAGCGTTCTGGTCTGAACCAATCCCTTCTTTCTGCTGCTGCCGCTGCAGCTGCAGCTGCAGCTGCTGCTGCCACTGCAGCTGCAGTTGCAGCTGCTGCATCACCAACGAAAGTTGTGCTCCGCAGTTGTGAACTTCATTGTAGACGATCCTGACTTTCTCACCATCAACTGCCTGAACCGTTCTCTTCCCGGGACACTCTTTGGAAGCGCACTTGTAGTAAACCCTGCAAATCAGAACAATTATCTTTACAATAAGACAGAGTCTAAATTTGTTTGGCTTAATTGCTTAATGAAAAACAATATGGCGTTCAGATATTCAATTGAAATGTATGGAGATTAATTATTTGGTTCTTTTGCTAACTGCAACTAACCTTGGATATTTCTCGTTGCTAATTGTCTTGCTCCCGTACTTTTTCCACTTAAAACCATCATCATTAGCCCTTTCCTTTGGGACAATTATCTGGTTCATTCTGTTCACAAACAAGAAAAAGAATTAATGAGAAATTAGTGCACAAAATTAATTTGAATTTTTTTTTTTTTTGGGTTGAAAATTTACAGTTCTCCGTTTCGGTCCTGTGACTTTTGCTTCTTCTTTGAGTTTTCGTCGCTCTTGTGGGTAGCCCGCTTGGAACCAGCCTGCAACCAAAAAAAAATAAAAATCATCATCATCATCATCATCATAAAAGAAATACAATAAGCTAGTGAGACTTTCATTCTTCCGTTCCGATCTTCACGCTGCGGGGCAGTACGTGGAGCCTGGGCTAGGTTCAAACAGGAAGAATCACTGAAACAATAAAAGTAACACTCTATTAAGAAACATATATTCTCATGATTATTCTTGATTGAAAGAAATTAACTTGCATTCTTTGCTCATCCAGCTGCTGCCGCTTGTTCGCGCTAATTCCCTCGGTATCGGAGTCAGACACAGACACAGGGTTGTGGTCGACGATGGTGGGGTGGGACTTGTGCTCTTGGATTCTTTGTTGCAGATCTTCGCAGATGCGCTCGGTGATGTATATAGCAAAGGACTTGGAGTCAGTGTCGTCAGCCCAATTCCCTTTATTCACAAGGGATTGAAGTGTAACCATGTCTCTGTTCCATCGCTCCATCTCTTTGATCAACTTCTTCTCCTCCTCCGGACGCCGCAAGGACGAATCCATACCTTGGTGACTGAGTGGGTTGCTGCCTGTTTGTGTGCGTATAGCGCATTTGATGAGAATAAAAGGAACTTCTGTTGACTGGCGTCGTCTCTGTTTAGTAGTTTATTTCTCTGAACTTTCCTTGTACAATTAGCTGACTTCCAAGTGCTTAAAGCTTAAGCTATTGAATCCAGCTCCATGTATGGTCACTTACAACAATTTCTCAAATATATATTTTTAAAATTGGATGGGTCCTTCTACTCTCATACAATAAGTAGGAAATAATTCTTCAATAATATATTGGTGATATATTTTGAACTTTAAGACTATTTAGTCACAAGTGAAGCGTCTTATCGATTCTCCTCTCAAATTTTTTGAGCACCCAAAAATATTACGAGTTGTAAAGACTCTCATTTGGGTGTTTCGACTATTATATATAGTTGTTTTTAACTTGTCAATTTTTGAATATGTGGTTGGTGTTGTGCGCGCAAACAATCACAACAACGAACCAATAGAGAATCCCTAGATCTCTAGCACAATGCAATCACAAGAGAAAACGCACAAATCACAAACACAAAGTTTAACGAGGTTCGGCCAACGTGCCTACGTCCTCGGGGCAATCAGTGGAGAGATTTAAATTACTTGGAAGAAGATTACACTTGTTGGCAGCCTCTTTGAATGCAAGAGAGCTCCAGCAGTTTCTTCTCCAGGATCTTCTACAAGATACAAACCCTAGAAAACACTAGCAGCCCTTAAATACAACAGGTTTCCGAACTGCAGATTTCAGCCCAAACCCGACTGTCGGTCGACCGAGATGGTCGACCGACCCTTCCACCGGTCGACCGGGCCGGTCGACCGATTCTAACCGAGAGTTAGGGTACAGTCAGTCGGTCGACCGGCCGGTCGACCGAGATTCACTTGTGCACGTTGTGCACGTCCGGTCGACCGGCCCGGTCGACCGGAGAACCTGTTCTGCTGCTGCTGCTTGTTTTCTGCTGCTGTTTTCCTTCGTCTTCGTCGTCGACTTCCTCGGCGATCACTCGACGACCCCTCGACGATCCTAATCGATCCTAATCAACTTCCCCATCAGTAAACTCTCTCTTTCCAACAATTCTCCACCTCGGCGAAGATTTTCAAATCTGAGCCGACATCCAACGAACCCCAGTCTATCACCTGGCGAAATCGACACACGATCTCGGCTAAATCGACACACGATCTCGGCTTGGAATCTTTGGCTCATCTATTCCTGAAAACATCACACATGCCTTCCCTGCACTTCACCTTAGAAGAATTTTCATACCTGCCGATCACTAACCGTGGCTCCTACTTTGCAACTTTACGACCTCATGAAGACTTTTATACGAGTCAGCACTGACTCTCCAACTGACCAGCTCTATTTAGTCTTCCTGTCTTCCACTGACGGTCCAACCAAGTCTGCGTAGAACACACCAAACATCATCGGCTTCAACTGGATGCACACCACTCCTTATGCAAGCTCAACATCTTCTAACCAGAAGATAAACCTGTTCATCGAGATCACACCATCTCACCACTACGTGAGATCTAACTGGCCACACCACTTCACCTCTACAAGAAGTCTCTTCACCTCTACGTGAAGTCTCTCCATCTCTACGTGAAGCTTCAATAGGCCACAACTCTTCACCTCTACGTGAAGATCCAAACAACTTCTCGAGAACCCAAACTAGCTTCATAAGAGTTGCATCACCAAATGGCTGCGCCTTTACGGCTGCCTACGTACCCTGCCCACGGGATCAAGCCAACCGTAGTTCATAAAAATGAGCTTCATCAAGCTCCAATAATAGTACCTGTATCTGCAGCAGAGAACCTATCAGACTGAGTCATATGAACCTCTTCCCGACCATCATGGAGAGCAATGGCCTTCAACTTGAGCTTGTCGCGTTCACAAGCTTGAGATTCATGCTTCCTTTCCCACATACGTGGTTTCACCCTGGTTCCAATGGCTGCAAACAACTCGACATCCTCAACAATGTCGTCAACCTGTTCAGCATCCCTCTTAGTATCTTGAACTCCTCCCGGTGTCACCTCCGATGAAGTCTCCTCTGATGCCGAACTACCTGAAGATGATGGAGTAGCATCAACCTCCACCCGCTGTGATCCTTCTTGGTCTTCGTCCTCTCCACCTGCTGAGAGACGATGGACTTCAACTCTGAAGCCTCTCTAAATGTGACATACCTGCTCATCACGATCTTCTTGTCTTCAGGGTCCCACAACCTGTAGCTGTTTCCCTTGACGCCCAAATAGACAAACCTCTTTACTCGCGGATTCACCTTGCCATTCTTGGCACTGAAGTAAGCCGGACTTCCAAATTCCCGCAGCATACCATGATCTTGAGCAACTTTCCCAGACCAAATATCTAATGGAGATTTACCTCCTATCACAGTCGATCTGTTCCTGAGATGGCTAGCATACTCAGTCGCCTCAGTCCAAAGCGACTTGTCCAATCTTGCATTAGACAATAACTTCCGAACCTCCTCCAGTAAGGAACGGACTATCTCTTTAGCCAACCCATCTGTACCTGTTGAGAAGTGAGTAGCAATCCCTGTGTTCTGGCCAAACTGTAGGAATCGGTCAATGTCTTTTCCAACATTACCAATATGAAGCTCCTTTATCTTCCTACCTATCTGCCTCTCCATTTTTCCTCTCCACTTCCTCAACACATCTAGGACTTCACCCCTTTGTCTCATAGGATATATCCACAACTGCCTAGATGAGCAATCAATGAAAGAGACAAAGTACCTGTGACCTCCAAGCGATGCCGTCTTAGCAGGTCCCCGTACACTCACGTGAACACAATCAAGAAGACCTTCATTGTGGTGAGAACTGGTGCTGAATCTCACCGTCTTCTTGTCCAGAACGTTGTGTCCACCTTCCAACTTGCAGGTAGCAGCACCTTCCATGGATTCCTTCTTTGCAGGAGCTTGCAAAGACCTTCCATCTTCGTGTCCGACCTCTCCCTGCCAGTCCTCCGGGACAACATCATCTGAAGAACTTGAAGTCTCCACCTGATCTGTAATCGTACTACCCTTCAAGTAGTAGAGATTGCCTCGGCGGACGCCCTTCATCACCACCATCGAGCCCTTGATCATCCTGAGATCACCATCTCGAACAGATATCACCATGCCCGATGCTTCCAAAGTTCCCAAGGAGATTAGATTTCTCTTCATCTGAGGTACATACCTCACTCCTTTCAGCTCCCTTTCCATCCCATCAAACATCCTGATTCGGATTGTACCTACACCCTCCACGCTACATGGGTGATCGTCGCCCATAACGACCGAACACCCTCCAGCTGCTCAAAGTTGGAAAACTAGCCCCGGTTAGGGCTCGCATGGTCTGTTGTACCTTTATCCAGAATCCACTCATCTTTCCATGAGTTACCAATAATGGGAGAACTGACTGAAAACGAGAAACCTGATGAGTCCGAATCTGCTCCATCTGCCTGTGAACTGCTCCTCTGAGTATTCACCACTTTTGCAAGATTTGTTTCAGCCTTCGACTCCTTCTTCTTCCCCTTGAACTTCGGACAGTCCACTTTCCAGTGCCCTATCTCTCGGCACAAAATGCACTGATCCTTCCTCAGATCCCTATAGCCCGACCTGGACTTCGATCTTCCTCTCACCTCCTTGCCTTTTCTTGATGAACTCCTGTCTCTTACTTCCAGAGCCTCCGCTGATGAACTAGACCGACCTAAATGTCTCTCATTCTTCCTTGTCTCATAACTCATCAGTGTTGACGACACTTCATCATAAACTAAGGTTTGCCTTCCATTTATGAATGTCATAGTGAATGTCTCATACTCCTCCGGTGGAAGTGAGTTCAGGAGAATAACTGACTTGTCTTCCTCACTTACAGTGACATCCACATTTAGCAAGTCTGTAAGAAGCTTCGTATATCGGTTGATGTGCTCGTTTACTGTGCTTCCCTTCTGCATCCTGAACTGATACAGCTTACTCTTAAGTTGCAACCTAGACTCCACACTCTTTGTCAGGTACTTCTTCTCAAGAGTATTCCACAGTTTCTTCGCTGACGTCTCATGTTGTACAAGATATTTGATGTCTTGTGACAAGCATGAACGTATCAAGCCACATGCCGACCTGTTCATCTTCGCCCACTCTTCCTCAGTAGTAGTGATCTTCTTTCTCTCCAGTAGGAGCGTGTCCTCGAGGTTCTGTGCATTCAGTGCATCCATAACCTCACACCTCCACATCCTGAAATTATTAGTTCCATTGAACTTAACAACTTCAATCCTTGAGTAATTCATTGTTTTAACAGAAGCAATCTCTTCTGCATTGAGATTTCCCTGATTCTCTATCTATGCGGAAGTAATCACCAACTTGAAATAGATCCCAACACAAATAAAAAATCAGATTTTTACCTGTCCCTCGAAACCCTAGATCGAGTTTCTCACCGGATCTACTCCAAACACTGATTCAACAAGCCCTCCTTGCGTTCTCCTGAGATCGACACACGATCTCCTCGAACACCAATACTTCTGACCTGAGATCGACACACGATCTCCACCTGATCAGATCTGGAGCCCTTCGAATCCTCAGAATCCCAAGCGTAGCCTGAAGCTCTGATACCACTTGTTGTGCGCGCAAACAATCACAACAACGAACCAATAGAGAATCCCTAGATCTCTAGCACAATGCAATCACAAGAGAAAACGCACAAATCACAAACACAAAGTTTAACGAGGTTCGGCCAACGTGCCTACGTCCTCGGGGCAATCAGTGGAGAGATTTAAATTACTTGGAAGAAGATTACACTTGTTGGCAGCCTCTTTGAATGCAAGAGAGCTCCAGCAGTTTCTTCTCCAGGATCTTCTACAAGATACAAACCCTAGAAAACACTAGCAGCCCTTAAATACAACAGGTTTCCGAACTGCAGATTTCAGCCCAAACCCGACTGTCGGTCGACCGAGACGGTCGACCGACCCTTCCACCGGTCGACCGGGCCGGTCGACCGATTCTAACCGAGAGTTAGGGTACAGTCAGTCGGTCGACCGGCCGGTCGACCGAGATTCACTTGTGCACGTTGTGCACGACCGGTCGACCGGCCCGGTCGACCGGAGAACCTGTTCTGCTGCTGCTGCTTGTTTTCTACTGCTGTTTTCCTTCGTCTTCGTCGTCGACTTCCTCGGCGATCACTCGACGACCCCTCGACGATCCTAATCGATCCTAATCAACTTCCCCATCAGTAAACTCTCTCTTTCCAACAGTTGGATCATTGTGTCATATTGTAGATGATCTCCTTGAATTGACCCATTTAGATCGAATTCCGCATTAAGACCACTTAATTTGCGTTTTTTTAATAATTGAGAATAAAATAAATCAAATTAAGTGGTTTTAAAAGCGGAATTTGATGATGTAGGGAGAGAGATGCAAGGGCTTATAGGAATACAATTAGAGACAAGGAGTTGCGCTTAATATTGCATAAATTTTACAATACAAAAGAAATTTATTTTCTTTTTGTCTTTCTCTCACCACACGCCATTACAATTCTCTCGTATACAGAATAAAAAAACATGTTTTATTGTAGGCTCACAGAACGCGTTTTCTAGTGAGGCCAACATATCCTGTGTTAAAGTTAACATAAAGTCATAAGTGAATGTAGTGATCAATTCCTGACCACAAAGTAAGATCGCGACACCTATTAAGCTTAGTGATACAAAAAGAGGGAACGACCATCATTCAATTATTGACAGAGTGCCTTCATCATCCAACCTCACGGGCATCATTCAATTGTCGGACCCGACGGGTCCAACCCAGACTCGTCGAGTCCGACATCACCTCAAATCAAGCGCCCAAGAGCTCGGATCTAACCCAGACTTATCGGACCTGACATCACCTCTCGAACCACCGACGAGCCGATTCCCTCTCGGAATTGAAAGCTTGTGGAAGACTCCTCCAGCACAGCTTAGCGGTGGGATTCTCGAAAATTAGTAGATCAGATCTTAACTGCGTAGATTAAAAATATATCTCCAGCCAACAGATCATATCTCCAGCCAAAAGATCTTATCTCCAGCAAACAAATTGGGACGGTTCGATTACGGCCAACCATCCAGATTAAACAGTTATCCAAAGTTATTTCTCGCGTATAAATACTTCACCCTCTCCAACGAGAGATAGGTTGGATCAAAAAATCCTAGCATACCTATAATCACAGAGCTCCAGATTTCTGCTTGTAATTCTTTTGGATTAGAGTAAAATTTTTCTCTCTCGTGATTTTTTCTTTTCAGATTTGCACGTTAAATCTCTCTGTGTTTGCTGTGATTGCTCGTTGTGTTTGTCTTACATTTTAGTGCATGTGAGAAAAACCTCGGAGAATTTTCCACAGCAGTGCAGATAGAGAGAGAGACTGTCATTTTAAAACACGCTATTTATTATCTTATGCTTTCATCTTCTTCACGGGCATTATTATTATTAGTTTAATAATTAATTTTTTTTTGATAACTTACGCTTGTGGTGGGCTCCACGTGTTCACAGTGTGGTCCCACCGAGGAAAAAATTTGCAAAGCTTGACTTGGACTTGCCAGCAACGGCCATGCGGCGGAGAAAGGCCCGGTATAGGAACCTTGTTTTCTTCTGGGCTTGCGGCCCATGCTTTCTTTCTCAATCTCAAAAATTTTTAAAAAAAGAAGAATAAGAAGAAAGGAATCGGTCCCCTTTTTTGACTTTTAAAAGTGAATTTGGTCATTGCCAGCTGTACACGAGAATCCTCACTTTCCCTCCTTCGTTCACAAGGGATTTTGGCAGTTTCTATGACTTGACTTGCATTCATGAGCAATTGCTCGTTGGAGTCAAACAAAACTTTGGTCTCTGGTCTTGTTGATAACTCAAATTGGTCTGCAAGACCAAATTCACTGACTTGGCTTCATGGGCAATTTGCTTGGTGGAGTCAAGCTAGAGCTTAGTCCATGGATACTTGAAATAGAAGAAGAATGAGATACATAGTTATTCATTGACTTCACTTCACTGCAGGGAAGCAAAGAGGTCCAATTTTATTAGTTGTTAAGAGGATCAGCATCCAATGAAGACCAGGGACTATAGAAAGCAGCGCTCCAACCCGACCAGTTCGACCATCACCTACAACACAAAGGAAAGCATTCAGCAATGGTGTCGTTCTCGCCCGAGAGATGGAGCGATGGCACAAAGACATAGTTAAAACTTCAATCCCTTGTGAATAAAAGGGAATTGGTCCGACGACACCGACTCCAAGTCCTTTGCTGTACACATCGCCGACCGCATGCGCGAAGATCTGCCACATAGAAAGTCCCACCTCACCATCGTTGACCACAACCCTGCGTCCGACCGACTCCGATACCGAGAGAATTAGAGCGAACAAGCGGCAGCTGGATGAGCAAAGAACGCAAGTTAATTTCTTGAGTGAAGAAAGTAGACGAGAGAAAGGAAAGCGCATTAGAAACGAGATATATCCAAGGTTAGTTGCAGTTAGCAAAAGAACCAAATAATTAAGCTCCATACATTTCAATTGAATATCTGAACGCCATATTGTATTTCAGTAGGCAATTAGGCCAAACAAATTGAGACTCTTTTGTCTTATTGTAAAGATAATTGATTCAGGTGGTTGATGGTAAGAAAGCCAGGATCGTCTACTATGAAGTTCACAACTGCGGAGCACAACATCCGTTGGTGATGCTGCAGCAGCAGCAGCATCAGCAACAAGAAGGGATTGGTTCAGACCAGAAAGCTGTAACTTGTCAATGAAGCCCAAACAGGGCAACACCAATCACCAATTATTCCACAAGAAATGTGCGTAGATATAATGAGCTACTGCCAGCCAAACGACGGAGTTCTCAGCAGTCGGAACCAAGTACAGCGAGAGCAGCAACATGACCGGTGGCTTGTTCTCTCTAATTCTCTTTGCTCATCCAGCTGCCGCTTGTTCGCTCTAATTCTCTCGGTATGGGAGTCGGACGCAGGGTTGCGGTCGACAATGGTGAGGTGGGACTTGTTCTCTTGGATTCTTTGTTGTAGATCTTCGCGCACGCGCTCGGCGATGTGTAGAGCAAAGGACTTGGAGTCAGTGTCGTCGGCCCAATTCCCTTTATTTACAAGGGATTGAAGTTTAACCATGTCTTTGTACAAGAACTCAATGAAGCTAAGAGATAGATATGATTTAGATGGTTGTCTTTTGTGTGGTACTAAATCTTCTTCCAATTAAATGTTTGCGTGAATTCTCTAGAGATATGGTTATATCTGAGTTGTAAAGCAAATTCTTTTCCCAGCTTGACATGATGAGTTGTATCTTTTTTATTTGAATCATCTTTTTTTCAAAAGGATACATTTATTAGCACAAATAAATCATCAGTTTAAGTGACATCATCATCTTCTCCAACAAAGTTATCCTCTACTATTTTAGTAAATACATATTCGTTCACATTCTTTTGTGTCCCATACAACTTCTATTCAGGTGCTCATTTATTTTCTTAACCAAATTTCTAACTTAATTTGCTAAGCAACTCACAGTCACGACATCAAGTGCTCCTATTCTAAAATTTTCAGATAGAGGAGAAAATTGAGAACAAATGCAAATCTTCTCCAATCGAAACAGAAGTCACTGAAAGATGTCAGCGTTATAGGCACTTCAAGCACTTTCAAGTGGTCCAAGCATGAGCAAAGTCTCACCGCTGTGCTTCTGTCGCAAACTTCCGCTGAACACAAAAGTCTGTTGGACTTGATATGTGCCTTTTCTTGTTTTGAAGCAATCATTTCCCCCCACAATTTCAGTTACTTATCTCAAACTAAATAAAAGATGAATGAATGAATAAGAAAACATACAGTAAGAAGGAACTATACTTTAGAACAGTTATTCTTCATTCGTTTCTTGCATCTTATGGCTTTCCCCGAGAAAGAACAAAATAGAAGAAACATATTACTCAACTTACTTCCCTTTCAAAGCCATCTCATTCATTCTTGGGGAGAACCATTAGACACAAGAATAGAATGAAGAATGGTTGTCCCAAAAGACTAGTTCCTGCTTACTATATTTTCTCATCATTCATTCATCTTTTTGTTAGTTTAAGGTAAGCAACTGAAATGGGAAATGATTACTTCATAACAAGAAAAGGCACATACCAAGTCCAACAAACTTCTGTGTTTAGTGAAAGTTTGCGATAGAAGCACAACGGTGAGTCTTCGATCATGCTTGAACCACTTGAAAGTACTAGAAGTGCTTCTGATGCTAACATCCTTCAGTGACTTTTGTTTCGATTGGAAAAGATTTGCACTTGTTCTCAATTCCCTCCTCTATCTGAAAACTTTAGAATAGAAACACTTTGTACCTGTGACTCTGAGCTGCTCAGCAAATTAAGTTAGAAATTTGGCCAAGAAAATAAATGAGCACCTGAATGAAAGTTGTATAGGACACAAGGATGCGAGCTGACAAAAAGACTCATCATGTCTAGCTTGGAAAAAGAATTTGCTTCACAACTCAGATAACCATATCTCTAGAGAATTCACGCAAAACATTTAATTGGAAGAAGATTTAGTACCACACAAAAGACAATCATCTAAATCATATCCATCTCTTAGCCTCATTAAATTAACAAAACATCAAAAATGAAAGGCTGTTCTGAAACTGCTTTACATTCTGAAATTACTTCAGCTTCTGAGGCTCGATTTTCCAGGTAAAATTTCTTTCCTGGCGGCGGCTGATGCCTCTTTTTTAGGTGCGAGATATCCTTTCCTTTTTTTGCTTTCTTTTAGCTTATTTTTGTTATTCGGGTTAGCGGATGTTTACTCCATTAAGTATGGTTCACTTCCTTCTTAGATCCTAACCCGATCAAAAACTTGGATAAGAAAATGAATACAAAGAATTTAAACAGAAATTTTCACAACATGAACTGAACAGTAACCATATATTTTATTGCAAAGACTTCTCAAGTACCTATTAACTCCACATGAGCCACAGACCTTTGCGACCTAGAGATTTGCATTGACTGACCTTTCAAATAATCAGCCAAATTAATTGGTTAGCTAGACACCTACTTAGAGGCTAATATGTATCAGCTGAGACATGAGGAACCTGAAGAAACCGATGGAAACTCTCTCTGGGTCTTCGGGTTGCTTCCATGATACAATTGGAACTTGAAAATGTCAGGTTTCAATCTATCAACAATAATATTAACAACACAAATGGACCCCAAAAAAAAAATTGAAATGAAAATGAAGACATTGAAGGGGATAATCAATAGGAAATAAAAAAAAAAAACTAGCATAACAATTAACATGATAAAGCCCTCGATCCATTATCATTTTGTTCTTCTTGGGTTGAATGATCTAATAGTTACAAGAATCAGGTCTTTCTACTCATGCAGATTTTGTTCCCTAATTATTTTTAGACGCAGTTTACTCTTATAATTGTCATATGAAATCTTTCAACCTCTCGAGGAAGAAGTACTCTCAGTTCGGTGTCCACTTTAGGATCTGAACCCCACACCTCCTTTCCTCCCTTTTACTCTCCCCCATCTCCAAGAATTATTACTCTCTTTAATTGTTGTAGCAAGCTCCTATTAGTTGATTCTCTTTCATTTTATTTTCTTATCTTTTAATGTTGCCCCTCATCCACCAATATAACTCATTGTAACTATATTTGACATATATCTTCAAATGCCCAATATTTTAAACCAGAAGGCATTGCTTATCTAATAGCCTTCTTCAACTTTCCCTTAAACCTAAGATTTAGAGTCAAAGAGGCACCTAGACAAGGTTCAGATCTACTTAAGTTGGCTATAGTTTTGTAGCAAGTAATTAGTGAGAAAAAGAGGAAAGAAAGATAAAGCGAAAAAGCTTCACCTTATTTTGGCTTCATACCAAGATGGCTTCATGTCATGGCCGCATCACACAACAAACAATGAGTTTCTGACCACTAACTAATTATGACTACTATCTATCAATCTAAAACTATAAAGTAGGTCTACAAGAGGGGTAAGACTGACTGATCTGCTCTTCCCCAACAAAGTGGATTGTAAGACAACAATGTGCATCACCTTCTCAACCTCACATCATGAACGGTTGATCCTGAATAACCAAATGACTGCTCTTATGAATCTTTAACATTTATTGCATTTACTGTTCTTCAACAAGCAAATGATGACCTTGGTAGTCTAGGTTAGTTAATTTCCAAATAAAAAATAAAATATGTTTTGTGAAACCATAGCAGTATACATCACCAAGAGCAAAAAAAACAGACTAATTCAGCATCACATGCAATTTCTATTGACTCCTCAAAGTTAGCAATGTACACTGATATTATAATAATACATAATAATGTACATGAAGCAACTGACCGATCACCGAGGGGTCATTACAGCTACAGGTGATAAAAATCCCGGGCATGGGTGCTGGCAGCAGCAATATAGCTTGGATTATGGAGCACCATCGTTATATTTGAAGAAATGTAAGGGAACACGACACTGGTAGGTCTTCTCCAAGAGTAACAAAGTTTGAGTAACCACTAATCCTGAGACTGCAGAAAAATAAAAAATAAATCGTAAGTCAGCAGTATATCAAAAGAATTTTGACTGACAAGAGCAGCGCAATCCAATGCAAATAAAATATATAACCAGACTATGATACCAAGTGTAAAGGATCCATAAACTTCTCGTGAACCTATTGTTATGGTGGGATGTTTAAAGAAAATTTAACTCATAAAATATATAACCAGACTATGATACCAAATGTAAAGGATCCATAAACTTCTCGTGAACCTATTGTTATGGTGGGATGTTTAAAGAAAATTTAACTCATAAAATATATAACCAGATGACGGGGAACCGGGCGGGATTCTCTCCCTAGGGTTTCTCACCCAAAGCACACAGGCTATAAAGCTTAAAAGCAATTTTCATTCATTCCAAAACTACTAATAACAATACCAGTCTTGGCCTTAAATAGGCCTACATCAACAGAAAGATCTCATTACAACCGATATGGGACTAAAAGAAAACTGCCAAATAAATAAAAATTACAATAAAAGGGAAAAATAGCTAAGTTGACTTTCCCAGCCCTAATCGAACCAAACTGAAAGTGTGCGACGACGCCTCCTGGTGTAGAATCGCAATCCTGGAGAGATGTCCCCATCATTCCCTCGGGGTTGGGAAAAACTCGACTCAGTCGAACGTGAACCTCAACGGCTTTCATAATACTCCAGACGATCAGGGTCCAACCGTTGGAGTTCCTCTCGATTAATCCAAGTGTTGTCAGAATCAGGTAGTCCTTTCCAACGAACCAAAAATCTGTGGTAACCACCATCTCTAGTAGAGACAATCTGATCATCAATAATTTCATCAATTTGATCTGCCATATGGGTTGGATGTATTTGGGGAAGAGGAGGTAATAAGGGTCTCTCAGGAGGTGGCACAGGGGAAGGCTCATCCAATAAAGGATTATCGGGGAAAAATTTGGCCCTTTATAAGCAATCAAATCTTCAATATTAAAAGAGGGACTAATTCTAAAATCCGGTGGGAGATCTACCACATATGCATTTAAATTAATTTTATTCAAAATTTTGAATGGTCCCGCACTACGTGCGTGCAATTTCTTCACGGTACCCGGAGGATACCGTTCTGGTCGAATCCGAACCATCACGTAGTCTCCTACATTAAACTCATGTGCTTTCCTGTGCAAATCTGCATAAGCTTTATAGTTTGCATTATTTTTCTGAATTTGATTGCTGATCTCCTTATGCAAGTCATGAATGTGTGATGCAAATGATGCAGCTGACTCAGACATCCTAGTATGATGGGGTACCATGGGAATTAAGTCTATAGGTTGCCTAGGTTGATAACCATGCACTACCTCAAATGGACTCATGCCTATGGTTCTATTGACAGAACTGTTGTATGCAAACTCAGCAGTAGGTAACACAAAATCCCATGCTCTAAGATTCTCACCCACTAAACATCGTAACAGATTACCAAGACTTCTATTGACTACTTCAGTTTGGCCATCAGTTTGTGGATGGAAGGCCGTAGAGAACTGAAGTTTGGTTCCCATTTTATGCTACAGGATTTTCCAGAAGTAGCTCGTAAATTTAACATCCCTGTCTGAGACAATTGTTTTGGGTAGTCCATGTAGCCTAACAACTTCATCAAAGTAGATTGTAGCAACCCGAGATGCATCCGACGTTTTGGAACATGGCAAGAAGTGAGCCATCTTGGAAAAACGGTCTACAACCACAAGTATGGAATCATGCTTCCTTGCTGTTTTTGGTAAACCTAGCACGAAATCCATACTGACATCTTGCCAAGGACAGTTGGGAACTGGTAGAGGGGTGTAGAGACCAGTATTTTGTTTTCGTTGCTTGGCGAGTTGACATGTACGACATTGACTAACAAGTCTTGCAACATCTCTTTTTAAGCTCGGCCAATAAAAACGATGTCGACAGCTTCAATTGTTTTATTTCGCCCGAAGTGTCCAGCAAGTCCCCCTGCGTGTAATTCCCATACCAGAAATTCTCTCAATGAGGTACGAGGGATACACAACAGACGAGAGCGAAACAAATATCCGTCTTGCAGAAGAAAACCATCAATCTCATGTGTCAAACTATCCCTTAATACAGTGTATATATTTCCAAATCAGGACAGGACTCATAAGTTTCTTTAATCTTCTCGAAACCAACTACTTCCGTACTCATGACAGAAAGTAAAGCGCGACGACGGCTAAGAGCATCAGCGACCCTATTTTCCACCCCGGCCTTATGCTTGAGGACGTAGGTGTAATCTTGAAGGAATTCTACCCACCTACCATGCCTCGAATTCAACTTCTTTTGAGAGTTGAGATACTTAAGGGCTTCATGGTCTGAATAAATGACGAATTCTTGCGGTAACAAGTAATGGCGCCAATAACGCAGAGCTTGCACTACCGCATAGAACTCCTTATCGTAGGTAGAGTACCGTTGCTTAGCATCATTTAACTTTTTGCTAAAATAGGTAACGGGATGCTTTTCTTGACTTAAAACACCACCTATCCCAACGCCTGAGGCATCACAAGTAATTCAAAAACTTTCGTGAAATCTGGGAACCTCATAACAGGAGCTTCTGTCATTCTCTCTTTGATTTCCCGAAACGCCTTGGCAGCAGCTCTAGTCCATTCGAAGTCTTCTTTTTTTAAGCAATCAGTAATCGGGGTCATGATCGTACTAAGGTTTCGAATAAAACGTCTGTAGAAAGTGGCTAATCCATGAAAACTTCTCACTTCTCGAATACTGCATGGTTCTGGCCATTCCACGATAGCTTTGATTTTATCGGGATCTGCGGAGACACCTTGTGAAGAAACAACCCCTTCTAAGAAAATGACTTGGTCGGTAAGAAAGGTACATTTCTTAGGGTTGGCATATAAACTTTCCTTTCTCAAAACGACACAAACTTGCGTGAGGTGGTCCAAATGTTGCTCCTTTGATTTGCTATAAATAAGGATGTCATCAAAATATACGACTACGAACTTTCCGATAAAGGGTTGCAATACTTGTGTCATCACTCTCATGAAAGTGCTTGGAGCATTAGACAAGCCGAAAGGCATGACCATCCACTCATACAGCCCATCCTTCGTTTTAAAGGCTGTTTTCCATTCATCTCCCGAGCGAATACGAATTTGATGATAACCACTCTTCAAATCTATTTTTGAAAAGATGGTAGCACCTGTCATCATGTCAAGCATATCATCCAATCTTGGGATTGGAAAAAAAATTTTATCGTTATTTTATTGATAGCACGGCTATCCACACACATACGCCATGTCCCATCTTTCTTCGGCGTTAACAGTGCAGGGACCGCGCAAGGGCTCAAACTTTTTCGTATGAACCCTCTGCTCAACAACTCTTCAACTTGCCTCTGTAATTCAGCATGTTCCATTGGGTTCATTCGATAGTGCGGCAAGTTGGGTAGAGTGGCTCCCGGAACTAGATCAATGGCATGTTGAATGTCCCGCATTGGTGGCAGTTGAACAGGGAGGTCGTCAGGAAATACATCAGCAAACTTTGTGATAATAGGGGTCACTTCAGGAAGAATCATTTCATGAGATTCTTTCGCTACTTCCCGAGCAAACAAAACGATGACTTGTGCCCCACTAATCACTTCTTGTTCAATTTCTTTACGGCTGATTAAGTTGAGATTCTTTTCTTTTCTCGTGTCCACTGGCTTTTTCTCTTGTTTGGATCTGGGTTGACTCGGAACTAGTTTGATCCGTTGTCCTTCATAGTTGAAAGTACAAGTGTTGGACTTTCCCCTTAAAGTCACGTCCATATCAAATAACCAAGGTCGACCAAGAATTACATGTCCTGCATCCATTGTTATTACATCACACCAAATTTATCCTTATAGGTGGCAAATTGCACAGGTACAAGACATCGTTCATTCACCTCCATCGATGCTGTGTTAATCCAGGTAACTTTGTATGGATTAGGGTGAGGGACCGTCTTCAACCCTATCTTTGAAATCAAACTAGATGACACAGCATTTATACAGCTTCCACTATCGACAATGATTTTACAATTTTTTTCACCAATCTTTATCCATGTGTGGAAGATTGAGGTTCTACGCCAGTCAACCATATCTTTAGGTTGAGCGAGGGTACATCGAACGACAGCAACATGCCTGATAGAACTAATAACTTCCTCTTGTTCTAAATCATTCTCAGAATCACTGCTCGCATTTCCCACAAATACAACTTCCTTTTGAGGTTCGTCCTGCACCTCATCTGATTGATCATCCAGAAAGAGGGTTCTGGATTTGCTTGGGCAAAACTTTTCTACATGCCCATATCCTTGACACTTAAAACATTGGGTGCGGGGGTTGGTTCGTGGCACGCCCTCAACTGGGCCTTTACCCTTGAGATCTGTTGGGACCGAACTGTTAGGATTGGGTTTGAGCTGGGACTGTCCAGAGGTAGCCCTAGTGCTTTGGTTCTTGTACTCTGAACCTCGTTGATAGTAAGATCCTCGAGACGCATCTAAGTCCCGAACTATCTGGTAGGCGTGTTCTAAATCACTAACACCCCTTGCAAAGAGTTCCCTACGGAGATCATCGCGAAGGCCAGACCTGAACCTAGAGAGGGTTACTGTTGGGGATTCATCAACGAACTCGCTGCACCGGGTCAAGAACACATCAAATTTCTCAATATATTCCGTAGCAGAGCGAGTCCCTTGTGTTAGCCTGCTCCATTTGTCTAAAAGTTGATCCTGAAAAGTAATAGGGAGATATTTCTGGCTTAACTTAGCCTTCTTCTCATCCCAAATCCGGATCGGTTCTTGCCTCCTGAGGGCTATCAGTCTTTCAACATTAGACCAATATTGTCCCGCTTGTCCTACCAGTTTCATGGCGGCGAAACGGACTCGCCGTTCTTGGGACATCTCTTACCACTTGAAATAACGCTCTAGACTCATTACCCAATCAAGGTAATATTGTGGGTCTAAGCGGCCGTCAAAGTTCGATACGTCTACTTTGATGTTTTTCATGTACCGGTCATCCTCATCGTATCGATTATAATTCCTGTTTATTCTCTCCTCTCGCCGATTATTAAGTTGTCGCTCTTCATTACGAGAGTTATCAGAACGTTCCAATTCCAATCTATCCATTCTCTGACCTAGAGTGTTCATTTGGGCCTTAATTTCCTCAAGAGTTTTGAGAATTTCAAGAGTCATGTAATCTGTTGGTGAGGTGATACCAGACGAAGAAGCATTGGGATCCATGTCTGTATTGGGTTCAACTAGGTCGTAGACTTTACCACTACGAGTTCGCATACACAGTTACTTTTCTTTTTTTTTCTTTTTTTTTATTGCTATAATCTAAATGCTGAATTTATGATGATATTATTATTTTTTTTAATGAATGCAACCTATTAATTTTTATATGTCACTAACAAATTCTAATGCAATCGTGCAGGATGATGCAGAAGATGTGGAGGATCAGCAATGATTCAGTAACGTAAAGCGCACAATAAGGCGAATGAATCTGCTAGCTAGCTCAAGAGTGTAAAATAGAGACTATGTTGTAAAAAGAACTTGCAATTAGACCTCAATATTTTGTAAAATATTAATTCTATGCAACTGTTGAGATCCACGATGTATTTAGCAGTCCCTAAATTAATATAAAGATATCGCAAATAAGGGCAAAGCAGATACACTCACTCACTGTTATGGATGGCAGATATTCGATGAAAGTATTATGACAAAATTTAAAGTAGTACCCAAATTTCTGTTCAAAAGAAATTATACCTGATTACTGCGTGCGGACTTGGGTAATCGAAAAGAAGCTTACTGAAATCACCCAAATCAATCCAATCAGAGAATCAATCCAATCAGAGTTGTGTTGATCATCCTTCCCTGTGTTGTTGCTTTTCGAAGGCAATGGAGGAGCTCTCGGGTGATGAAAGCAGGAGAAGAGACTGAAATCACCTAAATCAATCCAATCAGAGAATCAATCCAATCAGAGCTGTGTGTTGATCATCCTTCCCTGTGCTGTTGCTTTTCGAAGGCAATGGAGGAGCTCTCGGGTGATGAAAGCAGGAGAAGAGACCTTGATTGGATTCAGGATTGCAATTATTGGCCTTCGTGATGGATCAGGTTTGCCGGAAGGCCGTCGAGGAGATCCCGGCCTAGGAGTTGAAATCCTAAAGGAATAACAGGGTTGATGGAGCGTCGATTTGAAGATCGGATGTTGCCCAAGGCGTCGACGTTGGCTCGCACGGGCGCGGGGTAACGATCGGGCGTCGGAAGCTCGTGAATAGGAGGCGTCGTTGAGTGATCCTCCCTTGTCACCTGATTTCGGAGGTTCTCTGCTGGGGAAGATTGGTAGCGGATGTTTGGTGGGTTCTCTTTGTTGTCGACGCACGATTGATGGGGGACCGGTGGCGCGGTGAAGATGTCGAACTGAGGAGAAGTCGATTGACGTCGATCGAAGCTAAATCAAACTCCCAAATCTTTGAGGTGGAGATCTCAGGAGGTTTTGATGGCGATCGGTGGTCGTTTGCTGCTGGTGTTGTTCGTTGGTGGCGCAACCGGGCTCGATTCGAGATGAGAGAGCGATCGGCGGATCTGAGGTGTGGATAGCCGTGAGGGGATGCGCCGGCGGGGATCTGAGGTGTGGAGGCGAGCCGTGAACGCTTGGCGTCATCTTTGGCCTTGAGGAGGAGATCGGGTTGCTTGCTCCTTTTCTGGTAGAGAGGAAGGAGATCGGGTCGTTTATGGAGGCGCTGGATTTTTTTTTTTTTTTTTGGAGAAGCAGGTTTGGTCCCTGAGGGAATTTTGTTTGGGATTTTGGATCTAATTTGAGAGAAGGGAACGAGTGGCGGCGGGCTTGAGGAACAAGGAGAAAAACTTGATGAGTTTTGTTTAAGATTTTTTTTTTGTGGATCTTTGTTTTGGAAGAATTCAGGAATTTAAGCCTTGATACCAAAATGACGGGGAACCGGGCGGGATTCTCTCCCTAGGGTTTCTCACCCAAAGCACACAGGCTACAAAGATTAAAAGCAATTTTCATTCATTCCAAAACTACTAATAACAATACCAGTCTTGGCCTTAAATAGGCCTATATCAACAGAAGATCCCATTACAACTGATATGGGACTAAAAGAAAACTGTCAAATAAATAAAAATTACAATAAAAGGGGAAAATAGCTAAGTTGACTTTCCCAGCCCTAATCGAACCAAACTGAAAGTGTGCGACGACGCCTCCTGGTGTAGAATCGCAATCCTGGAGAGATGTCCCCATCACCAGACTATGATACCAAATGTAAAGGATCCATAAACTTCTCGTGAACCTATTGTTATGCTGGGATGTTTAAAGAAAATTTAACTCAAGTTCCTCGTATAAATTTGTAACCTTCTTGTAGAATATACCAAACATGATATGAATCTTAACATAAGCAAAATTGTGAAATCAACCTAAAATCAGTCCAGATACAACCCAGGAAAAGTCAGAGCTGTTACATTACAAATTTCCCCATTGGATAAGATTTTCTAGTAATCAGAAATGCAACCAATACAGAATTATCCACACATAAATTCTCAGCCTTTAAATCACAGATGTGAACATGCGCTGCGACTATATATATGTTAGCAATCAAGTCAGAACTAACCATTTGGATCATAGTTCTAAGTACTGCTGCTTAGGATTTGTGTCACTATGCACTTGGCAGTCTTGGCTACCAAACTGCCATTAACTCTCAATTTGCCATCCGTTCTCCAGAGTTGATAGGTATTTTTCAGTAGCAAAGTAATATATAATAATAAATTTCACAAAGAGTACCTAAGCTTAGCACCTTCAATGATGCATTCCTACCTGAATAAAGAAATATTTTGTTAGATTTAGAAATATTCAGCCTATATACCACTTGGTCAGAACTCAGTGTTTCCCCTGCTCCAAGGTGCATTGAATCCAAAAAATATCAATTGCATTTCTTTCCTCAAGCATGACAACACCATCTCCTATTCAAACTTTCAATCCAGTACAAGCTTAAGGCAAAGGATTTGCACATGCTCCGAGGCCTATGGAATATTAATTTAAGTACACAATTTCACTTACATCACCAACAAGGTTTATTTGAGATCACCACTTCCAGAAGTGCACTAATGAGAAGACGACTCTGCCTCAGCCTCTCTTCAAGGGGACTAACCAGTATCCCATATATTTGATTCAACAGATCGGAAACATAAGTTTGGTATAAAAAATTTTATGACTCACGGAGCATTGTATTGTGCAGTGACTGTAATACCCAGACCCTAACTCAAAAAGATAAATTCGTTCTGGCTAATGCTCGTGGCCCACAAAAAAAAACAAAACAAAACAAAACAAAACAAGAAAATGAAAACAAAAACAAAACAAAAAAACAAAAACAAAAACCCCAATACACAGAGACCCACGCCCCCACCCACAGGAACCCATCCAAAACAACTCACCCGAGGGAAAAAAGGAACAAGAATTTGGAGGAGCTTTGTTGCCCCCAATTGGAAGCATTAGCATTGCCTATAAAGATGGAAATGTTGAGGACAACCTCTCCAGCCAATGCTGCTTCTATTTCTCCTGATCTTTTCGTCTTCGGCTTGTCCCGCTCGCCTCTAGCACCACCAATCAACAGGTAGCGGAGCATTAAGGCCAATTTGGAAAGCAAATTAAAAGCTGAAAGCAGCACAGGAACTTTTGTAGTATGCCATTATCCCTTCCGTATGGATATTGAAACATAACTATTTGTTTAAATCATTGAAAGTCCCCATTAGAAGACCATAGGATAGAAGAGTGGGGAACAATTCCTTATGTTAATAAACTTAGCATCCATCAATTCGAAAGAATTTCCAGGCAGGTACTTTTTTAAGTATGAATTATAAACAGCTCTACGGAAGAAAGAACAGCAATATCATTAAGTTCTTTAGTAAATATCACAAGTTTATCATTAGTAAATTTCATGATTATATCATATATATCATCTCTCTTGTTGGTTTTTTGGGGAAAAAAAAAATCAAAGTATTTGAATGGTATAGAACATGCAATAGGTGACCACAACAGAAATATTAACAGGCAGAATGGAGACATGTACATGCAAAAGGACCAAACAACAGGTAGCCAAAGAAAATACTAACGTCATGATTAAAATAATAATCATAACTAAATGGGCATGAAATACATATAGCAATAAGGGCTGAGAACCCAATTACTACCTCAAACGCATTTTCTTCAAGAAAGAAGTTAGGGCCTGCACAATTTGCATCATGTGAGCGATCAAACTGAAGAATTCTAAGTTTGCCTTCCTGCATTCAACCATCGAGCTTTTGTGGGAATTTAATATAAATCACAAATGCCTTAAAATTTATAGGCAGCTCTCTCTTGCTCACCTTAGTTCCATAAACGAGACCTCCTCCAACTAAAGGATGAAAGCATGCAACATTAACTTCATCTTCTGCACTGGGAAGAACTCTTACAAGCTCCATATCTGAAAACTCTATAAACCTGCATTCAAATAGTAAAACATACATAACATAAATCAGCATTCTCTTTTCCAGAGATATTCAGATTATCATAGAAAGGTGAGGACTCTGCACAAATACATACATTACCCTAAAGACAGATAAGCTACAGCTAACTTCCGACTTGTAGGTTGGTATAACTCCAACCCCATCCAACAAACCGAACACCCCACCCTCCGGCCCAAAAAACGCGGGGGGGGGGGGGGGGGGGGGGGGGGGGGGGGGGGGGGGCACCACACACACACACACACAAACCACCTCCAAAAGTAAGAGTAAGAACCCAAAAAACAGGACATGCACACAAAAGTAGAAAAATAAAAGGGAAAAAAAACACAACCGTGCATATGACAACATAGCTATTTATTCGTCCAGACTTATCGTCTGTCTAAAAGCTACAATGATTTGCAATGATGTGTCAGAGAAGATGCTTTCAATATCTTTAAACTAGTCTATGAGACCAGTAACTCGCTTTTATGTACAGCTACATAAAATAAACCTTTAGGGTGTTAACCGGAACAACCTATCATTTGTTTTGGAATGATCTATGAGACAACCCACTTTTTTGTTAGTAACAACACGGGAAACTGTCCTCCTTTTCTACTGCAATGAATCTAACGATTCTAGGTCAGTTCAACTTTTTCATGGTGATAACGCAGCCATCTGCCATCTTCCCCCATAAAGGACCGCATAAGATCATTCATATCTTATCTGTAAAGATCCTGCCTATCATATGTGGTATTGTTGAGCTATTACATCCTCATTAAATTCCCACCTAAACCAGGTTTTTCAGATGAATTCAAACGGAAAAGTAAAAAAACTGTACGGACATTGGTAACAATATACTTGTAATGATAGAAAGACGTAGTTTCAATATAATTGGCATGCCACGACATAGAGAAAAAATCATTCCATTAACTGGTCAGAGCCAAGCTAAAATTTAAAAAAAAAAAAAATACCTCTAAGATGGTGTAAATAGGTATTGCAGTCTCCTCATCAATGATAATGCTCCTCAAAAGTGAACTATGGCGACGACCATATGCTAACAATATGTGTTCCGACGTAGGAGAAAACTGTTGAAAAATAAATAAAACATTAAGAAAATTACAGAACTTTTCCAATGAACCAGAAAGTCACAACAAGACAATGAAACCCACTGGCAGTAATCAGTGTGTGTTTATTACAAACTACTGTTTCGTGTATTATACTCCAAAAAATTAGAAACTATTTATGTATGGTGGGGGGGGGGGGGGGGGGGGGGGGTGTACCCAAAGAAGATTCATTGCATCTTAAACTTAACTGCCCTTCAAGATAATGATATTTGATGTACAGGTTTCCATTTGGACAAAGCAGTCCAAGATTCCAATGAGTAAACTGATACGAGGAAATAACTAGTTTATAGGGATCTGCAATGGTGAATGGGGCACAAAATTGAGGGCTATAAAATGGTTGATGTACAAGGTTTTCAATAGCAAATGTTGGGTTTATGTTGGATGGAGGTGCACATGTCAGACAGCAGAAAACTGGCCCATAACAGATGAAAGATATACATTTCATGTACATAAACATTCATAAATGTAACATAAAATATAGCATCCTAAATGTAATGCAATTTACGCTGGTGGGAAACAAATACGGTGCATTAAAGGCAATATATTTAATGTCATCCAATAAGATGAATTATGCAAAAATGATCCAGTTATAATATATGAGGGATGTAACATCAACAGTAAAAACAAAGTATTTATCCCAATACTTTAGGTTTGATTACTTATAGAGGATAAGAATTAAAAAAATACAAATGAACAATATGTTTTCAAAACTACTATAATTTCCATGTGACGCAACATGTCAGGCGATGTGTAGGATCAAAAGCAACATGTCAGCTACATGGACAGAAAAAAACACAATAGACAATGTTTCTCTTCATTTGTGCTGCGATCATAGTATGTTGCTCAAACACATTATCCAAACCCCCAATTTACAAGCCCATGTCTCTCACAAGGAAACCAAAGAAATGGTGAAAAACTGATGCCCAGTCCAGCAAACAACTATACAACTACAGTATACATATATAACTTCAATGTCGAAAAATGCATTAAGTTCAACGGCTGCACCCTACTCATTTACTTCATCGCTCCATAAGCCACTCAAGTCGACAGGAGGAGACTGCTGCTGCTGCAAATGAGGAATGAGACCGGCATTATACAGCTGCTGCTGTAAATGAGGAACGAGACAGGCTTTATACAGCTCCAATCCAATCTCGTCATTGTGGGCGATGATTTGTGGTGAGAGTAGAGGCGAGTGGTCATGTTGCTGCTCTTGCTGCTCTTGGATGTGACTGCAGAGAACTCCGTCGTTTGGCTGGCAGTAGCTCATTATATCTTCGAGCATTTCTTGTGGAATAATTGGTGATTGTTGTTGCTCTGTTTGGGCTTCATTGACAAGTTCAGCGTTCTGGTCTGAACCAATCCCTTCTTTCTGCTGATGATGCTGCTGCTGCATCACCAACGGATGTTGTGCTCCGCAGTTGTGAACTTCATTGTAGACGATCCTGACTTTCTCACTATCAACTGCCTGAACCGTTCTCTTCCCGGGACACCCTTTGGAAGCGCACTTGTAGTAATCCCTGCAAATCAGAACAATTATCTTTACAATAAGACAAAGAGTCTCAATTTGTTTGGCTTAATTGCTTCATGAAAAACAATATGGCGTTCAGATATTCAATTGAAATGTATGGAGCTTAATTATTTGGTTCTTTTGCTAACTGCAACTAACCTTGGATATTTCTCGTTTCTAATGATCTTGCTCCCGTACTTTTTCCACTTGAGACCATCATCATTAGCCCTTTCCTTTGGACAATTCTCTGGTTCATTCTGTTCACATACAGGAAAAAGAATTAATGAGAAATTAGTGCACAAAATTAATTTCAAATTTTTTTTTTTCTTTTGGTTGAAATTTACGTTTCTTTGTTTCGATCCTCTGACTTTTGCTTCTTCTTAGAATTTTTGTGGCTCTTGTGGATAGCCCGCTTGGAACCAGCCCTGCAAAAAAAAAAAAAAAAAAATGATAATAATAATAATAATAATCTTGATCATTAGAAAGAAATACAATAAGGTAGTGAGACTTTCATTCTTCCGTTCCGATCTTCACGCGGCGGGGCAGTACCTGGAGCCTGGGCTAGGTTCAAACAGGAAGAATCACTGAAACAATAAAAGTAATACTCTATTAAGAAACATATATTCTCATGATTATTCTTGATTGAAAGAAATTAACTTGCATTCTTTGCTCATCCAGCTGCTGCCGCTTGTTCGCTCTAATTCCCTCGGCATCGGAGTCGGACACAGACACAGGGTTGTGGTCGACGATGGTGAGGTGGGACTTGCACTCTTTGATTCTTTGTTGCAGATCTTCGCACATGCGGTCGGCGATGTGTAGAGCAAAGGACTTGGAGTCAGTGTCGTCGGCCCAATTCCCTTTGTTCACAAGGGATTGAAGTTTAACCATGTCTTTGTGCCACCGCTGCAGCTCTCGGATCGCCTTCTCCTCCTCCAGATGCCGCAAGAGCGACGCCATCCCTGGGCAGAATTATGATGGTAACTGAGTGGGTTGCTGCCTGTTTGTGTGTGTATGGCGCATAAAATATGTTGATGAGAGTAAAAGGAACCTCTTTTTGACTGGAGTCGTCTCTGTTCTTTTTCTCTTTCTAGTAGTTTCTTTCTCTGTTTTTGAGAGTAACTTTCTTGTTGTTTCTTCAATTAGCTGACTTGCAAGTGCTTAAGGCTTAAGCTATTGAATAAAGCTCCATGTAGTCACTTTCAACAATTTCTCAAATATATATTTTTTTAAATTTGGTTGGGTCCTTCCACTCTCATACAATGAGAAGGAAATAATTCTTCAAAAATATATTGGTGGTATATTTTAACTTAAGACTCCTTAGTCACAAGTGAAGTGTCTTATCGATTCTCCTCACAAGTTTTTTGAGTACCCAAAAATATTACGAGTTGTAAAGACTCTCATTTGGGTGTTTTGACTATTTATATAGTTGTTTTTAACTTGTCACTTTTTGAATATGTGGTTGGATCATTGTGTCATATTGTAGATGATCTACTTAAATTGACCCATTTAGATCAAATTCCGCATTAAGACCATTTAGTTTGCGTTTTTTTTGATATTGAGAATAAAATAAATCAAATTAAGTGGTTTTAAAAGCGGGATTTGATGATGTAGGGGGAGAGATGTAAGGGCTTATAGGAGTACAATTAGAGACAAGGGAGTTGCGCTTAATATTGCATAAATTTTACAATACAAAAGAAATTTATTTTCTTTTTGTCTTTCTTTCACCACACACCATTACAATTCTCTCGTACGCAGAATAAAAAAATGCGTATTATTGTGAGACTCACAGAACGCGTTTTCTAGTGAGGCCAACATGTCCTGTGTTTAAAGTTAACATAGAGTCATAAGTGGATGTAGTGATCAATTCCCGACCACAAAGCAAGATCGCGACACGTATTAAGCTTAGTGATACAAAAAGAGGGAACGGCCATCATTCAATTATTGACAGAGTGCCTCCATCATCCAACATCAAGTTGAGCGCCCAAGAGCTCGCGTCGAACCAGACTCGTCGGGCCCAATATCACCTCAGTCGAACGCCTAAGAGTACGGGTCCAACCCAGGCTCGTCGGGTCCGACATCACCTCAAATCAAGCGCTTAAGAGTTTGGATCTAACCCAGACTAATTGGACCAGACATCACCTCTCGAACCAACGACAAGCCTGATTCCCCCTCGGAATCGAAAGCTTCTGGAAGACTCATTCAGCACAGCTCAGCGGCGGGATTCTCAAAAACTAGTAAATCAGATCTTAACTGCGTAAATTAAAAAGATATCTCCAGTCAACAGATCATATCTCCAGGCAAAAGATTTTATCTCCAACCAACAGCCCAAGCAGTTACAACAACAAATTTGGAGGGTTCGATTACGGCCAACCACCCAGATTAAACAATTATCCAATATTATTTCTCATGTATAAATACTTCACTCTCTCTAACGAGAAAGATGTTGGATCAAAAAATCTTAGCACACTTTAATCACAAAACCTCAAATTTTTGCTTGTAATTCTTTTGAATTAGAGTAGAATCTTTCTCTCTCATGATTTTTTCTTTTCGAATTTTTACGTTAAATCTCTCTGTGTTCACTGTGATTGCTGTTTGTGTGTATCTTACATATTTTAAGAAAGGCCTCGGATAATTTTCCACAGCAGTGCAGATAAAGAGAGACTCTGACATTGTAAAACACGCTATTTTATCTTATGCTTTCATCTTCTTCACGGGCATTATTATTATTATTAGTTTAATAATTAATTAACACGCTTGTAGATGGCAAACTTACGCTTGTGGTGGGCTCCACGTGTTCCGCAGTGTGGCCCACCGAGGAAAAAATTTCCAAGGCTTGACCTGGACTTGCAAGTGCAACCGTCATGCGTTGGAGAAATATTTAGAGGCCCGGTATCGGTAACCTTGCTTTCTTCTGGGCTGGCGGCCCACGCTTTCTCAATCTCAAAAATTTAAAAAAAAAAAAGGAAGAAGAAGAAGAAGAGAGGAATCGGTTCGTTTCTTTTACTTTTAAAAGTAAATTTGATCATTGCCAGCTGTACTCGAGAATCTTCACTTTCCCTCCTTCGTTCACAAGGGATTTTGGCAGTTTCTATGACTTGACTTGCATTCGTGAACAATTGCTTGTTCGAGTCAAACAAAACTTTGGTCCATGGTCTTGTTGACAACTAATGAAATTGGTCTGCAAGACCAAATTCACTGACTTGACTTCATGGGCAGTTTGCTTGGTGGAGTCAAGCTAGAGCTTAGTCCAAGGATACTTGAAATACAAGAAGAATGAGATACATGGTTATTCATTGACTTGACTTCACTTCACTTCAGGACCAATGGGTAGGTGGGGAAGCAAAGAGGTCCAGTTTCATTAGTTGTTAAGAGCATCGGCATCCAATGAAGACCAGAGACTATATAAAGCAGTGCTCCAACTCCGAACCCGACCAGTTCGACTATCACCTACAACACAAAGGAAAGCATTCAGCAATGGTGTCGTTCTCGCCCGAGAGATGGAGCGATGGCACAAAGACATAGTTAAAACTTCAATCCCTTGTGAATAAAGGGAATTGGGCCGACGACACTGACTCCAAGTCCTTTGCTCTACACATCGCCGACCGCATGCGCGAAGATCTGCCACATAGAAAGTCCCACCTCGCCATCGTCGACCACAACCCTGCGTCGGACCGACTCCGTTACTGAGAGAATTAGAGCGAACAAGCGGCGGCTGGATGAGCAAAGAACGCAGGTTAATTTCTTGAGTGAAGAAAGTAGCCGGGAGAAAGCGCATTAGAAACGAGATATATCCAAGGTTAGTTGCAGTAAGCAAAGAAACCAAATAATTAATCTTCATACATTTCAATTGAATATCTGAACGCCATATTGTATTTCAGTAGGCAATTAGGCCAAACAAATTGAGACTCTTTTGTCTTATTGTAGATAATTGTTCAGGTGGTTGATGGTAAGAAAGCCAGGATCGTCTACTATGAAGTTCACAACTGCAGAACACAACAGCCGTTGGTGATGCAGCAGCAGCAGCAACAACAACAAGAAGGGATTGGTTCAGACCAGAAAGCTGAACTTGTCAATGAAGCCCAAACAGGGCAACACCAATCACCAATTATTCCACAAGAAATGTGCGTAGATATAATGAGCTACTGCCAGCCAAACGACGGAGTTCTCAGCAGTCGGAACCAAGTACAGCGAGAGCAGCAACATGACCGGTGGCTTGTTCTCTCTAATTCTCTTCACTCATCCAGCTGCCGCTTGTTCGCTCTAATTCTCTCGGTATGGGAGTCGGACGCAGGGTTGCAGTTGACAGTGGTGAGGTGGGACTTGTTCTCTTGGATTCTTTGTTGTAGATCTTCGCACACGCGGTCGGCGATGTGTAGAGCAAAGGACTTGGAGTCAGTGTCGTCGGCCCAATTCCCTTTTATTCACAAGGGATTGAAGTTTAACCATGTCTTTGTACAAGAACTCAATGAAGCTAAGAGACAGATATGATTTAGATGGTTGTCTTTGTGTGGTACTAAATCTTCTTCAATTAAATGTTTGCGTGAATTCTCTAGAGATATGGTTATATCTGAGTTGTAAAGCAAATTCTTTTTCCTTTTCCTAGCTTGACATGATGAGTTGTATCTTTTTTATTTGAATCATCTTTTTTTCAAAAGGATACATTTATTAGCACTAAGTGACATCATCATCTTCTCCAACAAAGTTATCCTCTACTATTTTAGTAAATACATATTCGTTCGCATTCTTTTGTGTCCCATACGTGCTCATTTATTTTCTTAACCAAATTTCTAACTTAATTTGCTAAGCAACTCACAGCCACGACATCAAGTGCTCCTATTCTAAAATTTTCAGATATTGGAGAAAATTGAGAACAAATGCAAATCTTCTCCAATTGAAACAAAAGTCACTGAAAGATGTCAGCGTTGTAGGCACTTCAAGCACTTTCAAGTGGTCTAAGCATGATCAAAGTCTCACCGCTGTGCTTCTGTCGCAAACTTCCGCTAAACACAGAAGTCCATTAGACTTGATATGTGCCTTTTCTTGTTTTGAAGCAATCATTTCCCCCCACAATTTCAGTTACTTATCTCAAACTAAATAAAAGATGAATGAATGAATAAGAAAACATACAGTAAGAAGGAACTATACTTTAGAACAGTTATTCTTCATTCGTTTTCTTGCATCTTATGGCTTCCCCGAGAAAGAACAAAATAGAAGAAACATATTACTCAACTTACTTCCCTTTCAAAGCCATCTCATTCATTCTCGGGGAGAACCATAATACACAAGAATAGAATGAAGAATGGTTGTCCCAAAAGACTAGTTCCTGCTTACTATATTTTCTCATCATTCATTCATCTTTTTGTTAGTTTAAGGTAAGCAACTGAAATGGGAAATGATTACTTCATAACAAGAAAAGGCACATACCAAGTCCAACAAACTTCTGTGTTTAGTGAAAGTTTGCGATAGAAGCACAACGGTGAGTCTTCGATCATGCTTGAACCACTTGAAAGTACCAGAAGTGCTTCTGATGCTAACATCCTTCAGTGACTTTTGTTTCGATTGGAGGAGATTTGCACTTGTTCTCAATTCCCTCCTCTATCTGAAAACTTTAGAATAGAAACACTTTGTACCTGTGACTCTGAGCTGCTCAGCAAATTAAGTTAGAAATTTGGCCAAGAAAATAAATGAGCACCTGAATGAAAGTTGTATAGGACACAAGGATGCGAGCTGACAAAAAGACTCATCATGTCTAGCTTGGAAAAAGAATTTGCTTTACAACTCAGATAACCATATCTCTAAAGAATTCACGCAAAACATTTAATGGAAGAAGATTTAGGGCCTGTTTGTTTCGTTGCAAAACGTCGCAAGTCGTAAGTCGTAAAATGAGAACGAAAAAAGTGAACTGTAACAGAGAAAATATATTGTGTTTTACGGTGTTTGGTTGATAAAGTGAAGTGTAAATGGAAAAGTATATTGTGTTTTACGGTGTTTGGTTGATAAAGTGAAAGTGTAAATGGTAAAGTATATTGTATTTTACGGTGTTTGGTTAGTAATGTAAAAGTGTAAGTGAAAAAGTTGACCACAAAATTAACTGTAGCAGTGATTTAAATATTATAAATACTATTAAATTAAATCTACTATTGCAAATTAAATTGTATTAATAAATTTGAGATAAAAAATTAATAATCTTAATATTTTATTTATAACAATAATATTAATAAAATATTAGTATAAATAGTAAAATATTACTAAAATATTAACTAAATAAATAATATAAAATTTTAAGAAAATCTAAAGAACATTAATAAAATTTTAAGAATACTAATAAAATATAAATATTAAAAAATCTTACAAAAATAATAAAATATAGTTATAATATTATAATATTTAAAATACTTGAAAATTATTATAATATAAATTTTATTATAATATTATTGTAATATTATAGAAATATAAAATTAACAAAGTAAAATATAATTATAATTTAATAATAAATTATCATTATAGTATTATTATACTGAATTATTATGACAATATTAACATAATAAAATATTTATATAATAATAAAATATATTATGATATTAATAAAGTAATTTTTTATATTGAAAATAAATAATTAAATATATAGTAATTTTATATTAAAGTACAATATTGTTATATTAATAAAATATTAACTCTAAATAAAATAATAAAAAATGGAATAAGTATTAATAAAATAATAAAGTATTAAATAAAAATATTAAATTAAAACAGTAAAATATTAAATATTAAAACAATATTAAAAACAATAAAAAATTAAAGATTAAAAATATAAAATAATTAAGTAAGAAATTGAACACTATTTAAAATATTAAATATTTAATAATATTAAATTTATATTGATTATCAAAGTAACTGTTTTGAACTGTAAGTGTACTACAAGTGAGAGTTACATGACCACAAAATTAACTGTAGCAAGTGCAAGTGGGAAAATATGAGTGTAAAAGTGAGATTTACACGACCACAAATTTAATTGTAGCAACTGCAAGTGGGAAAAGAAGAGTTGTATTTTGCAACTTGTTTTTCAGCGAAACAAACAACAGAAAATGGAAAAGAAGTTTTACGACTTATGTTTTGCGGCGTTTTGTGGCGAAACAAACACGCCCTTAGTACCACACAAAAGACAATCATCTAAATCATATCTATCTCTTAGCCTCATTAAATTAACAAAACATCAAAAATGAAAGGCTGTTCTGAAACTGCTTTACATTCTGAAATTACTTCAGCTTCTGAGGCTCGATTTTCCAGGTAAAATTTCTTTCCTGGCGGCGGCTGATGCTTCTTTTTTAAGGTGTGAGAGATCTTTTCTTTGTTCTGTTGTGGAAGATTGAATCTTTAGTTTTCTTTCTTCCCCCTTCCTTTTTTGCTTTCTTTTAGCTTATTTTTGTTATTTGGGTTAGCGTATGTTTACTCCATTAACTATGGTTCACTTCCTTCTAGATCCTAACCCGATCAAAAACAATGTCTTATGTATCAGCTCAGACATGAGGAACCTGAAGAAAGCGATGGAAACACTCTCTCTGGGTCTTCATTCGAAAAAAGAAACCAAAAAAAGGAGAAAGACACGGTTACTTCCATGATACAATTGGAACTTGAAAATGTCAGGTTTCAATCTATCAACAATAATATTAACAACACAAATGGACCCCAATAGGAAATTAAAAAAACACTAGCATAACAATTAACATGATAAAGTCCCTGATCAATTATCATTGTGTTCTTCTTGGGTTGAATGAACTAATAGTTACAAGAATCAGGTCTTTCTACTCATGCAGATTTTGCTTCGTTTCAAGCAAAAAAAATAGTATTTTTTGGGTTGTTAAGGTTGCAACAAGAAGATGAAAGTGAAGATTAATTACCAAAGTAAAAAATCAACAGGATATCTTGTGCAGAACATGCAAGGATTTCTAACTGACAGATTGAGGGGTACAAGTGCTCAACCCCTCTAGATTAAAGGTGTCACATATGCAATTTTCCCTTTAATTTTATAGTCCTATAACTCATGATACCCTAATTATTTTTTATACGCAGTTTAATCTTATAATTGTTATATGAAATCTTTCAACCCCTCGAGGAATAAGTACTCTCAGTTCGGTGTCCACTTTAGGATCTGAACCCCAGACCTCCTTTCCTCCCTTTACTCTCCCCCATCTCCAAGAATTTATTACTCTCTTTAATTGTTGTAGCAAGCTCCTATTAGTTGATTCTCCTTCATTTTATTTTCTTATCTTTTAATGTTGCCCCTCATCCACCTATATAACTCATTGTAACTATATTTGAAATGTACCTTCAAATGCCCAATATTTTAAACCAGAAGACATTGCTGATCTAATAGCCTTCTTCAACTTTCCCTTCAACTTGAGAGTATTCTACAATCACATAACACTCACATAGCACCTATCTATTTTTTCTTTTAACTTTTCCCATTTTTCCAGCAGCCCCCTCTTCTAAAAATTAGAGAAAAAAACAAACATGTGAGTTCACATGCGCGCACGCGCGCACACACATCCACTTTGACCATCCAAGTTTAATTCTAAAACAACATCCTTCTAAAGGCAGCCTGATTGGAAAGGAAAGAATTTAAAAGCCATTTATAGGGGTAAAGGTTTCCTAAGATTTAGAGTCAAAGAGGTACCTAGACAAGGTTCAGATCTAAAGCGAAAAAGCTTTACCTTATTTTGGCTTCATGCCAAGATGGCTTCATGTCATGGCCGTGTCACACAACAAACATTGAGTGCAAGAAAAACTTTCTTCATTGCTAGTTGGAAGATTCATAAAATTCTGATTATTAACTAGTTATGACTACTACTATCTATCTAAAACTATAAAGTAGGTCTACAAGAGGGGTAAGACTGACTGATCTGCTCTTCCCCAAAGTGGATTGTAAGTAAAGACATCAATGTGCATCACCTTCCCAACCTCACATCATGACGGTTGATCCTGAATAACCAAATGACTGCTCTTATGAATCTTTAACATTTATTGCATTTACTGTTCTTCAGCAAGCAAATGATGAACTTGGTAGTCTAGGTTAGTTAATTTCCAAATAAAAAATAAAATATGTTTTGTGAAACCATAGCAGTATACATCACCAAGAGCTAAAAAACAGACTAATTCAGCATCACATGCAATTTCTATAGACTCCTCAAAGTTAGCAATGTACACTGATATTATAATAATACATAATAATGTACATGCAGCAACTGACCGATCACCGAGGGGTCATTACAGCTACAGGTGATAAAAATCCCGGGCATGGGTGCTGGCAGCAGCAGTATAGCTTGGATTATGGAGCACCATCGTTATATTTGAAGAAATGTAAGGGAACACGACACTGGTAGGTCTTCTCCAAGAGTAACAAAGTTTGAGTAACCCACTAATCCTGAGACTGCAGAAAAATAAAAAATAAATCGTAAGTCAGCAGTATATCAAAAGAATTTTGACTGACAAGAGCAGCGCAATCCAATGCAAATAAAATATATAACCAGACTATGATACCAAGTGTAAAGGATCCATAAACTTCTCGTGAACCTATTGTTATGGTGGGATGTTTAAAGAAAATTTAACTCATAAAATATATAACCAGACTATGATACCAAATGTAAAGGATCCATAAACTTCTCGTGAACCTATTGTTATGGTGGGATGTTTAAAGAAAATTCAACTCATAAAATATATAACCAGATGACGGGGAACCGGGCGGAATTCTCTCCCTAGGTTTCTCACGCAAAGCACACAGGCTACAAAGCTTAAAAGCAATTTCATTCATTTCAAAACTACTAATAACAATACCAGTCTTGGCCTTAAATAGGCCTACATCAACAGAAAGATCCCATTACAACCGATATGGGACTAAAAGAAAACTGCCAAATAAATAAAAATTACAATAAAAGGGAAAAAATAGCTAAGTTGACTTTCCCAGCCCTAATCGAACCAAACTGAAAGTGTGCGACGACGCCTCCTGGTGTAGAATCGCAATCCTGGAGAGATGTCCCCATCATTCCCTCGGGGTTGGGAAAAACTCGACTCAGTCGAACGTGAACCTCCACGGCTTTCATAATACTCCAGACGATCAGGGTCCAACCGTTGGAGTTCCTCTCGATTAATCCAAGTGTTGTCAGAATCAGGTAGTCCTTTCCAACGAACCAAAAATCTGTGGTAACCACCATCTCTAGTAGAGACAATCTGATCATCAATAATTTCATCAATTTGATCTGCTATATGGGTTGGATGTATTTGGGGAAGAGGAGGTAATAAGGGTCTCTCAGGAGGTGGCACAGGGGAAGGCTCATCCAATAAAGGATTATCAGGGGAAAAATTTGGCCCTTTATAAGCAATCAAATCTTCAATATTAAAAGAGGGACTAATTCCAAAATCCGGTGGGAGATCTACCACATATGCATTTGAATTAATTTTATTCAAATTTGAATGGTCCCGCACTACGTGCGTGCAATTTCTTCACGGTACCCGGAGGATACCGTTCTGGTCGAATCCGAACCATCACGTAGTCTCCTACATTAAACTCATGTGCTTTCCTGTGCAAATCTGCATAAGCTTTATAGTTTGCATTATTTTTCTGAATTTGATTGCTGATCTCCTTATGCAAGTCATGAATGTGTGATGCAAATGATGCAGCTGACTCAGACATCCTAGTATGATGGGGTACCATGGGAATTAAGTCTATAAGTTGCCTAGGTTGATAACCATGCACTACCTCAAATGGACTCATGCCTATGGTTCTATTGACAGAACTGTTGTATGCAAACTCAGCAGTAGGTAACACAAGATCCCATGCTCTAAGATTCTCACCCACTAAACATCGTAACAGATTACCAAGACTTCTATTGACTACTTCAGTTTGGCCATCAGTTTGTGGATGGAAGGCCGTAGAGAACTGAAGTTTGGTTCCCATTTTATGCCACAGGGTTTTCTAGAAGTAGCTCGTAAATTTAACATCCATGTCTGAGACAATTGTTTTGGGTAGTCCATGTAGCCTAACATCTTCATCAAAGTAGATTGTACCAACCCGAGATGCATCCGACGTTTTGGAACATGGCAAGAAGTGAGCCATCTTGGAAAAACGGTCTATAACCACAAGTATGGAATCATGGTTCCTTGCTGTTTTTGGTAAACCTAGCACGAAATCCATACTGACATCTTGCCAAGGACAGTTGGGAACTGGTAGAGGGGTGTAGAGACCAGTATTTTGTTTTCGTTGCTTGGCGAGTTGACATGTACGACATTGACTAACAAGTCTTGCAACATCTCTTTTTAAGCTCGGCCAATAAAAACGATGTTCGACGGCTTCAATTGTTTTATTTCGCCCGAAGTGTCCAGCAAGTCCCCCTGCGTGTAATTCCCATACCAGAAATTCTCTCAATGAGGTACGAGGGATACACAACAGACGAGAGCGAAATAAATATCCGTCTTGCAGAAGAAAACCATCAATCTCATGTGTCAAACTATCCCTTAATACAGTGTATATATTTCCAAAATCAGGACAGGACTCATAAGTTTCTTTAATCTTCTCGAAACCAACTACTTCTGTACTCATGACAGAAAGTAAAGCGCGACGACGGCTAAGAGCATCAGCGACCCTATTTTCCACCCCAGCCTTATGCTTGAGGACGTAGGTGTAATCTTGAAGGAATTCTACCCACCTACCATGCCTCGAATTCAACTTCTTTTGAGAGTTGAGATACTTAAGGGCTTCATGGTCTGAATAAATGACGAATTCTTGCGGTAACAAGTAATGGCGCCAATAACGCAGAGCTTGCACTACCGCATAGAACTCCTTATCGTAGGTAGAGTACCGTTGCTTAGCATCATTTAACTTTTCGCTAAAATAGGCAACGGGATGCTTTTCTTAACTTAAAACACCACCTATCCCAACGCCTGAGGCATCACAAGTAATTTCAAAAACTTTCGTGAAATCTGGGAACCTCATAACAGGAGCTTCTGTCATTCTCTCTTTGATTTCCCGAAACGCCTTGGCAGCAGCTCTAGTCCATTCGAAGTCTTCTTTTTTTAAGCAATCAGTAATCGGGGCCATGATCGTACTAAAGTTTCAAATAAAACGTCTGTAGAAAGTGGCTAACCCATGAAAACTTCTCACTTCTCGAATACTGCATGGTTCTGGCCATTCCACGATAGCTTTGATTTTATCGGGATCTGCGGAGACACCTTGTGAAGATCTGCGGAGACACCTTGTGAAGAAACAACCAGTCCTAAGAAAATGACTTGGTCGGTAAGAAAGGTACATTTCTTAGGGTTGGCATATAAACTTTCCTTTCTCAAAACGACACAAACTTGCGTGAGGTGGTCCAAATGTTGCTCCTTTGATTTGCTATAAATAAGGATGTCATCAAAATATACGACTACGAACTTTCCGATAAAGGGTCGCAATACTTGTGTCATCACTCTCATGAAAGTGCTTGGAGCATTAGACAAGCCGAAAGGCATGACCATCCACTCATACAGCCCATCCTTCGTTTTAAAGGCTGTTTTCCATTCATCTCCCGAGCGAATACGAATTTGATGATAACCACTCTTCAAATCTATTTTTGAAAAGATGGTAGCACCTGTCATCATGTCAAGCATATCATCCAATCTTGGGATTGGAAAACGAAATTTTATCGTTATTTTATTGATAGCACGGCTATCCACACACATACGCCATGTCCCATCTTTCTTCGGCGTTAACAGTGCAGGGACCGCGCAAGGGCTCAAACTTTCTCGTATGAGCCCTCTGCTCAACAACTCTTCAACTTGCCTCTGTAATTCAGCATGTTCCATTGGGTTCATTCGATAGTGCGGCAAGTTGGGTAGAGTGGCTCCCGGAACTAGATCAATGGCATGTTGAATGTCCCGCATTGGTGGCAGTTGAACAGGGAGGTCGTCAGGAAATACATCAGCAAACTTTGTGATAATAGGGACCACTTCAGGAAGAATCATTTCATGAGATTCTTTCGCTACTTCCCGAGCAAGCAAAACGATGACTTGTGCCCCACTAATCACTTCTTGTTCAATTTCTTTACGGCTGATTAAGTTGAGATTCTTTTCTTTTCTCGTGTCCACTGGCTTTTTCTCTTGTTTGGATCTGGGTTGACTCGGAACTAGTTTGATCCGTTGTCCTTCATAGTTGAAAGTACAAGTGTTGGACTTTCCCCATAAAGTCACGTCCATATCGAATAACCAAGGTCGACCAAGAATCACATGTCCTGCATCCATTGTTATTACATCACACCAATTTTATCCTTATAGGTGGCAAATTGCACAGGTACAAGACATCGTTCATTCACCTCCATCGATGCTGTGTTAATCCAGGTAACTTTGTATGGATTAGGGTGAGGGACCGTCTTCAACCCTATCTTTGAAATCAAACTAGATGACACAGCATTTATACAGCTTCCACTATCGACAATGATTTTACAATTTTTTTCACCAATCTTTATCCATGTGTGAAAGATTGAGGTTCTACGCCAGTCAACCATATCTTTAGGTTGAGCGAGAGGGTACATCGAACGACAGCAACATGCCTGATAGAACTAATAACTTCCTCTTGTTCTAAATCATTCTCCGAATCACTGCTCGCATTTCCCACAAATACAACTTCCTTTTGAGGTTCGTCCTGCACCTCATCTGATTGATCATCCAGAAAGAGGGTTCTGGATTTGCTTGGGCAAAACTTTTCTACATGCCCATATCCTTGACACTTAAAACATTGGGTGCGGGGTTGGTTCGTGGCACGCCCTCAACTGGGCCTTTACCCTTGAGATCTCCTGTTGGGACCGAACTGTTAGGATTGGGTTTGAGCTGGGACTGTCCAGAGATAGCCCTAGTGCTTTGGTTCTTGTACTCTGAACCTCGTTGATAGTAAGATCCTCGAGACGCATTTAAGTCCCGAACTATCTGGTAGGCGTGTTCTAAATCACTAACACCCCTTGCAAAGAGTTCCCTACGGAGATCATCGCGAAGGCCAGACCTGAACCTAGAGAGGGTTACTGTTGGGGATTCATCAACGAACTCGCTGCACCGGGTTAAGAACTCATCAAATTTCTCAATATATTCCGTAGCAGAGCAAGTCCCTTGTGTTAGCCTGCTCCATTTGTCTAAAAGTTGATCCTAAAAAGTAATAGGGAGATATTTCTGGCTTAACTTAGCCTTCATCTCATCCCAAATCCGGATCGGTTCTTGCCTCCTGAGGGCTATCAGTCTTTCAACATTAGACCAATATTGTCCCGCTTGTCCTACCAGTTTCATGGCGGCGAAACGGACTCGCCGTTCTTGGGACATCTCGTACCACTTGAAATAACGCTCTAGACTCATTACCCAATCAAGATAATATTGTGGGTCTAAGCGGCCGTCAAAGTTCGATATGTCTACTTTGATGTCTTTCATGTACCGGTCATCCTCATCGTATCGATTATAATTCCTGTTTATTCTCTCCTCTCGCCGATTATTAAGTTGTCGCTCTTCATTACGAGAGTTATCAGGACGTTCCAATTCCAATCTATCCATTCTCTGACCTAGAGTGTTCATTTGGGCCTTAATTTCCTCAAGAGTTTTGAGAATTTCAAGAGTCATGTAATCTGTTGGTGAGGTGATACCAGACGAAGAAGCATTGGGATCCATGTCTGTATTGGGTTCAACTAGGTCGTAGACTTTACCACTACGAGTTCGCATACACAGTTACTTTTCTTTTTTTTCTTTTTTTTATTGCTATAATCTAAATGCTGAATTTATGATGATATTATTATTTTTTTTAATGAATGCAACCTATTAATTTCTATATGCCACTAACAAATTCTAATGCAATCGTGCAGGATGATACAGAAGATGTGGAGGATCAGCAATGATTCAGTAGCGTAAAGCGCACAATAAGGCGAATGAATCTGCTAGCTAGCTCAAGAGTGTAAAATAGAGACTATGTTGTAAAAAGAACTTGCAATTAGACCTCAATATTTTGTAAAATATTAATTCTATGCAACTGTTGAGATCCACGATGTATTTAACAGTCCCTAAATTAATATAAAGATATCACAAATAAGGGCAAAGCAGATACACTCACTCACTGTTATGGATGGCAGATATTCGATGAAAGTATTATGACAGAATTTAAAGTAGTACCCAAATTTCTGTTCAAAAGAAATTATACCTGATTACTGCGTGCGGACTTGGGTAATCGAAAAGAAGCTTACTGAAATCACCCAAATCAATCCAATCAGAGGAGAAGAGACCTTGATTGGATTCAGGATTGCAATTCTTGGCCTTCGTGATAGATCAAGTTTGCCGGAAGGCCGTCGAGGAGATCCCGGCCTAGGAGTTGAAATCCTAAAGGAATAACAGGGTTGATGGAGCGTCGATTTGAAGATCGGATGTTGCCCAAGGCGTCGACGTTGGCTCGCACGGGCGCGGGGTAACGATCGGGCGTCGGAAGCTCGTGAATAGGAGGCGTCGTTGAGTGATCCTCCCTTGTCACCTGATTTCGGAGGTTCTCTGCTGGGGAAGATTGGTAGCGGATGTTTGGTGGGTTTCTCTTTGTTGTCGACGCACGATTGATGGGGGACCGGTGGCGCGGTGAAGATGTCGAACTGAGGAGAAGTCGATTGACGTCGATCGAAGCTAAATCAAACTCCCAAATCTTTGAGGTGGAGATCTCAGGAGGTTTTGATGGCGATCGGTGGTCGTTTGCTGCTGGTGTTGTTCGCTGGTGGCGCAACCGGGCTCGATTCGAGATGAGAGAGCGATCGGCGGATCTGAGGTGTGGATAGCCGTGAGGGGATGCGCCGGCGGGGATCTGAGGTGTGGAGGCGAGCCGTGAACGCTTGGCGTCGTCTTTGACCTTGAGGAGGAGATCGGGTTGCTTGCTCCTTTTCTGGTAGAGAGGAAGGAGATCGGGTCGTTTATGGAGGCGCTGGATTTTTTTTTTTTTTTTGGAGAAGCAGGTTTTGGTCCCTGAGGGAATTTTGTTTGGGATTTTGGATCTAATTTGAGAGAAGGGAACGAGTGGCGGCGGGGCTTGAGGAACAGGGAGAAAAACTTGATGGGTTTTGTTTAAGATTTTTTTTTTGTGGATCTTTGTTTTGGAAGAATTCAGGAACTTAAGCCCTGATACCAAAATGACGGGGAACCGGGCGGGATTCTCTCCCTAGGGTTTCTCACCCAAAGCACACAGGCTACAAAGCTTAAAAGCAATTTTCATTCATTCCAAAACTACTAATAACAATACCAGTCTTGGCCTTAAATAGGCCTACATCAACAGAAAGATCCCATTACAACCGATATGGGACTAAAAGAAAACTGCCAAATAAATAAAAATTATAATAAAAGGGAAAAATAGCTAAGTTTACTTTCCCAGCCCTAATCGAACCAAACTGAAAGTGTGCGACGACGCCTCCTGGTGTAGAATCACAATCCTGGAGAGATGTCCCCATCACCAGACTATGATACCAAATGTAAAGGATCCATAAACTTCTCGTGAACCTATTGTTATGCTGGGATGTTTAAAGAAAATTTAACTCAAGTTCCTCGTATAAATTTGTAACCTTCTTGTAGAATATACCAAACATGATATGAATCTTAACATAAGCAAAATTGTGAAATCAACCTAAAATCAGTCCAGATACAACCCAGGAAAAGTCAGAGCTGTTACATTACAAATTTCCCCATTGGATAAGATTTTCTAGTAATCAGAAATGCAACCAATACAGAATTATCCACACATAAATTCTCAGCCTTTAAATCAGATGTGAACATGCGCTGCGACTATATATATGTTAGTAATCAAGTCAGAACTAACCATTTGGATCATAGTTCTAAGTACTGCTGCTTAGGATTTGTGTCACTATGCACTTGGCAGTCTTGGCTACCAAACTGCCATTAACTCTCAATTTGCCATCCGGTCTCCAGAGTTGATAGGTATTTTTCAGTAGCAAAGTAATATATAATAATAAATTTCACAAAAGAGTACCTAAGCTTAGCACCTTCAATGATGCATTCCTACCTGAATAAAGAAATATTTTGTTAGATTTAGAAATATTCAGGCCTATATACCACTTGGTCAGAACTCAGTGTTTCCCCTGCTCCAAGGTGCATTGAATCCAAATCATCATTAGACACATTATTCAAATATCAATTGCATTTCTTTCCTCAAGCATGACAACACCATCTCCTATTCAAACTTTCAATCCAGTACAAGCTTAAGGCAAAGGATTTGCACATGCTCCGAGGCCTATGGAATATTAATTTAAGTACACAATTTCACTTACATCACCAACAAGGTTTAATTTGAGATCACCACTTCCAGAAGTGCACTAATGAGAAGACGACTCTGCCTCAGCCTCTCTTCAAGGGGACTAACCAGTATCCCATATATTTGATTCAACAGATCGGAAACATAAGTTTGGTATAAAAAATTTTATGACTCACGGAGCATGGTATTGTGCAGTGACTGTAATACCCAGACCCTAACTCAAAAAGATAAATTCGTTCTGGCTAATGCTCGTGGCCCACAAAAAAAAACAAAACAAAACAAAACAAAACAAAACAAGAAAATGAAAACAAAAACAAAAACCCCAATACACAGAGACCCCACGCCCCCACCCACAGGAACCCATCCAAAACAACTCACCCCGAGGGAAAAAAGGAACAAGAATTTGGAGGAGCTTTGTTGCCCCCAACTGGAAGCATTAGCATTGCCTATAAAGATGGAAATGTTGAGGACAACCTCTCCAGCCAATGCTGCTTCTATTTCTCCTGATCTTTTCGTCTTCGGCTTGTCCCGCTCGCCTCTAGCACCACCAATCAACAGGTAGCGGAGCATTAAGGCCAATTTGGAAAGCAAATTAAAAGCTGAAAGCAGCACAGGAACTTTTGTAGTATGTCCATTATCCCTTCCGTATGGATATTGAAACATAACTATTTGTTTAAATCATTGAAAGTCCCCATTAGAAGACCATAGGATAGAAGAGTGGGGAACAATTCCTTATGTTAATAAACTTAGCATCCATTCAATTCGAAAGAATTTCCAGGCAGGTACTTTTTTAAGTATGAATTATAAACAGGCTCTACGGAAGAAAGAACAGCAATATCATTAAGTTCTTTTAGTAAATATCACAAGTTTATCATTAGTAAATTTCATGATTATATCATATATATCATCTCTCTTGTTGGTTTTTTGGGGAAAAAAAAATCAAAGTATTTGAATGGTATAGAACATGCAATAGGTGACCACAACAGAAATATTAACAGGCAGAATGGAGACATGTACATGCAAAAGGACCAAACAACAGGTAGCCAAAGAAAATACTAACGTCATGATTAAAATAATAATCATAACTAAATTGGGCATGAAATACATATAGCAATAAGGGCTGAGAACCCAATTACTACCTCAAACGCATTTTCTTCAAGAAAGAAGTTAGGGCCTGCACAATTTGCATCATGTGAGCGATCAAACTGAAGAATTCTAAGTTTGCCTTCCTGCATTCAACCATCGAGTTTTTGTGGGAATTTAATATAAATCACAAATGCCTTAAAATTTATAGGCAGCTCTCTCTTGCTCACCTTAGTTCCATAAACGAGACCTCCTCCAACTAAAGGATGAAAGCATGCAACATTAACTTCATCTTCTGCACTGGGAAGAACTCTTACAAGCTCCATATCTGAAACTCTATAAACCTGCATTCAAATAGTAAAACATACATAACATAAATCAGCATTCTCTTTTCCAGAGATATTCAAGATTATCATAGAAAAGGTGAGGACTCTGCACAAATACATACATTACCCTAAAGACAGATAAGCTACAGCTAACTTCCGACTTGTAGGTTGGTATAACTCCAACCCCATCCAACAAACCGAACACCCCACCCTCTGGCCCAAAAAACATGGGGAGGGGGGGACCGAACACCCCACCCTCCGGCCCAAAAAACGGGGGGGGGGGGGGGGGGGGGGGGGGGGGGGGGGGGGGGGGACAACACACACAAAAAAAAAACCACCTCCAAAAGTAAGAGTAAGAAACCAAAAAAACAGGACATGCACACAAAAGTAGAAAAATAAAAGGGAAAAAAAACACAACCGTGCATATGACAACATAGCTATTTATTCGTCCAAGACTTATCATCTGTCTAAAAGCTACAATGATTTGCAATGATGTGTCAGAGAAGATGCTTTCAATATCTTTAAACTAGTCTATGAGACCAGTAACTCGCTTTTATGTACAGCTACATAAAATAAACCTTTAGGGTGTTAACCGGAACAACCTATCATTTGTTTTGGAATGATCTATGAGACAACCCACTTTTTTGTTAGTAACAACACGGGAAACTGTCCTCCTTTTCTACTGCAATGAATCTAACGATTCTAGGTCAGTTCAACTTTTTCATGGTGATAACGCAGCCATCTGCCATCTTCCCCCATAAAGGACCGCATAAGATCATTCATATCTTATCTGTAAAGATCCTGTCCATCATACGTGGTATTGTTGAGCTATTACATCCTCATTAAATTCCCACCTAAACCAGGTTTTTCAGATGAATTCAAACGGAAAAGTAAAAAACTGTACGGACATTGGTAACAATATACTTGTAATGATAGAAAGACGTAGTTTCAATATAATTAGCATGCCACGACATAGAGAAAAAATCATTCCATTAACTGGTCAGAGCCAAGCTAAAATTTTAAAAAAAAAAAAAAATACCTCTAAGATGGTGTAAATAGGTATTGCAGTCTCCTCATCAATGATAATGCTCCTCAAAAGTGAACTATGGCGACGACCATATGCTAACAATATGTGTTCCGACGTAGGAGAAAACTGTTGAAAAATAAATAAAACATTAAGAAAATTACAGAACTTTTCCAATGAACCAGAAAGTCACACGAAGACAATGAAACCCACAGGCAGTAATCAGTGTGTGTTTATTACAAACTACTGTTTCGTGTATTATACTCCAAAAAATTAGAAACTATTTATGTATGGTGGGGGGGGGGGGTGGGGGGTGGGGGTGTGTGTGTGGGGTGTACCCAAAGAAGATTCATTGCATCTTAAACTTAACTGCCCTTCAAGATAATGATATTTAATGTACAGGTTTCCATTTGGACAAAGCAGTCCAAGATTCCAATGAGTAAACTGATACGAGGAAATAACTAGTTTATAGGGATCTGCAATGGTGAATGGGGCACAAAATTGAGGGCTATAAAATGGTTGATGTAACTTCAAGGTTTTCAATAGCAAATGTTCGGTTTATGTTGGATGGAGGTGCACATGTCAGACAGCAGAAAACTGGCCCATAACAGATGAAAATATACATTTCATGTACATGAAAATTCATAAATGTAACATAAAATATAGCATCCTAAATGTTGTAATGCAATTTACGCTGGTGGGAAACAAATACGGTGCATTAAAGGCAATATACATTAATGTCATCCAATATGATGAATTATGCAAAAATGATCCAGTTATAATATATGAGGGATGTAACGTCAACAGTAAAAACAAAGTATTTATCCCAATACTTTAGTTTGATTACTTATAGAGGATAAGAATTAAAAAATTACAAATGAACAATATGTTTTCAAAACTACTATAATTTCCATGTGACGCAACATGTCAGGCGATGTGTAGGATCAAAAGCAACATGTCAGCCACATGGACAGAAAAAAACACAATAGACAATGTTTCTCTTCATTTTGTGCTGCCAGTGCTCAAAACTGACATCCTTGCCGACATGTAGAACAGCGTATAACCCACGGCTGCCAAGCTGTTACAGAGACAGATTTAGCAGTGTGGATGACTAGGATTTATAGTGCAGATGACAAAGATTAGTTTTTTCCAGAGAGTACATAACTTCCAGGAATTCCAGTAAACTATGTTACTCACATGAATTGGGAAGAGATCTCGGACTGAGATTCGCTGATGGTTAAAAGATCTAGGAAATATACATGGTCTCCTAGTTTCAAGTGGTGGTATATTTAAAATAAAATTGTATTCATCAAAAAGAAATTTTGAGCAGATATAGAGAGGGAAGAGAGAAGAATATTTTTAAAAGAGAAGAGCATAAACAAAAAGATTATATAGAGTGAAGACAGGAAAGAGAAAAAAAAAGAGAGAGAAGACTGAGAGAAGGCCTTCATAAGGGTGACACGTTATGCTGACAACATCGGGATGCAATGACAAGTGAGCAAGGGGTGGGTTAGGGCTCCACAAGTGCCAATTAGCCTTTGAACATGGCGCTAAATAAGTATAGGATAGAGGATTAAATGAGATGGGGGAAAGAGACTTGTGTGTGAGAGTAGAATTAGGTTAGCTATTTGGGGCATAGGAACACTTAAAGAAAAGAGAGGACATGAGTTCGTAGAAATGATGGTTATAATTATTAATATATTTTGTTTGTAGGAAACTAAATGTGTGAGTGACAATCTAGAGAGGTTGGAATGCAAGATATAAACATCATTGACAATACAACAAAAGATAGGAATAGAAATGAGATGGAGATACTTGTAGAAAGCATATGAAAACTGTGAGTGAAGAAACTATCATTATTAGTGGTTGTGCTCGATGAGTTGGAGATAGAATTATACTAATAAAGCTTTTATCAGAGGTTGGTGTTTGTGCACCACAAGTAGGAATGCCTAAGAAACTAAAATAAATTTTGGAGCATATGGATGGATTAGTTTAGGAAATCCCGAGAAGAGAGAATTTATCTATAGGAGAGAATCTAAATCGGTATGTTTGTAAAGACAATAATGAATATGAGAGAGCACATGGAGATTATAAATATGGAGTAATGATGTGGTATATTGCAAAGATTATATTGGAAGAGAACTTGTCCACACAATGTAGATTGATGGTATTAAATCCACACAACATAGATTTGATGGTATTAAACAATTTAGATTAATAAGTGGAAGAGAGGAATTAGAATGAATAAGAGACCATGAACTACATGGTGAAACTGAAAAGTAGAAAATTCAATACATTTTAAGAATAGAAGGGTGAAAGAAGGTAGTTGGAATATGAATAGTGGAGAATGTAAGGATAATGGATTGCCTAATAAGGAGAGTTAATGGTGGGATGAAGTCCACAATGTAATTAGAGTGAAGAGGCTATCTCAAGAGGATTGCAAAGGTGTAGATGCAAGGAAAATTTGGAGAAAAATGACTAAGCAAAGAAGGAAGCTAAGTAACCAGTTAATGATGTTAAATCTGAAGCTCACGAGAATTCATATAAGAATCTATAAACAAAGACGGGAGAGAATCATATATATAAGTGTGCTAGGACGGGGGAAATAAAGAGCAGAGACCTAGGTACTTTAAGGTAATATTACATGTACTTTTAAGAAAAGATCAAGTCTTAATAAAGGATGATGTAATAACAAAAATATAGATTTTCATAAATTGTTTAACATGAATCGCATATAAGAACTAAACATAGAAATAAAAGATTCAGTAAATGGAAGGAACTATAGGTATATTTCAAAAAAAAAAAAATAAGCTTAGAGAAGTTAAAGGTGCCCTATAGAAAATAAAAACTGAGTCCGTAGGACCTAATTGTTAGGACCTAATTGTCACGATTTGAAATATTGCCGGATACTTATATATCACCATGATGGCCCTATATGGCCAGCCAATTATGTTCTTAGTGAAGTTTGGATGTGTGCCACGTGTCCAATAGATACATGCTTTATATAGATAAATAAGTTATTCAACAAAATTTATGATACAAAACTTCCAGATGTATGGAAGATTAGCACTTTAATACCTACATATACAAATAAAAGAGATAGAAAATTGTTCGGAATGTTGGACAATTAAGGAACATGTCCAAAAAAATGAATGTAGCAGAAATGAAAATGTTGAGATAGATGAAAGACAATAAAATAAGATAAGATAGAAATGAGAACATCTTTAAGAAGTAGAGATTGCTCCTGTAAAGGACAAAATGAAGAAGAATCAATTGGGACAGTGATGTAAAATATGGCGGATCGCAATCACCTTCAATCCAATAGAAGAGGAAACTAGGGTTTTGGACGAGAAATAGAAAGGAAAAATTAAGTTTGAGAAAAATAAATAAGCAGTAGATAAATTTGAGCTTCACACCCCTTGCACCAACCTCAAGAGCACAAATCTTAAGAAATTAACTGGAAATTTACATTCAATCATTTCATTCAATACCAATAAGAGAAGTCTTGAAGCCTATTTATAGGCTTTACAAAATCTAGTTCTTTGAACATAACCGATGTGGTACTAAATTTTCAAATAAAAGAAAACAACTAAATTCAAAATAAACTAAAATCAAAATAACTAAAACTAAAGAAGTGTAGCACGCCTTCTTCCAATGTAAACTCAGATCAAACAGCGTGATGTCCCCATCATTCCCCCAGGGTGAGAAAACTAGACCCTGTCTAGTGCATAACCTCACATGAAGCATCTCAATCAGGCCATGTGGTGGTCTGAGAATCGTGGACCATGCATCAAGTTCGAACCAAGGTGGTGGAGGTGAGACTGAACTCCGTGACGGATTAGCTACATCCTATGGTAAATTTGGAATGGCACATGCAGCAGAAAGAGTCGAATCCGCTTCACTGAACATCGAACTGATATCAGAGTCCCATGGAAAATCAACTCATCTGTAATGAAAAATCATCCTCAAGACTCTAGAAGGATATATATATGTTAAGCGTGCAACTAAGTTACAGTTCTGAGAGATTCTAAGAACCTCTCAGAGTGAATCGTAACCATCACCATATTTTTAACTACAAATTCCTGTAAATACTAAGTGGATATGCAACAAATTTGTAGTAATCATTGTAAATTATTATTTGTCTACAAATCTCATCATGTATGTCAGACAAACGCAATGCAACAGACTCACTAAGTAAAACTCTTAAAGGTAGGACAAAGAGATATATAAGTTTCTTAGGAGAATGTAAATCAGATATCGCTAATAATATAACATCACTAGGACCAAAAAAAATATGATTAAAGTTAGGAAATAACTCCAAACATTCACTAGAAGAAGAAATATTGGGAGTAACCTGATGAACTATAATAAAGAATTTCAATGACTCACTAGAAGAGAAAAAGGTAAGAGCAACCACATAACAATAGTCTGCATGAGAGAAGGCTTACTAGATGTAACGGCACTAGCATCAACTGTCTCATGCTCAATTCTATCCTCTATCATAGGTATGGCAAGTGAACACTTAGCAACCTGTACATGCATAGTAAACTGAGACTCCACTAACACATCTCAGAATCACTAGTATCACCCTCTAAAACATCAATATTATAAGGTATGTATGTACTAGATTCAACTAATGCATCATAAATGTCACTAATGCACTCCTCATGAACATGAGTCTCATCAAGTATGGGTATACTAGACTTTACTAGCTCATCAACATCACTAGTAACCTCAAAAGGAATATGAACATCCTCGACAATTCTCGAATTATTAATGTCAACAGTAGCACAATATCACTATGTTGACTCTTCGAGGGCATTGTAATCGTAATGTTCAAATTCTCCACTTTGAACACTTGATTGAGGGGCACTCATAAGCATGATGTCCATATCCCTCACACGTAGAACACCGCTCTCTGATTTTGAAAGTGGACAATTATAGCTCTATAGCCAAAAGAAATCTCTTTGATAGACTTCATGATATATAAGATCAGCTCTCTTTTGAAATCAAGTCTCAATCCATTATAAAGCATATATATATAGTAGAAAGATGATCTATCTGAAAGCTATATTTAAACACAAGCTCCTCAAATTTAAGGTTATATTCGGAAACAGACAAGTCTCCCTGACATAAATAATCTCTTTGAACAACGGGATCTAAAGGAAATAAATTTTTCATTAAGCTTTTCCTTTATTTCATCCCACGTCTCTATAGGTCTGGCGTATGTTTTTGCTAGTTGTCTTTCTACGATAGTGCAATAATTCAGAGCTGAAGATTTTAGTTTTCACTTAGCAAACCAGACTCTACTCGCATCAGAAAACTCATACAAATTAAAATAGTAGTCCAGGTGCGCTATATAATCATACTGTGAGGATCATATTTACCATAAAAATTGATAGGCGTTACGTTGCTTTTTCGTTGGACTTCACTCTCCTAACAACATGCCAATCATAATAATTATTTTCTCTACTGCAATGTGAATCCGTGTTTCGTGACTCACGTCTATAATAATAACTACACTCTAGTGTGATGTAAATTCGTGTTTCATGACTCACACCAATCATAATAATTATTCTGTAGTGCAATGTTGTGAATATGTGTTTCGTGATTCACGCCAATCATAAGAGGCGATGGTGTTGTCAATCTCTGGATTGTTGTCGAAGGTGGCAGGGTTGGCGACGAGTTTGAGAGCAGAGAGAGGTGGCAGGGAGGCGGCTACATAAGGTAGGGTTAGGGTTTTTGGTGTTGGGAGGAAGGAGATGAGTGATTTTCTAATTTCATTTTTTCCTCCTTTTTTCTTTTTTTCCCTCTTTTTACTCTTTTTTTCTTTTTTTTAATCTAATAAATCTAAACTTGGGAAGAGAGAAGAGGGTCTAGGGTTTTGAAATTTTTTTGAGAAATATTGAATGGGATTGGAAACATAGGGCTCTGATATCAAAATGATGTAAAATATAATGGATAACCACTTTCAATTCAAATAGAAAAGGAAACTAGGGTTGGGAAAAGAAATACAAAAAAATAAGAGTTTGAGAAAAAAAATAAGAACTGGATAAATTTGGACTTCACACTCCTTACACGCGATCGAGTTTCACACCCCTTACACCAACTTCATGACCACAAATCTCAAGAAATTAACTGAAAATTTTCTTTCAATCATTCACTCAATACCAATAAGAGAGGTTGAGACCTATTTATAAGCTTTACAAAATCTTGTTCTCTGCACATAATCGATGTGGTACTAAATTTTCAAATAAAAAGCAACTAAATTCAAAATAAACTAAAAGCAAAACAATTAAAACTAAAGAAGTGCACACACCTTCTTTTAGTGTAGACTCAGATCAAACGGTGCGATGTCCTCATCAGATAGTTCGTATATGTGTAACGCAAGCCAATAAGTTTGGAGTATAGTTAGTGTAAAGGCCGTATTATCCCGTTATGATCGATAAAATTTACTTTATCTTTCAAAAGATAAAAACACATAGTTGCAATGCTCATGCATAACTTATTAATTGTAGGTGAAGCTACTACAGCTGTGCCAATAAGAGAAGGCAAAGGCTCTTGGCTATTTCTTTTCTAGAACCAAGGACACCGTACTATTGCTTCTTCACATCTTCATCTTTCTTGTTATTTTTATTTCTGTGAATGCAATGTTGTTTCCCTATTTTATTTAACAAAAATATCAAAAGAGGTACAAGCAGATGTACAAAGCATGGTGATCCTATATCAGGAGGTTCCAGAATTAAGATTAAATGAGTCACACTAACAGCTCATTGTATCGATTGTACTCAAAATGATTATGATATTAGTCCAATAGGAGAAATTGCATGCTCTCTAATTGATTAAATTATGGGTAAAGGGTGGCACAAAAATAGTATCAATTAGAAAGTAGTTATTATATCCCTGCCTGGAAAGCCCTCTTTATAATTTTTTCGGCTTTGATAGGTGATTTCTCTCAGGGAACCACCGAAAGCTGCAACACAAGCACTGAGATTTTTTACATCAAATAATGTTTCATGTTAAAACGATCAAGCATTTTCATAACATGGATTTTTTCTCTCAAGTGTACATCATTATCATAGCCCTAAGCCCTTTCCCATCAGATCCCTCAGCTATGGAATACAATTCCATATTGAAAAGGCTCCCAGAAGATTTTGACTAGAGTTGTGACCATTTGACAACTTAAATTTCTACTTGAGTTGGGTCAAAATACTGGAGTTAGTCAAAGACTCTGCTACGGAATCCATTTTGCCATGAACATATTATTAGAGGCGGCAAGTGGTAAAGCCTGCGCTATCGCTTATTCAACTACAGCGCATGCAACAAAGGAGTATACTTAAGTATAGAACAGATACAACATTAGAGGGGTAGCAAACATGATATATCATCCTCAACTAATACTGACACGTGAAAAGCTAAGACAATAACCAAAATTATCAGAATGTGGCTAACCTGAATGGATGTCAAACAATGAGCAGCCCTGATTGCTCTTGAAGCCAGCACCCTACCAAAGCTATAAACCCAAATAGAAAATCAATTATGTGCATATATGAAACAATGTTTAAACATAATTTGATCCAACCAAAGATGTGAAAAGTCAAGATTTTACGTTGCCTCCTCAAGTGAATATACACGAAGCTCATACATCACTTGGTGAGCAGAAATGGGGTGCCGAGTGGGAGATGCCCCAGCCCCCGTGGCATCATGGTGCATATGTGCCTGGAGTCCAGGATCACCTTCCATCTGAGGAAGCATACATGCAACACAGGCAACTAAAAATCGCCCGCAAGGAGAAAAGTGGGCACCCATTTCACTGTTATTATTAAAAAAAATATAAGTACTCGAGAATAATTTTGAATTGTAGCTAAAATCAGAAAACTTGATACAAGCAGACTTCCATGGAAATAAAAATACTATTCCAACAAAAATACTGCTACAGACTATGAACAAACAAAACTGCTAATGAGCTCATCAGATAATTCCTGGAGCAATAAATAGGAGAAAAGAACATAGATATTAAGAATATGTAAGTATTCAAGAAGATGAAACTGACTAACTTGATTAGACAGGCTACGACATAACTGCTAAAACCTCACTGAAAATATAAATAGAAATGTTAAATCAGCTCAGTTTAACTAATTTGTTGAAGTGATAAATACAAGAAGACTGCCGTCAACATAATGAATAAAATTGTTAATAAGCTCATGAAAGAATTTGTTAGTGATAAATAGCAGAATCATTATTGCTTTTTCCCATCAAAATGTGGTCTTATACCACACATGACTCAATATTGAAGAAGCTTTGCAAGGATAGACCAAGTTTAAACTACCAGCCATCTGACTAACATCAACCACCTACAATTGGTCATGAGGTTTAAAATCAACCATGGAAAAAGAGTAACCAGGCATAAACCCTTGAAGGTAAGTTAGCAGTGAGAGACGGTGATGTGGTCAAGGCAGTCATGCAACCAATAAGTAATGCTCTGCATACCTTAGACAAGGACAGAGTCAAGGCAAACAGGTAAGCTGTCAAAGATATTCTATAGGAAATTGCATTCATCTCTGAGGCATAACATAAACTGAGGAGAAGCATGATAAATTGATAATGATAGATACTCTTTGACACAAACATAAAGAAACCAATCTGTTAGCACAGTTCATACAGTCTACAGGAGATAAATTGATAATGAACTTCCATAATCACAAAGCAACTAAACCTGCAAAGGACGGCATGTGGGATAGTTAAGCGGCATGTATCTGGATTTAGAGCTGCACTTGGAACTCGTATATCATGCGGCCAAATTCTTAGCTTCACAGTACAAGGCAATTCTGCTGCTGCTACTGTTGCGAGTGACGTTTGAATTTCAGATTCAGTGCCAGTGGGAACAGAATGAGGCTCACTTTCATCATTTTGCGCATTTAAAAACGAGGCACCCTCTGCAAAACCCATTGAACCCATCGTACGAGACCGTGATCGATGTCGAGAACTAGATCGACCAAAGCCCCTAGATTGGTTAAATGTAGTTGTCATATTTGAAGAAGATAGCAACGCTTCCATGTTACGAGTATACAGAAGATGAGACGTCAACAAATCGGTGCCTGTTCCATGACCTATGGATGAATTCACTTGGAGGCCACTGTTGACAGGAAGCGCTGTGTGCAAGCCGGCATGGGTTTGACCCATTAACCAACCCTGCAAAAAAGGTAGCTCCCAGCGTGCTGGATCACTGACGGGGATAAACTGATGGAGCTGACCACCCTCAACATTTCTCAAAAGTGTTTGGAAGTCAGCGCTGAGAGAAGGGTTAGATGAATTTATGCCAGCACCATCCATCCTTGGCCTAGACTGGCTAATAGGTATCCGCATAGCCACTCCATTGGCTTGGAAAGCAGGAGATGGTACATTGTTGATGACATTTGATCTTCCAACAATACCACTAGGCCTCCCTTGCTGGAACCTGCTGGTAGACACTCCAAGACTAGTTTCTGCACTGGCCATAAAAGAATTGAATGAAGCTGTTTCTTCTTCGGTAATCATAGAAGCAACTGCATCCTCAGCTAAAAGACTTGCGTGAGAAAGATCCCCAGGGGACAACTCCATAGGGGTCGCTAAGTTGGTATTCTGACTTTCACTGGTTGCGCGCGTCTGCCAAGAAGATTCTGCTTGTTGTTGCCCATTGACCAAGCCACTAATCCTGCCATCAGGCTGCAAAGATGATCTGCCATCATCTCTCACAAATGTTGGCCAAAACAAGCAAGGAGAAGGCATAAGAGGCATATTAGCCTCCAGGTTAGCACGGAGCTTAGGGTTAATAGTGGCAAAAAAGACAGCAGGAGGAGGATATGGTGAATAACCAGAAGAGGTCGCAATAGTCAGTGGTGAATCTGGAGAATCAAGATCGTTAACCTGCAAAATAAACCACCTATATTAGATTTACTTAAATAGTCAAAATGAAAAGGAAAAAAAAAAAACATAAATGTGACAGTCAAGCCTTTTGAATAAACCGCGATGCAGATGTAAATCCATAAACAATTCTACCTCAGCCGTTAATAGAAATGGAGCAGCATGAGGATGAAAGTGCACAGCCCTTAAGGAACGCCGAGTCCTTAGCACAATTGAAGGCGTAGATGCTTCTCCTTTCCTCTTGTAGTTCCAAATAAATAGCTACCATTCAAAAGTCAGCGCACAGAATTAACACTTCGAGTAGAATAAGTGGAATTAGTGCAGGTAATCTTAATTGACTAACAGTTCTGAGTATGCTTCCTTTGTCAGGACTTTCTCACCTTGTGACCTGAAGCTACAGCAAGCAGGTCCCCTTGAGCATGGAAAGCAATAGAGGCAATGGGACGATCTGCTTGTGGGAATACGAAAAATAATGTGAATTAATTCTCTGAAAAGTTAAAAAAGGCAACAAACTCTTTTAGGAATGAACTACAGCAAGCTCTCTCTCAAGCCTTGAATGTTTTATAACATAAAGCAAATGATGGAAGAGAGAGTACAGAAATCGTGTGATCCTATGCAAACAGCAGTCTGTGCATCCCAAAGCCGCACTTCATGATCCAAGCTGCCACTGGCAAGTATTTCAGAATACAGTGGATGAAACCTTACCTGCAGACAGCTCGTCATTAAAAAAAAAAAAAAACTAAGTACAGGTTTAACAAAAATATATATAATACCAGTAGTTAAGATTGAATTTCAAAACTATGAGCCAAGAGAAGGTGAAGGAACAGACATCAAAAGTCAAAATGATGATCATGGAAATGATAAAAATTATATCATGGAAAAGATTTAATTTATATAGGAAGTTCTAAAGAAAAAGGAGGTCAGGTTTCAAAACTGAAAGCCAAATATCATAAAACAAAAGCCTAAGACAATTTGCTCAAAATTATTTAGGTGGTTAACACAAGTCGGGTTGTTGAGTGGACAGATGGGGGCGCTTAGAGATTTCAGATGTTGATAGGGAAAAGATTTCAGGATTGAATTGAATATATGATAGCATCTCCTTTGTGTATACTACAAGGGTGTTAATTGGGAATCTATTAAAAGACAGGTGTAATCTTCTGAGACCAGTGCAGGGGTATTGCTCGCAATTTATCCTAAAAAATAAAATCATGCATACAACTCCCAGTTCCCCGTACCATCACTATTTCCATTCCTCCTATGACAACTATCATGAAGCATATTCAAGTGCATAGTAAATTCATGTTCAACAGTAGAAAAGTAACCACATATGTTAAAACAATTTATCATTACCTCTGCATTCCAAAGGAAAGCATGAAAATTTTATAATAACTAAAGGCGAGATTCACAAGTTCAAGTAGCTGAACTTGAGTTATCAAATATGTTTGAGCTAAAAGAGGTTTGTAGACTGAAAATGCTACTGAAAATGTAGCGTAAAACTGGAAAGGTTTCAACCGGTTGTACACAAAGAAGATTTTGGCTCATAAAAAATAAAACTGTCACTGTTTCATCCAAACATATTCATTGTGACTGGTCAGTGAATCGTAATGTATCTGGAAAACTGCTGCCTTGACTAGAAGAAACCAGAGATAGACAAAGATATTCTAGACAAAGAAATGTTTACATTGGAATATACGTATTAGATCAATAAAGAATAGAGCAAGAAATATGCACTGAACAAAAGTAGATGTACACATACCACCCATGGTGTTCGCCGATGACCAGTTAAGACCTTTAAACATCTCCCAATTTGGTAATCAATTATTTTAACAGTGTGATCACCACTGCAATGCATTCATGGCAATGTTAACAACTCAATTCACATAGCAACCAATCTCTAAGGATTCAAGAACAGACAGTACCACAAACAACACCAACTTACTGTGTAGAAGCAAGTGTTTTCCCGTCCAAACTAAATGCTGCAGCAATTGTTGACCTTGGAGGTGGTAGAAGAGGACAATATTTGGCCGACAAATGATGCAATGACTCTGCTTCTGCCCTGAGAAAGTGATGCACCAGAAATCAACATCAGATAATTCTAGTTCTAAGTGTACAAAATCTACATGCAAGTCAACAAGATCAACAGAACATGATGAATAATCGAAGTACTATGACCAGAAAAACAGGTACTCTTAAGTAACTAGCTCAGCTTATACAATGGACTTTTGGAAGTACATATGAACTGGATACAGTAAAAAATATATGTTTTACCAAGAGTCTAGAGCTTGTCTTGCATCTATTATTTCACATTTTGGCCCAATACAATCAACACTACATTTTGTTGTTGCCCCCTGCAGCCTTTTCGAAGAGTATCTTGAGCGAGGAGATATTTCTCTCCATGCTAACAGCTGGAATACGTTCCTGTGGCTACAAAATGAAAGAAAACATCAATAGGTGATCACTACAATATGTGTCTGCGTGTTTGTGTGGTTTCCCACATGTCGAAGAAGATTTAACAAATTTGACCTATTGAAATTCTTTTAGATTAATTTCTGTGGCTTTCATTTAATGCACTTTCAAAAAGGCAACAAAGTATTTCGATGGATTCAGGTTGCAAATCTTGAAAGAGAGTGTGTTTGTGTGTGGGCGTGTGTGTGTGTGTGTGTGTGTGGGTTGGGGGGGAGGGGGGGGGTGCGCTTGCGCACAAGTGTTGAAGAACATAAAAAATTTGCAAAAGAGCACTAGATCAAGGGTTTACAAGAAGAGCAGTGCACCATATAGGCAACAGTCTACAAGCTCATTCAAAAATGTAAAAATTTACTAAATCGAGATAGCATTTGCTGACAAAACATAGAACTCAACAAAAGATGACAAAGTATTACAATACTAGAAAGTAAAAGCGACAACAATTTATGAAGTCAATAAAACCAGTTCTAGCATTATTTTTAGACCAATGGCAGAATGGGCACCAAAAGCCCAATTGAAGCTTCTAAGGGTCAATTTTCAATACACACACACACACACACAGAGAGGAAAATATTCGAGTGAAACCGGTTCTCACCGAGCTTCGTACGAACTTCACGACCGGCCACCCCATGGATGATCTGAACCATTCATCTTGATCTACACACTCTAATTAAACTACCAATAAAAAATCACGTGATTCTGAGCTTTTTACCCAGGCATCAAATGACATCTTTATTCTACGGTTAATATAAAAAAATTGTAACCGCTTAATGCATGAGTAAAAATGCTCAGAATCGCTCGATTTTTCATTGGAGCCTAATTAGAGTATGTAGATCAAAATGAATGATTCGGATCATTCATGGGGTGATCGGTCGTGGAGTTCGCACGAAGCTCCGATGAGAAACAATTCTCACCAGAATAGTTCCATATTTTACACACACACACACACACACACACACACACACACACACACATATATAGGGAATATGAGTTCTGCAAGGCAATATACATATATGTATATTATATATATATATATGTATATATGAGTTCTGCAAGGCCTTTGTAGATAGCTATCTACAATAGCTAGTATGTGGAGCCACCTCCTCACTGATGTGAAGCATTAACATATCCAACATATGTGGATGTGTGTGTGCGCGCGCGTGTGCGCATCCATGACATGGGTGTGGGTTAACTTAGAAAGAATAATACGGCATGGATATCAATAAACACACAGGTTATTCTAGACCATCCAACATATATTTGTAAGGTTTTTTTACAAACTTAAAACATAACATCATAACAATGCTACTTTCTATATCATCTGTAAACGGGCACTTCTTCACCACTTGCCATACAAGCATAAGTCATCTACAACAACAACAACAACAACAGAGCCTCTATCCCAAATTTAAGGGCCAAGTGCATGAGTCCTTTTCTTCCATTCAGCTCTATTAAGAGTCATTTCCTCACTGACGTGAAGCCTTAACATATCCTTTTAAATTGCCTCCATCCAACTTTTTTAGGCCTCCTATTCATCATTGCTCCGTTAATTGTGATCCTTTCACTTTTCCTAATTAGCACACTTATTGGCTTGTGTCGCACATATCCAAACCATCTCAATTAAGTCACTCTTATTGTATAATCAATGAGTAAGTTCTGACTTCCTATGGATGTGCTCGTTTATTACCCTATCTCATGGTATATTGCTACACATCCATTTCAGCATTCTCATTTCTGCTATAATCATATTTTGACAAGTTGTTTATTAATATTCCAACATCCATCTAAATCACATAAATCTAAATCATAGAGCATAGCAGGTCTTATAACATAGAATTGTGACTTCACTTTGATGGGTATCTTATAATCAAATAAAACTCCAAAAGCTCTTCTCCATTTTAAGTCGTTAACTATCTCAGTTTGCTTCTATCAATCGCATCATACTTGATTCCACAATCTTGATTAAAAAATTTAATCTCAAATAATGAAAACGAGCACTCTGTGGTGTTTCCTGACCATCAATCTTTACTACATAGTCTACATGCTCATTTTTTCTCACCATTTGCTAAAATTACATTTCATATATTTTGTTCTCATTCAACTAATTCTAAAACTCCTATATTCTAAAGTTTGTGCCTATCTTCATAGTTTAGAACTTGTGCCATCTCTAATCTCATCAATTAATATTATATCAAAGTTTTATGGCCCGATTCTGATATATAAGCAATATCATATCGGGTTTTGAGGTTCCCGATACGATATTAACCCTATAACAGCCCAACATAGGGTTGATATTGTCAATACGACCAATATTGTTGATATTGATAACCAATATTAACAATATTGATACTAAAAACTATTTTGATCGATATGAGATTTTAAACCATGCACTATATTATCAGCAAATAGTATGCACAATAGGACTTCATCTTTAATATGCCTAGTAAGTTCTTCCTCACTAATGCAAAAAGATAAGGACTCAATGTTAATCTTTGGTGTGACTTGTAGTGATAGGGAATGGCTTAGTTCCTCCAATGGTTCTCACCCTAGTTAATGCGCCATCATACATATTTTTAATCGCGTCATATCTTTAATCACAAGCATAAGTCCTCTAAAGTAAAATAAAAAAGAAACTCTTCAAGTCGATTTTTACCCACTTTTACACACATTCATGGTTCTCTCACTAATCGCTCAAACTCAACATAAGACCCAACCAACAAAGCCATATAAGTTAAATTTGCAACAATCAACTTCTAATAAGAACCCCACACAGTAAAGATAACTGTCATCGTCGATCAAGATTGTTTAAGCTCAAATAAAAATGAGAGAAGGGATAAGTCCGATGGAGGAACCATAATCAAGCACAAGAAAATTACGATTCGAAACTAGGAAAAAGAGATTTCTCAGATAGCAAATTGGTAAATCTTGTAATCTATATTTTCTTTTGATTGATTGTATCTAAAAAGTTGATGGTTACAAATACAAGATGAATCACTCTTCATACGGGATTCATAGTTTAATCCATCCATATAGGGACTCCTAGGACATCTTTGGAAATCCTATAATAATCTCTTAAAACTACGAAATTAAACCCAACTTGACAAGGGCTCAAATAAACTATAGCTAGTCAACCAGTCCAACCTGGCGACTCAAACAATAGAGTTATTAATGTGAAACGGGTATGCATGTATGAAAATCAACAATAAAACACTCAATCATGCTTCACCAACATGAAACGATCGCTAAAAGAAAAAATTAAAAAAAAAACTAATAAAGCGGATAGATGTAACAAAATAACATGCGTAGACAAATCCAATTCAATCATGAATTAACTAAAGATAATATAATATACGGCAAAAGATTCAACAATCAAGATTAAAGCTACTGAATTCAAGCAGATACGCACAATCTCACTTTTGGTGGACAGCAGTTAAATCGAAAAAATATCAGAGATTAATTATCAGACTCGAGATTAGGATAAGAGTGTACCCACTGAGGATCACATCAGACTCAGTGTCCTGTAGTTTATGTCGGTGCATAGATCTTGTCGTCACAAATCAACAACTCGAAAATTGTCTGAATCAGAGTTCGTATGTGAAAAGTACAACCAAAAATGAAGATGGTGCGCTAACGGGTCTATTTTGTATTAGACCCGTTACTGCAGCACGCATGCCAAGTTATTGTAGCACGCGGGTACACTGTAGCAGTCGGGGTCCGGTATTGTAGCAATTTTTTTGAATTTTTCTTTTGTCACATTGGGAAGGGAAATAGAAAAACGAAAGAGAGGTGAAAAGAAAAGTTTTCTTTTATTTTCTTTTTCTAGGTTTTTTTGGTAGAAAGAGAATTTTGATTAGGGAAAGAGGAGAGAGGTAGGAAAGGGATAGGCTAGTTAGGATTTCACACCACTTATCTAGGGTTTCTTTAGAGCTTCACAAACAAAAAAAGAATTTAAAAGAGATCACAAATTTAAGGAAAAACTTTCATATTAATTCATTGTCTATTGTTTGATACAAGAGGCTTTTTATAGGCTGTTACAAAATTGAATACAATTCAAACTAAACTCCTAATCAAAATAAAATTACAATTCCAAAATAAAGAAACCAAACTCCTAATAAAAATACAACTCCAAAATAAAGAAACTAAAATTACATAGAGTTCTACTATTGGAAAACTGAAATGAGGCATCTTCTCCATCGATGGTATGCGTGTCATACACGTGGCTTAATGTCCGCATCATTCTCCCCGTGTTGGAGAGAACTCGATTCCGATGAGTTAGAGGTGGAAGTGCATTCATACTGCTTCAAAAATTCACAACCAATCTTCGACAGTTCACTTCGGTTTAGCCACGTATCTTCAATTTGCACATTTTCTGTCCAAGGAATCAGATATTTTCGAATCCCACCATCTTGGATGGTGATAATTTATCATCTAAGAATTTATCAACTTGACATATTGTATAAGGTCAAATATCTGGTAGTGGTGAAAGGAAGGGGCTTCGAAAATAGGCTCATGGGAAGGTTCATCAACAAGTGGGATAACATATGTAAGACGTTTAAAATCCACTAAGCAGTCAATATTGAAAGTAGAACTAATGCCAAAATCTATAGAAAAATCTATAACATAAATATCATCATTCAATTTCATCAAAATTTGAAATGGAAAAGAACTACAAGCATGCAACTTTTGGACATCACCAACATTAGAAGTATTTAATATATTCCTATCATCAGCTCGTATTCCATGATTGGCGTTGCTTTATGCAATATTATCAATGATATCCGTGGATTGTTCGCGCACGTGTGATGCAAAAGATGATGCAGATGATGATGTAGACTCAATAACTTGATACTGATCAGCTATGAGGATAAGATTTGTGGAGAATTTCAATTTAGTACCTAACATAGGCCATAAGAGAAATAGAGATGGTATCGACAACAGGAAAGGAAGGAGTTGGTGACCAAAACAGGTAACAGCAGTAGGGGTCGGCAGTAAAGGAGACGGAGAAGATCGTGTTGACAGTAGAGCGGGGAAGGGAAATGGTGGGTGACAGTTGTGGCAGTAAAAGAGACAATAGTCGTGAGAGAAGAAAAAAACACTAAACTCCTTAATCACGGAAATGACTTTCAGAAAAATAGTACTATCAGACTTAGGTGCTTCAATGAGAACTCCGTCAGTGATGGCAATCTTAAATGAGCTTGAACAGTTAGCAACAACATGCACAAAATCTTAGCATTTGAAGCACTTAATTATGGTATTGATTTGGAGGTCACTGTCACTAAATTCCTTTATCACGTCGTGACTACCGGAGAGATAGGACTATCAGACTTCGTTAAAGCCTCATGATTCGGCTCTTTCCTATCCAAAATTTTGTTCATGTTATCCGAGATTCAAGTAGGTTAAGCCTGGCTATGATGACATCTAAAGTGGCTTGAAAATCTATTGAAGCTGGTATGCACTAAACAAGGCTTAGATGAATGATGGAATTCCTATATGCAATTTTTTATACAAAGAAAACAAAACAAATTTTCCAAAAAATGTCTTATTTTTTAAATTTAATGCAAGTTTCCTACCTAAATCATGTTATGATACCAAGTTGATATGAAATGGATATGTGTGTATGAAAATCAGCAATAAAACACTCGATCACGCTTCATAAACATGAAACGATCGTTGGTAGGAAATGATTAAAAAGCTAATAAAGTGGATGAATGTAACAAAATAACATGCGCAGACAAATCCAATTCAATCAAGAATTAACTAAAGATCACAATCTCACTTTTGGTAGACAGTTGTTAAATCAATAAAATATCAGAGATTAATTATCAGACTCAAAATAACTAATTAGTATAAGAGCGTACCTACTTAGGATCACATTAGACCTCAGTGTTATATAGTTTATGTGGGTGTTTAGATCTTGTTGTCCCCGCAACGGCTCGAAAATCGTCTGAATTGGAGTCTGGATGTGAAAGTTACGCTCCAAAATTGAGATGGTGCACTAACAATCTGTTTTGTATTGGACCCGTTATTGTAGCACGCATGTCAATTTAGTCCAGGTCTAGTATTGTAGCAATTTTTGTTGGATTTTCTTTTGTCACGTCGGGAAGGGAAGAGAGAAGAAAAGAAAAGGTTTTCTTTTATTTTCTTTTTCTAAGTTTTTTTTTTTTTTAGCAAGAGAATTTTGAATAGGAAAAGAGAGAGGTAAGGAAGGGGATAGGCTGGTTAGGGCTTCAGATTATTAATCTAGGGTTTCTCTAAGGCTTCACACAAATGGAGAGATTTGAGAGAGATCACAACTCACACAAATTTGTAAAAAAAAAAACTTTCATAATAATTCATTATCAATTGTTTGATACAATAGGCCTTTTATAGCTTTTACAAAATTGAACACAATTCAAACTAAACTCCTAATCAAAATAGAATTACAACTCCAAAATAAAAAACTAAATTCTAATAAAAAATACAACTCCAAAATAAAGAAGCTAAAATTACATAGAGTTTTACTACTACTGAGAAATTGAAATGAGGAGTCTTCTACATTGGTGGTACATGTGCCATACATGTAGCTTAATGTCTGCATCAGTTACTCTTTGTTTCTGTAACTTCAAAGTTCAAACCAAAAGACATTTCAGGCCTAGAAAGCCGATCATTCATTCCTTTGATCAGCAAACAATCACTATTTGCTTTTGGTTGCAGTCCATCAATTAATAGTTTTGTCACTAGAGAGTTTACTCTTGCACGTTGGTTTGATTGCCTTGGTCAACATTGATTTCTTTACGTTATTAAACGAGCCTGATCTGAGCCTCGAGCTTCTCGAGCCCATTTTTAAAAATATATGCAAAAATAATATACGCATTAAATCTTTTAAGAACTAAGCAATGAAAATTTAATGATGGTGATATCATTGAATAGTTATATATTTAACCAAGTTAAGGTTTGTCTTACAACCTATCGATAATAAGAAACTTGCTCCAAGGCATGAGAATTTTGTACCTTTAGTAATGAGTATACAGATTCTAAAAAAATTCTATTTAATGACAAATGTTTCATAAAACAACTATCACATTTTTATTCTCTACTTACAAAAATGAACTACTGTTGGCAATAGAAAAGAAAAGGCAAAAAAATTTAAGATGGGAAGGTAGAGCAATAATAAAGTCACGTTTTTGTTAGTGTATGTCCTTACTTGGGATTAGTTTGACAATAAAGAAAAACTCCTTTAGGTTAAAGCGAAAATTAAGGGATGAGACAAGAAAATATTTTCTTCTTTTGAGAGAAAGAAATACAATTAGATTTGTGATCAAATTGAAATACTAGATTAGAGACCATTTAGAAACTGCGCTAAACAGATTTAAACCTAAAAGGTTAGTTAAATCCCAAATTTCTGAGTCTATCATGAGCTGAGCGATTTGACCCAGTCCAATCCTATACAATCATCTAACGAGTGAAGCTCGAACATGAGCCGAGCCTAACTAACTATGTTAAGTCGATCTTGAGCCAAGATACCCATTTGCAGCTTAATCACGGCAACCCCTTCAAATGCAATTATGTTTGCTTTTGTCAAGTCGATCTTGAGCCAAGATACCCATTTGCAGCTTAATCACAGCAACCCCTTCAAACGCAATTAAGTTTGCTTTGTAGTGAAGTAGCAATCAAGTACATGAAATGAGAGCAAGAGAGCCATATCAAGTAATTGATTGTCAACCATGATAACCCCTTCCCAAAGTGAAAAGGGACAGCTAATGATCTATGTGGGGTAAACGAAGATAGGTGCCTCCATCCAATTAGAGTGACCACACACAGAAGTAAGAAGAAATTAGTGTCCCTTCACCAACAACATGATGTGTCTGCTACAGTATGGTCCTTGTCCTTTTTTTGAAGATCAAATTTGAGGATCCATACTTTCCATCCATGGACGTTGGACCTTAATAAATAGTTGATTTGTGTATGTCAAAAAGCTAACCAATGTCACATTCAATTTAGTACAATCGTGGGAATTGGAAAAAAGAGTTACATTGGCAAAGTTCAAACTCCCAAGCATTGAGTCGCATCATCACTCATAGGAAAAATACATGACAATTGTTAAGCCTTCAGCTTGTTAATACAAATGATCGAGTGTATGATGCATCTAATCAGCAAAGTAATTTAATAAGGGGGCTTTACTAAAAGAGTTAGATTTGGATATATTTTATATTAATTAGGATCTAAGTTAGATTTAGAGTAGGATTTGGAGAGATCTTTTGATTTAAAGAAGGCGTTCTAGTTATATTAGGAGTCCCTTTTGGAGTAACGATTAGTTGAGAAATTTCAGAAACCTTAATACTTTTCTTTAACGGTAAAATTATTTTAATTAATCAAAAGAAAAGTACAAAATATTAGACTGAATCCAACCTCTCTAATAACTCTCTCACATGAGAACCCAATCACTAAATGCAACTCTTAATAACTCTCATACTTATCATAAATGCTCTCATATAAAACCCAATAAAGAGGCCAAAAAAAGGGAATTAATTAGTAAACGGTGATGATTGAAGTGTCTTTGCATTGACAACAGAGGTCTTCGTGTTATCCTCTTCTCTATCACTTCTATTCTTCATCGGCTTTCCTTGTTTTTAATCTTCTCTAAATTCCTCCACTTAAAAAGCCCTCAGTGTATATCCTTGTAATCTAGTAACATTAGGTTCCATTTGCTTCCTATTGTTATTGATAATTAATACTTCTTGTTGAACAACAATCCAAAAACAGCAAGCATGCGGTGATCACTGGGGTGATAGAAGCAAGTGATGAAAACAGTCTCTCTATAGGACCATAGAATATTAGCAAACTAATCAGGCTTCAATTCGGTTGACATCAACCATCAATGGGCCCAAGGTAGTTTGACTAGAATAGATACTTTCTCTTAGTTAAGTGAAGTAAAATAATTGCATCTATGCAACTACTACTTACCTACATATGGAATCATCAACCCAATAAATATTCAAACACAAGGCGCAGAAGGATATCACTTGCATAACAGTCAAAAAGATTGACAGTCTTAGTATCTTGCAGAGTTGGCTTCAGAAAGACACTGAAGAAAAGATATTCACCGAACCCAAAAGATTAACATTATCAATTCTATTGGTATTTAGATAACTCCCAACACTGACTTTCACAAACTGTGCTACTGAAGAACCATAGGAGCTGCTATGCTATATAAATGGAAGCAAATTCAATCATTAAAAGAAAATAAAAACATCCAACAAATTCATAAAATCAAGTCCACAGCTGCACCTTGAGCTAGAACAGGATGGAGATTGTGAAGATAAAGGACAAGAGCTAGATGAAGCAGATCCTACATAAAACTTTGCATCATCAATGCAATGCTGCGTCATTTCTTTCTCTCAACATGATGTTCCTGAAAATAACAAATGGCAATCTTTAAGAACATGAAAAGACATGAATAGCAATAACTACAAAATGTAATAACAGCATGCTGAAAGTACATACGGGAAGGAAACCAACAGAATAATCATGCTTACCTCAATTAGAAAGACCAATTAGTCTACAACTTCTGATGACATCCATGATGAGCCTATACGAATGGAAAAAAGGGTAAAAACACAGTAAATAGTAAGGCATTACCCCATCCTCTGCCCCATCCAATATAATTTAGATTTATAATAATCTAGACACCCTATTTTTCTTTGATGCTCCTTATCAACAGTCCATTTGAAAATGCATTTGCAATCATTATGAAACAAGGACGCGATTAACCCCAAAAGAATTCCTATATAGTCTGTGTTTCATAATGGTTGTCTATCAAGTTTCCTGTTGGCAGCTTGAACATGGACTTGATCTCCAAGTAGCCAGCTAAAAGTGCCTGCCACCCAATGGCGAAGCATCCTCAATCTTGTTCGACTAATTGGATTCCTGATCATGACCAAAAGTTGATTGCTAATAGATTTGGATTGAATTTCCCTTGGCAATTTCACCAAATTGGGCCTTGCACAAGATTGTTCCCATCAACAATATTCACATTTTCTTTTTTCTTGAACAAATGCCATTGTTGGGACTTAAACCCAGGACTTCCCACAACTCATTCCCAACCCTTTACCACCTGAGTTAGGCCTCAGGGGTGATAGAAGACCTCGGGTATTTGACAGTAGTGCTATCCAAGAAGCCCATAAGAAAACTAATTGTGTGTTCGTGAGGTCATAAAGGATTTCACTTGCTATTCCTTCTCTGATTTCCACAACAAACAATGAAGCTTCTTTACCGCAAACAAGCATCATATGTTCTACTGCATTTTTTGCATAGGATACTTGGATCATGCTTCGATCATCGGCAAACAACTTCCCAATTGTATGAAATTCGAAAAGTGAATGTGAATGAACTATGCGAGTTGAAATTTCGTCGAATTTGATTGAGTGCAATTGGAGTCCAATTAGCCGTCATCGATTCTGCAGTTTTAGTAACTAGTATAAAGCTAATTTTTTAAAGGTTGAGGTGATGTTCTATGAAGTTTCAGCTTTTGAAGGGGTATAAAAGTTTAGATTATCAAATGATATAGTATGTTAGATATAGATAATTAGGAATTAATTTGATGGTAAATTGCAGATTGTGTACTATAAGGGTACTTAAAAATTAAAATCACTCAAGAAAATATTCCCCACTTAACAGCCTTGTACTATTCTAAAGGAGTATGTGATCATTAAATCCATACCTGATATCCAGAATGTCCTCGCCTTAGTTTAGTGAATATATAAAAGGGGGTTTAAGCGGAGCTTTAGAGATTTTCAGCGTTAATTTGTCTACGTGCAATGCATGTGACAAGGGAAAGATGGAGTTCATGATGGCGTATTTTCCTATTATGGTAGAGACGAGCTAAGTGGAAATCTTTTTTGTTCAAGGGTGTTAGTGTTATCTACAAGTGACCTTATAGTTATACAAGGGTGATATCTACAATATACCTTTGTTTAAATTGTTAATTGTATATTGTATTCAATCTGGGAAAGAGATAAAGGGGAATGTATGTTTTATTATCTGTGCGGTGTACAATTCATACGAAAATTAACCAAATTTGGATATTAATCCCTCACAAATTCATTTTTTGATATTAATCCCCGAAAAATGAGCCTCAATAGTCGACAGTCTCTATTAAAATTTCCATTCAACTCTCCCATCTAACCATGGTTAAAATTAACCAAGGATTAGAAAATACTAATTGGTCAATATTGGTTTACCTAATCTCATGTGACGTAACCAATTACTTTCCAGTGACAAGCAAAGCAAACCCGTTATTCTCTCTCACCAAGCCTAATAAAAAGAAAGAAATGGTAGCTGTCGTGACAATCTGTTATGGTTACTGGATGGAGGTGACCCTCTATTACAATGATGGGAGCAAATCCTAGGTCAAAGGTGAGCACCTCAAGTTTGAGGTAAAAATTTCAAGTTGGAGGTATTTGAAGAAATGACAAGATTACAAGGAGTCCAGGATCTCACTGTGTGACAAGATTATCATCAAGGCTACTAACAAGTGTGAAGTCTCAATCATTTTATATGATACAACCGACCAACAAATATTGGGATTCATGATGCCACGTGTACTATCTAAAAGATTGGCAGAGTTCTAAATCTAGAAGAACAAGCTCTTATGAACTCATAATAAAAAGAAGCTAACAGTAAAAGGAAACGAGATTAATTCCCCTTGCAATTTCAATGCTAAAAATGAAAATATGAGCAGTATAAGGGATAACACCAGGTAAGGCAACAAATGGGAAAAATATGGAATCCAGTGAACATGCAGGACCCAACCATAATGCCCCAGAATGTCAATTCGAAACCATTCATAGAAGTGGATATAATTGGCTTTCTGATCTACTAAGCCGTTCATCTAAAGATCTCAACTTTCTATCAGCTCTTCGAAGTAAGTCAGTTTTGATAAAAACGAGACCTCCAGAACAACATTAAAGGTTACTACTTATCTCTAACTATTCGAATTACAAACTTTCCATCCAAATTGAACCTGATGCGGAATTTTCTATAACCAACCAATGAAGTAGATCAATTCATAGCAGAAATGAGGAAAAAAATTGAATTAATTACCTCATAACCCACTGAATTCCATAATTTACTTCAGATCGTATCGATCTCGCACTTCTCTAAAGGATTAGATAAACCGCTATAGATTAAATAGGAAGATAGGGTTTTCCGAAGAGGACAGAGAGAAGATTAGGGTTTCCGAGGAGAGGAGAGAGAAATCGAGAGATCAAAAGCGACCACAGACGGAATTGATCTCAGGGGGCCGAGCGAGGAGCCGAAGAAGAAAGAGGAAGGGGGAAAAGACCTAAAATGAAATAAGAACTGATTAAAACTGAATCCGACAAAAAAAGGGACGCTACCAACGGTCCGGTCTAGAGGAGCACCTGAACCACTGATCAATATGGACCGGGCGGGGCCGGTCCGACAAGGGTATCTGACGTGGGTCCCACGTTGTGCCACGTGGTTTTATTTGAAATTCATGGAAAGAGTCTGGTAATTTGCGGATAGACTCTTAAAAAATAGGAATATTCTCCATATATTTATTATTTTTTTGCTTTCCCTTCTCTGTTTTTTAAGGTAGGCCTTAGGCCTCAAAGCTTAAATTATCAAAATGTCCCATTTCATACAACTCGGAATATATCTTATATGTTGAGAAAATAAAGTTTTCTTAAAAAGAAAAGGAAAATTAAGTCACAGCTTGGTGCAAGTGTGATTTGAACATCATACGTCTTAATCACCACAGAAAAAATTTATCACTCTCTTGTAATGATACTTACATCAAAAATAGAGTTATTAGCAATATAATACAAGCACGTGTGCATTTTGAGTTATATTGACAAAGAGGTAGAAATTATTAAACTAGCGTTAAAAAAAAAAAAGTTAGTGTCGATCATTAATACTATTGTAACACATTTCCATTATCAATTTGTCATATTTACATGCTTTTAGTGCCATTCGGGACTCATTTTTGGAGATTACCTCTTAAATCAACATATAAAATTCACATAAAATTTAAGTCTTACTACAAATTTTTCTGAACTTTAAATGTATACATATTGGATACCGTCCGCGATAAAACTTTTTTCAATGAATGGTATTCTACTATGTTATTTTTCCTATATATCGAAGAGAGCAAGTTGTATCTGGACACAATAAGAAAACTATTCTAGTTATCAAAAACGAGGTAGATTGCAATTTGTACACGTAAACTGGTAAAAAGCAACATACTGAAAGGCTCATATCTTGAACACCATGCAACGCTTTTGTGCTAGATCTAACAACTAATCATGATCTCGATTTAATTGATCAGGTTGGTGAAAATCAGGCGAGAGGTTTTCTGTTCGATAGAACATTTCTTAATCACAGAACCACCTTTTGATTTCCTTTTATAGTTAAACACTAATTAGACTGGTATTAGTCAGTGTTAATATATATTCAATATATCAACAGTAATATTTATTAAATATTTCAGTATAACCCATGTAAAAAGAACGTTAGTTCAATTATACAGTATATGGGTGAGGTACGCATATAGTAAATCTCCTTAAGACAATCGCGTCCCCTTACTACGATGCTGACCGGTTATTGGAGGCCGGTCTCCAAAGATACAACACTCGTTCACAGTATTTTGTACAGCACTTTGCAAAATCACGTTCAATCGAGTCAAAATTAATCTGTACCTTTCACCTGGCCGGACGTTGAAACATACCAAATGACTAAAAAAATTCTAAAGAAAAGTTTTGTTTAAACTGACATTCTTTTCAGAGAAGAGGAGAAGGAAAATGAATTCTGAGTTATCATGACTTATTTCTTTGGAATTGATATTTTGTCTTTTACATAGGAATTGGTAGAAGCATTTCGGTTGTAATAGGTGTAACTCTTCTAAACAGACACCTCTGTTCGGTTGGAACAGACGCAAACTTTCTGAACAGACATATACATTAGGCCGAAACGGGTTGTCCTCAAACAGACACACATTCGGTCAGAACAGGCGTAATCGTTCCGAATAGACATGTCCGTTACCAAAAAACACATTCGTTCGCATACCACTTTCAGTGTTGGATTAAATAGTTTTCACTTTTTTGGCCTCATTTAGCTCTTGTTTAGACTAATTCCAACTTGAATATCTCATTCATTTGAAAACAGAATTGAACGTGTGAATATTTCACGTTTATTACCAATGGAAGAATAACACATTCCTACCATCCCTCGCGCATTCTGAGTAACAAATTTCTCCTAAAATTCAGCTAAATTTTTCCAACAATTTACTTGATTAATTTCAAATTTTCAACACTCTGCGCTGCTTGAAGCTCTACAGTTAGCAACCAAGACGGGAACGCAGTCCAGATAGCACAAAAACATTTATAATGCAGGTTCACCAGGCTTCATAAAACCAACGAGACGAAGCACAGCTGCATCCTGACAACATAATACTTTGGATTGCAGGAAGAACTTGTTTCATTTCAATTCCAACATGTAATTTTGTACAAGCCATTCTAGCATTAAAAAAAAAATTAAAAAAAATAAAAATCAAAGAACATAATATATGGACATTGACACAGAATGAAACTGCAGAAAGTAAATAACAGCAGTCAAAATCCAATGGAGTTTTAAAAGAATGCTTATTTCTTTTCACCAATGCAATTGCAGTTATAGACCCCAGCTTTCTTTATTCAATAGATAATGATTGAATGAAAATTTTTTAGTTAAATTTTTTTGAGCTCTCGAGTTCTTAACATTGGGTTAACATTGAGATGTGAAGTCTGTGATACATGGGGCGTGAAGCTCGCGTCAGAAGTGCGAACTCCAAATTTGTTTTCCTTTTTCTCTCTTTCCTCACGAACAAAATTTAGTATAGGCAAATTCGGTCGAAAATAAAAAAAATCCCAAAATCACACTGTTCCACTTTCTTCTTCCCCTCTCTCTCACATCAACCTGAAACCAACCCTCATCGCCCACGCCGCCCACGCCGCCACTTGCACCGCCTCCTTCACGCTGCCGCAACTTAGATCCAACGCCGCCATCCCGTCCATTGCGAACATCACCGCTCTCATCGCCGCTGAAGCCTCATTGACGAGATCTCTAGATCTTGCCGACGAGACCCACATTGGAAGTCGTCGCCGCCCAGCCTCCACGCAGACAGTCTTCATCATCGTCGCTGATTATCGCCGAAATCTCCCTCCACCCTTGCCAAACTTTCAGCCAACCATCCCTGTAATCTTTATCCTATCTCCACCAACTACTGCTCCAGGCCTCATCGTCGACTTCCTCTCTTCATCGTCAACCAATTCTCCCTGCCGCAGCCTCGCCGCGAAGTCTCACTTCACCGGAGATCCTCACGATGTCACCAACTTCCCTTCGTCACCATCACTGATACGCCACTTCGTACTTCACCCCGACGCCATCAGATTTGACCTTCATCATCGCGGTCCCTCCGCGCCGCTTCACTATCACAGCAACTCCGCCACCGCCGCAGACCTCTCAATCTTAGCTAGTTGTCGAGGGGGAGAAGGAGATTAAACTGGGTGCGGGTTTCAGTCTAAATGGGTTTGAGTTTTTATTGAAACCCACGATGTGGATCGGGTAGGGGCAGATCTAACCAACCCGACCCGAATTCAATTCGTTCCCACTGAGATAACAGATCCGGTTCAACCAAGACGGAGTCGATTTAGTTCGAGTCAACTCGCTGAACCACCCAGTTCAGAATTGGATCAGCAACCATATTTGAGCCGTTTCAGACCCGTTCATAGTCCAATTTGAGTTTCGTCTGAAGCCGTTGGGTTCATGACTGAGTCCTGAAACTACTGGACAGAATTCACAGTAATTGGGTGACAGATGTAACCGCCACAAGCCTCTATTTAGAGTCTTGTTGTTCGCGCAGCAGAATAGTAGTGTTTCTTGCCCACATTTCCAGCCCGATTTGGGCTCATTTTGTAGTTTTCTCCCATCTCATACTACTGCATTTCTATAACTTTGTGCGTGATTTTCAACTCTTCGGTGTGAGTAACTCTTCAAAGAATCTTAGAGAAATTTTGTGTTTGAACGTAAACGACTCACCCTTTAGGTAGTATCCTAAGTTAAGTTGAATTGTTAATTATTAAATTACTTATAGCTATTATTTAGATTGTGATAATTTATTAGTTGAATTGCTCTTTGTGCCTATTTAGATTGTGATTCCATTGCTCAGATAATATATGCACATATAATGCAAGCATTTGTCAAATTTTGATGGTTTCCCCCCTTTTACTTAAGTTTGAGCATCAGGTTATTTCAATATTATATTTTCCTATATTTTAATTTTTTTAGCTTTACTAAAATTTTAAGTAAACATAAAATAACATAAAACAAATAAACTAGAGTTTGAAAAAAAGAAACAAAAAAGAAAACTTGTTGTGTTTTTAGGTTGGGAATGAGGGGTCATTTATAGCCTGAATAGCCCTCCATTCAACAATAGTGACTGTGAGTAACGGTTACTTTAATGCGATTGTTTTCACTTGTCCCCAGTTCTTAACGACAGCAATAAATTTAGCAGCAGTCGACAATAAATATCAAAGTTTGAGTCAGTCAAAAAATTAAAAGAAACTTGAAATAAAATTAATGGGCTCGGTCAGGCAGCACCAGCATGGCGCCACACTTGTGTGGTATACCTGATCTATAACAATTAATTTTTAACAATAAAAAGAGGAAGGAACGGTATTTAAATACCTATTATTTTCATGTCACATTTAATGTGGGACTAAATAAAATACTAAAGCCGTGTCCCAGAAGAAAATTCTAACTTTCTCTTAGATTATTAGTATTTAACCCTAACACCACAATGCCAACCATAAAACATTGAAATAGCAACAATAATTTATAGGACGACTTCTTGGAGAAAATAATTTCTAGAATGTCAATGCCATTGCTCTTCCATGTTACTACTTACCATTTACTTTTCCTAAGCAAACAGTTCTTATGGACAACATGCCGTCCTCAGATAAAAAAGGAGCAACGCAACATAAAATTTAATTGCGAGACTCATTTCATTTAATCTCCATGTCACAATTGGGAGGAACATGATACTGAGAAAACAAATAAAATGCTAGTTAAAAGTATTGTAATTAACTACATGGTTCTCAGGGGACACGGACAAATTGGTCTCTAACAATTAATTTGTTATTGAAATTAGTTTTAGACACCGGTTCCTAATATTGTGGTATTCTAATAAAAAAAAAACCTATTGCGGTGAGCGTGGATCGAACACGCGACCTTCAGATCTTCAGTCTGACGCTCTCCCAACTGAGCTATCCCCGCTTGTGAAAAATCTGCAGAACAATCTTTTATAAACTAATTTATAACTACACCGCATCATCTCCCTATTAAAAATGTCAAACCCTAATCGCACAGTCCCTCATTGCCGTCGTCGACGACAATGGATACCAACGATCAGCTCCCCAACTCCTCCGCCCTCTCTCTCTTCTCAAAGCCTAACCCTAACTCTAATCTCAAGCCCCAACCCAAACGCTTCATCAAGTCCCACATCCCCACCTCTCTCCTCAGCAACCCCGCCCTCAACTCGGCCATCTCCCTTCTCCCCTCCAACTACTCCTTCGAGATCCACAAAACCCTGCACCGCATCAACTCCTCCGCCTCCAAACTCGTCGCCCTCCAGTTCCCCGACGGCCTCCTCATGTACTCCCTCCCCATCGCCGACATCATCCGCTCCTTCTCCTCCTCCTCCGCCGACGTCGTCGTCCTCGCCGAGCCCACCTACGGCGCCTGCTGCGTCGACGACTTCGCCGCCAGCGCCCTCGGCTGCGACCTCCTGGTCCACTACGGCCACTCCTGCCTCGTGCCCGTGACCTCCTCAAAGATCCCAACTTTGTACGTTTTCGTCGAGATTAAGATCGATGCCGATAGGTTGATCAGCTCCATCAAGTCCAATTTCCCCAAATCGAGCAAGCTAGCCATCGCCGGCACTGTCCAGTTCATCGCGGCCGTTCATGCTGCGAAGTCCGTGTTGAGCGAGGAGGGGTATGAGGTCACTGTCCCTCAGTCGAAGCCGCTCTCGGCCGGCGAGGTTCTCGGCTGCACGGCCCCTACGGTCCCAAAGAGCAAGGGAATTGATGCTTTGATATTCGTGGCAGATGGAAGGTTTCATCTTGAGGCGTTCATGATCGCAAACCCTCGCACTCCGGCGTTTCGGTTCGACCCGTTTCTCGGGGTGTTGGTTCTGGAGGAGTACGATCATGAGGGAATGAAGGGAGTGAGGAAAAATGCGATTTTGAGGGCGAGGGAGGCGAAGAACTGGGGGGTTATACTGGGGACATTGGGCAGGCAGGGGAGCACTAGGGTTTTGGATAGGATTTTGGGGCTAATGGATGACAAGGGATTGGATTATACAGTGGTTTTGATGTCGGAGATATCACCAGCGAGGGTGGAGCTGTTTGAGGATTCGGTGGATGCTTGGGTGCAGATTGCGTGCCCTAGGCTTTCGATTGATTGGGGGGAGGGGTTTCAGAGGCCGTTGTTGACGACATTTGAGTTTGAGATTGCAATGGGGTATGTTAATGGTTGGTGGGAAAGGGAAAGATTGAAAACAGCTGGTGGTTGTGGCTCTTGCGATTGTAATGGTGATACAGGAGCCGAGTATCCAATGGATTATTATGCACAGGATGGAGGGGACTGGAATGGATCTTACATTAAGAAGAAGGCTACTACTAATGGAGCAAAATGCTGTAGTTTTACAGGTAATGCTAATGTTTCTTAATTGTTTCATACAATGTTCTCGATTGATGTACTGTTAAATTCTCCGTTTTGCTGCCCATGAACTTTGTAGTTTATACAGTTTTCTTTTCTATTTAGTTTGTTGGTTCTCACTAGAATGGTTTTACTTATACATATGAATTCTAGTTGCTTTTCAACCGCAACCTGGAAATGTAAAGACTGAGATAAATAAGATTACGAAAGCCGAATTAGTCTATGAAAGTGTGGTTCTGCTTGCATAGATTGGAGTGACTTTCCAAGTACAACATTATAAAACTAGCCATCTTTAGCTTGTTAAATATGTGTGGAAATCCAACCTGCTTCCGCTTTTCTATCAGCCATAGTTCTCTTAGAGGAAAGGAAACTAGGAAGTTCTGATTATACTAAAAAATTTTTTAAAAAATCATTCATTCTGCAGGTCAACCAAGAAAGATTAGACCATTAGAAGTATGCAGTGTCCTCAGCTAGTCATACTTGGTCAGAAATTAGTTTCAACTTTCTAGAAGGGATATGCACATTGTTCATTTTTTTTATGTCAACTTTCATTTCTAATAATGTATACTTCAGTTGGCCTGCAAAATTCCAGATGCCATTAATCTTAAGAATCTCTTGTGGATTATTGAAATATACTTTTCCTTAAGCTGTTTTGCTTACGACTCTTGGCCATCCAATCAAGGTAGGAGATTCTCGGTACTTTTTCAAGGATTTCAACAATCAAATTGGATCTGTCATTATAGTCACATGCGAGGAGCCATTAACTTTTAACGCATTTTCTTTGCTTTGCATTTTGTTGCCGAATTACCTTCCCAGCCAACTCTTTACTATTAAGGCTGTTACACATAAAAACAGAGAAGAATTGTAACATCGAGATGGCGCAAAAAAAAATCTAAACAGTTTAATTAGCAAATAATTAGATTTAGCCATCAAAACAAAACTTAAACATTAAGATACCAAAGGAAAAAAAAACAGATTCACATGTTTTTTCAGAGATGCCTAATTCTTTTTTTTTTCTCCTGCAAACCATGATTTAGCTCATGAAAATGGCTTACATAATTCAGTTTTTGTTTTCAAAAACATTATTTTTTATTTCTTCGGAGTCTGTAAATGGAAGCTACTACTAAGGCGAGTAATGTATGAAGGCTTCATATGTTACAGAAAGGTCATGTCCTGAAGTGCCGCTGGAGTCACAACTAGTTACCTAGTGCTATCAGAAGCAAAGTTTGCATGTCATGAAGATTGAAAACAGCAATTAACTATTTTTGTTTGATTCAGATGCTGCTCTTGGTGGGGGTGTCTTTTACCCTCTACTGAAGGCAAGTATTTTAATGTATTTTAGCTGCGTATTCAATTTTAAGCGAGGCATAAAACATGGCAAGAGACCAGCTTCGACCTTTTGCATGATATCCGTGTTTGATGAACCCTTCCATCTTGAGTATTAAAATGAAAATGAGAAGAAGAGAAAAAAACCCAATATACCCACATTGTTTTTACTGATGATGAATATCATTTGCTAGTTTATGCTGCTTGGTGTATTGATTATGAGTAGCTTTCTTGCTAAATCACTGCTAAACCCGAGAGCCTTCACTAGACTATAATATTTTATCAAGACAATCTATTTCCAGTCATGAATAATTCGTCTACGGGTGTTACCTTGCTCACTTGTGTTTCTAATCTTTGGCCAGGAGCTCGTGGTGTACAGAAAGAAGGGAAACTATGAACATAATAATGAATGGAATTCCAAGTTACCTTCTTTGCTTCATGATCCTGGGCTTGGCTTCGCATAACCTGATGTGCATTTTGACAATTCTGGGGATTGTTTGTCTCTGTATTTTATCTGCAGGTTCTCAGGTCTTCTTGCTATCGATTATATTGTACCATTATTTTAATCTGATGGAGATTAACTCTGCGAGTACTTGATTCCAAGTGTTAACGTTCTTGTAATCAACTGGTTCCAGGAATCAAATGTAGAGTAGTTCAAAAGATGCATAGAAATTATTAGTTTCCTTCATGGAAATAGTTCCAAAAATCTTATTGTGGTATAACAATGATAAACATAGTATGTGGTTCTTATGCGCATCCACAATGTTATTTTGTATTTTCTTTTATTAATCAGTGTCAGTTTTGTTATTCATTTTGTTCTCATTGGCATAGAAATGACTATGCTGCCATAAGTTAACTGGCATGAAAATTGAAACTATTCAAAAGATTGTTGTGTGATTGTGAAACATTCAAATGCTCTTCACCTATGTGCATGCGCACTCTATGCCCTGTGTAGAGAGTTGATGCATCTATTTGGTGACATTTCCAAATTATTTTTGATACTTTTGCTTGAGGATCAAGATTCAAAGGGTCAAAATCATTTGCAAATTGCAGTTCTTCAGGGGCTGTTTGGTTGCAAGGAAGTGGGCGGAAGTAAGGAAATAGGGAAGTATAATTGCTCACTTCCCTATCCATCCAAACACCGAAAAAGGAAATAAGAAAACTCTTTTTTCCTTTTCTCTTTTCTCTTTTACACAATCATTTCCTTACTTTCAGAGTGTTACAGTTAATTTTGTGGTCATGTAAATCTCATTTGTAATAAGTTGTAGCGCAAAACAGTTAATTTTTTGATCATGTAAATCTCACTTACATTCTAATTACAGTCTATTTTTTATTTTTCATAATTATTTTTTATTTTAATATTATTTTACGGTCAACTTTGTGGTCAACTTTTCCAATTTCACTTTCACATTACCATCCAAACACCAGAAAAGACAAAACATTTTCCAAACACTTCCCATAATATCCAAACACCGGAAAACTTACTAACCAATTCTCAAACTCCAAAGGGAATTATTACCATTTCCTCACTTCCTCACTTTCACCCTTAACCAAACAGGCTCTGAGATATTTACTGTCTGCAGGGTAAGCATTGATGGGTCCAAACTCCAAATTCCATGCCATAAAGGTAAGATAGAAATCATCTGTATTATTTTCATCCAATTTTACTGAATGTTTTTAGGGCGTGTTTGGTTGCAAGGAAGTGGGCGGAAGTAAGGAAATGGGGAAGTATAATTGCTCACTTCCCTATCTATCCAAACACCGGAAAAAGAAAATAAGAAAACCTCTTTTCTTTTTCTCTTTTCTCTTTTACACAACCATTTCCTCACTTCCAGAGTGCTACAGTTAATTTTGTGGTCATGTAAATCTCATTTGTAATAGTTGTAGTACAAAACAGTTAATTTTTGATTATGTAAATCTCACTTACATTCTAATTACAGTCCATTTTTTATTTTTCTTAATTAATTTTTATTTTAATATTATTTTGCGGTCAACTTTGTGGTCAAACTTTTCCACTTTCACTTTCACATTATCATCCAAACACCGAAAAAGACATAACATTTTCCAAACCACTTCCCAACAACATCCAATATCGGAAAACTTACTAACCAGTTCCCAAGTTCCAAATGGAACTATCACCACTTCCTCACTTCCTCACTTCCACCCTTAACCAAACAGGCTAAGTAGCTCTTCTAAAGTGCTATTTTTTGTATTATCCAAGTTGATATTGATGTACTACAATTTTATTCTCTCTTGTTATAGCTGAAGAGAGAAGATATACAATTGCTGTGGAATCGAAAAATAAGAATATGGAGAAAGCTATCCGAGCAGAAATCCCTTCCAATTCAAATATTGTGATTGAAAAGCCGGCATCATCTCCTTTCGTTCCAGTCCCAAAACTGATTGCAAAATTGTCGGAGTTTCTTCAACGAAGAAAGATTTGCTCGATGAAGAGGATCCAAAAGAGTTTTTAAGGTAAGGAGGGAAGAACAGAAAAATGTAGCATTTTTCTAAACATCTATCGACTGTTTTCAATTTATCTTGTATGAAACCAATGCAAATATTTGTGACGCAGAAGAAAAAACTTAGGTGTTGTCAGATGGTCAATTTAGGGCTGTCATATTTTTGTGGTAATCATATTATTTTGTTTGAGGGATAATTTTATCTTCCTTGATAATTGATTAATTTTTTTTTTCTTTTTCTTTTTCTTTTTCTCTCCCCCTGCAGCGGACTCTTTACACAATTTGTTTCATGAGAAGTTGGGAAATCCACTGATTGTTTAAAAACTAATAGGATTCACTTCTGGACCCAAAACTTGTAATCCGAGCCGAAGCAAATAGTTTTGCTAGATTTGATTTGGTTTCACTAATCCAACTCAACATTTCTACATGAAAATAATGATTTTTATCATGAAGAAAATAGAAAATGGCAAGCTTGTGTGGGTTTTGATTTTCATATTTTAGAAATATTAAATATATCTAAATATGATCAAATAATTTTATACGAACGTCTGCTCAGAACCTAAATATAATATATATTTTTAAAAAAAATCAAATAGATTTTTAGTTTAATTTTTTTTAGAAACATCAGTGTTATGTAAACATGATTATATTAATTATGGATAAAAAGAAAATGACCAGGAGTGTGAATTAACCTGCAGAAATATTAAATAAAATAAAACTATGTGCTCACTTATATTTCCCTTTCGATGGAAACAAACTTATATTGCTTTTAAATAAATAGATAATATGCACACTCTTGCATTTCGCACTTTTTCTTAGTTGTTTCAAACGAATCCAGATTCTACAAGAGCTGGCAAATGGAACCAACCATGAGGCTTAGAGGATTTCTTTTTTTTAAAAAAAAAAATTATCTTTTTGGGTTTTAATTTTTTGGGTAACAAGCAAGTCAGAGTTCCTATGTATTATTTGGGTGAATTCCTTTGCTCAATCAAGAACTCCAAATGTCCCCCGCAGGTGTCTCTTCCCTAAGCCTGAGTCAGTTAGAGCTCCAAGCTTTTCACGATCTCAAATTCAAACCCCGTCGCATGAAGATATTTTTTCTCCGACGTTGGTCACTGGGCAGGCCCTGAGCTTGCTCCCCATTAGTCCTCAATTCGAACCCGACATTAGTGGATTTAACTAGGAACAAAAAAATAATAATCAAGAACTCCAAATTCCAGAATGGCTTGAACACTGTAGCCCATGAGAAGCACTTGAGATTTGCTTGGTATTAATTAACTGTGAGCTCAGCATTTTTTTATTCTCAACGCCACAATTAGATGTGATGTAATATACCCCTTCCAGCATTGGGGTCTTAACTCTCCACAATTATTTTAAGATTTTAAGCATAAAACTGAAAGCGTATCAAATCTCCTAGTCTCAGGGAGCAGCTTGCAACTTTCATGAAAATGTGACTTCACATAAAAGCCACGAAACACAAGAAAAGTTACTACTAAGATCAATTCAATGCCCCACTTCAATCCATAAAACAAAAGATGACATGGAACAACAGTTTGAAAAGCCAACCACCAGTCTGAACATGGGATGGGATACATTCACAGAAACATGAGCATATTACCAAGGAAAACTAGAGTCTGAAAAAAAGGAACAAAAAAATACAGAAGACGACAGGAACCTGATGAGATAACATTTGAGCTTCACAGTTCTCGCACAATATTAGGCTGAATTAAAGGGATACAACACGCCTTCTTCTAGTGTAGACTCGTTCAAACGGCGTGATCCCCTCATCAAAATGCTTCATGTCTACATCTCAAGGACACATCGGAGGCATTCCCCTTCATGCATCAGATCAAAGGCCTTGTTGATATCTGCAAGTGTCAATGTGTGGGTGACATACTCATCCACCTTGATTTCCTGCAAGATAAAAATGAATAGTAGCATGGTTATTGCATTTTTGCATACTTCAATTCAATACGTAGAGATCCAACATATGTAATAATGCATGGGACTAATAAAATACCAAGTGTCATTTTGTTATAAACTGTTAAGTGATCACATCATTTAAGAAATGAATGCTTATTGGAATGCATCATGTACTTATTTACCTTCTTCATGTACTTGTCGACGAGCCATGGCACTTGAGAGCGGCTTTTGAAGCCACCAAAGCAGTGCCCTTCCAAACGCGCCCAGTGACAAGCTGGAATGGACGAGTAGATATTTCCTGACCTGAAGCCGCAACACCGACAATAACTGACGTTCCCCACCCCTGCAAGTGTTCACATTCGCAGTTAATGATACGTGGAATATTATGAGGATCAAAATGTTCAGCGAATACAAAAGAACAATATTGATGAGCAATTCCCAGAGAACATAACTGAAATGATCTGATGTAGTTACATGCTGAATTTTGGAAATAACTCCGTGAAAATTGGAAGACAAAAAAAAAAAACAAGCTTGTTATGTAATATTATTATACTTTGTTGATAAAAATAAGATTCTGAAAATTTTTAATGTTTCAGAACATATGCAACAACCGTGACAAGGATAACAATAGAGGGCTTCCTTTCGCACAATACAATATGATCACACCGAACACAAAGAACTTGGCAGGTGTTCCATGAACTAAAGTTTATGCCCTTGATCTGCTGAAACAGATGCTGGGGAGAAAAAAGGGAAAAGAAAATCTGAAGCAAGTTTACCTTGTGGCAGCATTCTAGAGCAGCCCTCATCACGGAAACATTTCCAATGCATTCAAAACTATAGTCGACACCACCATCAGTGAGGTCAACAATGACTTGCTGTATCGGTTTGTCATGATCTTTTGGGTTAATGAATTCAGTAACACCGAACTTCTTTGCTGCAGAGAGTAATAGAAACTTTCTCAGAATATTAATTTGAATAATGCTATATCCATAGAAATTACAAAAAAGGATCATGAAAATAGACCTGCAGATCACATAACTCCATGACCGAGTGAGCACGGATTCACATTTAAATAACTTCATGATTTTAATTATCTAAGCCAACTCTCACCCATACATTCCAAATGTAGGAATATATAATATAATGATGGTATTGAGTCCAAAAAATAGAGTAGGTTACACATGAAAATGAAATTTCCTAAACCCAGAATAGCCATTTATATAAATACAAACAGGACTCCTGATACAACTTCAGGATAATTATGATGAGTAGACATTGCATGCATCAAGTTGCTCACAATTTGCAGTTTTAGTGGATCAAGATTGTGAAAGATAGGCAGGATGAGGTACTCTAGTTGAGACCCCATCATTTAGAGAGAGAGAGAGAGAGAGAGAGAGAGAGAGAGATACTGACAAAATATTGGTAGTAAAATTCTTGCAGCGAGGGGAAAAACTACCTGCTGGTATAATGTCAATGCAAAAATGTTCATCTTCATTTCATGGAGAAAATAAATAATAGATTTTATGGAGAAATTAATGTTTGTTTTCAAATATCTTCCAGCAAAAGAATTATCATGTAGGAACAAAAAAAGGAACTTGGATAATATAGAACTCCTCGAGTTAACTAACTACTAAGCTCTAACAGATGGAAAACTAGATATTGGAAACCGAAACCAATCAAGATAACCAAATAGGACCAGATATCTGCTAAAAAAAAAAACAAATCAACTACAGCAGATGCAAACGACAACCAAAGGATGGGAAAAACATTGCACCTTCCTATTAAGCAAAAGAAAGTGTTGGAGCTAAAAATTATGTTTTCTATTAAGCAAAAAAAAAAATATTAGAGCCATAAATTATTATGTTGAAGCAGAATATGAAACAAGGAAGAGAATCTCACACTAAAGAAATCAATCAATAGCAGAAATTACGAGCATTAATGCTTTCAGAAAAATAATTATGGGTGTACCTCTATCAAACTTTTTGCTGTCGATATCTATACCAATGATTCGAGAAGCCCCTGCTGCCTTAGCCCCCTCTGCAACCTATCAAGCAAAATGAGTTTAGAATGAGTATAACATTAGGATATTAACTAGTATAAAATGCAGCTGATTTATCATGCCAACTTACGGCAAGTCCAACAGTTCCAAGGCCAAAAACAGCAACAATGGAACCCGCTTCCACCTTTGCTGTATTCCAAACTGCTCCAAGACCTAAAAGATGGACTCCATATGTGAGGCATAATAGTTAAGAAATGCAACCATACATAGAACTTAATATGGTAACCATATGTTACATGTATGGTTAGCATGAGCACAAGAGTTTGAATGTTATATGTATTTCTTCCCTCTCATCAGAAATTGCAGTACACACACATATTGCCCAATAAAAATAAAATAAAAAACATTGTTTCCTTCAGGTGCTCATCAACAGATTCTTGGTAAAGATTTCAAGATGAATCATGATTTTTACGGCCCCAGAGAATAAGGAAAAGAGGAAAAGGGTTTCAAATGGATTTAAAACAATGAGGGATAAGCTTTCAACACAAGAGTTAGAGATTCCAAAAGACAATACCAAATCTTAAACCAGACCAGTGTCTGAAACAGTAATGCATAATTGTATATTATGCAAAGATAATCACCTGTTGGAACACCACAGCCTAGCAGACAGACCTTTTCCAGAGGAGCTTGGGGATCAATTTTTGCAACACTAACATCATGAACAACTGTGTATTGACTAAATGTAGATGTTCCCACGAAATGATAGATTGGCTTCCCATTTACTGAGAATCGACTTTTACGGTCATTCATCATAATGCCAACACCAGTAGCCGCCCTAACTTTACCACAAAGATTGGTCTTCCCTGATTTGCAAAACTTGCATTCTCTGCATTCTGCTTGGTAACAAGGTATAACATGATCTCCAGGCTGAACTTCAGTTACTCCTTCGCCGACACTCTCAACAATCCTGCATAAAAAAATCATTATCAGAAAAGATGACTGCATACTTCTAAACATTACTGGGAATAAGCCAACACATACCCAGCAGCTTCATGACCAAGAATACACGGAAAGAGACCTTCAGGATCCTGCAAGGATAAAAATATTACATATCAAAATAACATATTACTTCATTTCAAGTTAAAGTTTTGATTGAAATTTTTGAAATGGACCAAAATAAGCGTTGAAGCAAAACACTACAACCACAAGAATATGTGTATGGCACTAAAAAGAATAAAGTAAGCACATCTAAAACAATTCACAAGGGTAGAATCTGCAGCAAATAGACTGTCAAATACATTGACAAAGTCTGGCATAGCATATTTCAATCTCAGGACCTTGGCTCACACATATTATCTGGTATGAGTACTCCATCTGTTTTCTCATTAATAATTACCCTGTCAAATGTATTTTGTACAACCATTGATCTTGTGCTCCCACAATATAGAATTTACATCTTTTAGGAACTCAAAATTTGATCAATCCTCAAACATGAAGGCAGTGAATTAATATAATCACAATTATATTAGGAAAATGCAAAAGTTGTATTAAATTGCATCACTCATCATTTTGAAAATAACTAAGATAAATTATAGAGACATTGGATATAAGATTATATGCGCGAAACTCGCCAGCTCCAAGCTAACTCCTCGCCATCCAGTACTACAACTTAGAAATGATATTAATTCATTCTATGTTTTTGCATCTTAAAACTGCTAGCCTTGAAGAAGCAAAAAGAAAAGGGAAATTGCAAAAGGAAGCTTAAGGAGAACACATTCCAGCTAATCAATCAATTTTGTTCAAAATCTGATGAAAGCACCAAAAATCAGTTTCTTATCCGATCAAGCAACTGGACTAACACAAAAGATTCATTATTATTATTTTTAAGTAATAACTAAGCCTGAAACTTTAACTACTAGAGGTTTGTTTTATTTAATATAAAAAAAAAAGAGTCAGTCTAAATTCAAACTAAAATATGATTGAAATAAAGTAAATCCAGGTATGATTGATAACTAAATAAAACATAAAACGATTCATTAAAGAAACCCTAAAAATCTTCATCTCTCTACATTACAAGAAGAATCGACGATCGACCTTGCCGCTCCAAGTGTAGGCGTCGGTGTGGCAGAGAGCGGTGAAGAGGATCTTGATCCGGACCTCACCGGCCTGCGGTGGCGCCACCTGCACGTCCTCGATCACCAACGGCTTGTTCGCCTCCCACGCCACCGCAGCTTCAAAATCAGAAACAAATCATTTCAAGACCAGTAAACAATCGATCTTACTTTGACGCAAAAAAGAAAAAAGAAAAAAAATCCTTCCCTTTTGTTGGACAAAAATCGCTCACCTTTGCAAGTGATGACCTGACCCTGAGTCGCCATTGTTGAGGAAATGAACGAGAGCTTCAGTTTTCTCTCACTCTCTCTTTATCTCTTCTCGATTTCTTCACGTTTCGGTGTCGGCTGTCAAAATCAGTGGGTTCTAGTCACCGCTCTACTGGGAGAGAGAGAGGAGCGGCGACCAAAGAGACGGGCCCATTTTCGGGAGGTGGCCCGACCACTGAGTGGGCCGCTTAAGGATCTACATTGGATCAGTGCGTTTTTCGCCAGATGGGCCGGGTACAGCCCGGTCATTCTGCTTGGCGGTGACTGGATCCCGACGGCGGGCGCGCATTGAGCTACACACTCATCTGGGCCATCAACGAGGTGAAAATAATGAATAAAACAATTTAATAAAAAAAAATACTTATCTTTTTCAATAAAATGTGAAGATATTTTATAGATGTAGGGCTAGGTAACCCAAAGGGGTGACCTGAGAACACAAATGCACTACTTATTACTCTAGCAAAGCAAAGTCAAGTGCAGCCTGTGTTCTCAGATTCCACTCCTCTGGGTTTACTCTCTGTGGTTGTATGGTTCTGATTCTTGAACTTCTCTATTTTTAAAGGTGGTGTTTTCTATTATCTTAGCTCATCAAGTTGTCATAGTGTCGACATCCTAGTGACATAAAAGAACTGTGGGGAGTACGGCCGCCAACGGTCAGATTTAAGTCGGATATTATAAGACCCACCACATCCGGATCTAATATACAAATCCATTAATAATGTTAGGATCCACTTGAGAATCTTACTCAATAATAATTTATCAGCTTCTGATTTAGGTTTCAGATTATTCAAATTCAATATTTCTTTGAAAATGTAATAATTCTCACTAAGAATCAACTAGAAATTGAAAGATTTTCTTGTTTAAGTATGTTGTTTTGCTTTCATGTTCTTACAAATAATACACATATCTAAAAAAAGAAAAAAAAAACAAATAATCTTTTATGAATTATGTCTACAAAGAAAGAGAATATGCCAAATGCTAGTAAGAAAAACTTATTTCTGATGGATCACTGTACAAGAGGAAGCTAACACAGTTCTTCATAGTACATGCACCAAACAAGCCATGAGTTGAAGTCACTGTTTTTCCCATTAAATCATGCATCTGAGAACAAATCACAGGCTATTCAAAAAATGCATTGACACGCAGAGCTACAGTAATCAATCAGTTTGTATATTTAGCCTCCTGCTCATCATCATCTCACAGCAACAACATATATAACAAAAAAATTTGGAGGAAAGAAACCATATCAAGACAACCCAAGAAGTAGGGAAGACATATTTTTATGCAAAGGAATGAAGAAAAAGATCAAGAGATACCAGCACAAACAAGGGGTTTGAATACAGGGATTCAAAACACGATACGTTGAACAATGAATTGAAGAAAGAGCTCTGAGGCAAGACAGAGAAGTGTTGTATACAACATTGCCGTTGCACTTAACATACAGAAGATTTGACAAAAAGACCAGGAATTTCTTATAATTACACAATGGCTATTGTTGATCGAATATTGCATAGTTCACTACTTTCCCTCTTTGCTCCCAGAGCTAAGTTGTCTTCCCAGCAACAGAAGAGCAACAGAAGCAACTGCCGACAGTATGGTAGAGGAGTAACCAGCTGCAAGCAGAGCTCCTCTTAGGGACTGCATAAAGAGCATGAGAAAATAATAAAGAGAGGCAACAATCTCAAGTCACTCGAAAAAGAATGTTTGTTGTAAGATTTAAAGCACCTTGGCAAGTAGCAGGGCATTGTCATTCGCATACTGTAATGAGTTTTCGGGTATGCTTTGGATGCCTTGAGTGAGCTCCCAAGAAAGGAATCTAGTTTTAAAATAAACAGTCAGATCTCATCATCTCAAACAACTGGCTCACTGGCAGATCTTGATCACACAGGACATGACTGCCATAAAACAATGAACAAAGCTTTGATTGTGTTCGAGTGACATTACCCAAAAACCACAGCAATCACAGCTCCAATGTTAGCCTTCTCTGGAGTCAAGTCGACTTGTAGGTCTCCAAACTAGAAATCACAGAATCATCCATTACCAAACCTGCAGTTCATGTAAAACATTGTAATGGAGTATGCAAACCGACCAGTTACCTTCAACATTCTAGTCTGCTGCTTTGGCTCTTCATCAGTTCTGATTGCGGGACCTCTAGACAGCACTTTCCCAGCATTGATCATTGCTTTGGCAATCTACAAGAAGTTCAGTTTCTGCCTATAAAATACATCCCAACATAGGGAGAAACTGTCTTCACATTACTTAGGGACAGAGTTCTTTCAATTTTCAAGCAAAATAATTTGTATCTTTTTATTTTTAGTCACAACTTTAAAAAAAAGGTCATCTAGTATCAACTTATCAAAATAAAATCAAATGCATCCCTTGACATGGACTGTTATTAGAATTACTGATCTTTACTGTCCTGAGGAAAATAAGTATCAAGGGGATACGTGGTGTTTAGATACAAAGATTTGATCTCTTAAACATGGGTGAGTACTGTGAGTTTGGGGTTTTGGGGGGTTGTGCGTGCGTGGTGTGGGTGGGGGAGGGGGGGGGGGGGGGTGTTGGTCTTTATTGATAAGCCTTGTGGCGGATTGCCATCTTGCTGACAGTTGTATATTTCCGTATACAAAATGGATGGAAATATTCTTTAAGATCTCACAAAAATGGTCATATGGACTTCAATTCTACAAAGTGCTAACAGCTAAGAGTGGAGAGTTGAGAGTTCAGAGCAATAAATTACTTGTTCCAGCAACAATCTGTTAGAACTCACGTGGAGATCATAGCAACATTATAATGTTAACCTAAAAGTTGAAATCATGCTCCTCCATGCATGTGGTGAATATGCCTGAGCTTTTTGTAATTCTATAATTAGATTTTCCCTTTAGTAAACTCAAGGTTCAAAAAACTCGGCCGTTCCGGTTCTGACTCGGCCGAGTCGGAACCGAAACAGCCGACCCCGTTCTGAGACCGGTTCATGAGTCAATCTATTATATTGTTTTGCCTGATTCGGGGCCGACTCAGCTGAGTCACCCGAGTCGAGGCCGACTCGGTTGAGTTAGCCGAGTCGAGTCAAGACCGAGTCAAACCAAAACTTTATATAATTAATTTCATATAATTTAAATTTTTACTAAAAATATAGAGCTAATATTTACTTTTTTGAAAATAGTAGTTAATTTAAATTTAATTAATTTCATATAATTTACTAAATTATGTATTTATTTTGATATTTTAATACAGCGACGCATGTATTTATGTATTATCTTCATATTTAGTGTGCTATATGATATGTTTTGTACATATTATACGTCAATTTTAATGTCTATATTTTTTTTAAGATTTGTCATGATTTTTTCAGAATTTTTTGAGCCTTCTATATAGCGTTTCGCGCACCTTGCCCGAGTCGGGCCGTGACGCCGTGACTGATAGGGGTGCCACCGGATACGGATTATCCGCGGATATCCGCATCCGAATCCGCCTCCAATTCGGATACAGATATCATTTTTTCACATCCGTCAATATTCGTACCCATATCCGTATCCGAAAGGTAGGTGCGGATACGGATATGATAAAAGTAATATCTTATTCGTATCCGATCCGATATCCGAATGTTGTGTGATTCATAATGATATCGGTATGGAGAAGACTATTCTTCAATGGAATAAGACATTAAATTTTGATATTTTGAGTTGGTGAAAAAGTAATAGTGGAAAGTATTCGATTCTTGCAAGAGCACCACAAGATATTTTGAGTATTTCGACATCAACCATGGCATCCGAATCGGCATTTAGCACCGGAGGACGTGTAATCTATTGTTATAGAAGTCAAATGACAATGAATACGATGAATGTATTGATATGTACACAATAATATCATAGTATGTATCACATTTAATATTATAGTAGATGAAATAAAAATTAATATAAGTATTTTTGTTTAATTTATCTTTAACTATATCCATTTTTAACATATCCGATTAGTATCCGCATCCGATCCGCTAATATCCGATTTATATCTGATATCCGATTTTGGCGGATACGGATATCATTTTTCCACATCCGCTAATATCCGTATCCGTATCCGTATCCGAAGGTTGGGTGCGGATATGGATATGGTAAAGGTAATATCCCATCCGTATCCGATCCGATGGCACCCCTAGTGACTGATGTGTAACGGTGCCCACCAAGTTGGCGGCTGAGACTGCGATTTTGAACCATGAGCAAACTTTCACCATCCCAGTGAAAAGTGTCGAGGTTATCGCGTTTAAAAAGAAACAAAAAAGTAGAACTGGAAATGAAAAATATTAGGTGCAATCGAAGAAAATAAATTCTACTCAATAACAAGCATTAATGTAAATGTCGTGACATTTATAGTAAAATAATGTACGAAATTATTATAAAATCAGCAATCAGTTTAATATGTTAACAAAAAAGTAGAACTGGAAATGAAAAATATTAGTTGCAACCGAAGAAAATAAATTCTACTCAATAACAAGCATTAATGTAAATGTGGTGACATATATAGTAAAATAATGTACAAAATTATTATAAAATCAGCAATCAGTTTAATATGTTAGAAATATCATATAAAAGTTTACATTTTGAACATCTAAGGACAGCACCCTGCCTAGGGTAGAAACAACAAAGTAAGCTATGGAGCAACTGACATAACAGATCTTGAGCATGCAGAGTAGATCTGAGACAAACCAAATTGGAAAGAAATATTTCCCAGAAGGCCATTTATATAAACACATATAACAATAGCAAAACTGAAAGCATGCACACTCAGATTGGCCATGCAAGTGCTTTCAGCTTTGTCATCAAAGCTAATGAACGAAGAAACAAATAGTGGGGAGCACTGGGATCCACTGGTTCAGTTGACCAATTGTTTATAGCTTTGCCTTCTTCTTACTATTATCTTGTTTTTTCACCTTTCAGGGGCCATTTCCTTCAAAGTTCAAGCACGGTGCTTCTTTGTGCTACTTTGCATTGTTATCTTGTAAGTTGTCTAATAGTAGACTCAGTTATATCTAATTAGGCAAGATGCGGTTTTATTTATCTTGCCAAGCAGGGGCGGACCCACGTTATACCCCGGGTGGTCAGATGACCACCTTGGATTTTTGGTAAATCTGAAAAAAAATACCCGATACCCGAAACCGACCCGATAGTATGCATAAGCCTCTCTCACCAAAATCGATCCCCAATTCTCTCTTGCTCACTATGACAATCTCGTTGAGACTTCCCCAATTCCCTCTCGCTCAACCTCCTTCGTCACCATCTGATCGCTTAGTATCGATCCTTCACTCTTATTGCTCCAATTTCGTCTCTCGCCATCTCGAATCACGACCCCACCAATTCATGATCGTGAGCAATTGCGAGCAACTAGGGTTGTCGATGAAGCTTCTCGACAACACAACAATGAAAGGCCTCGACGACGAATCGTGGCCTCAACAACACAACTAGGGACCTAGGGGTTGTCGGCCATGATGAGGCCTCAGGCCTCCACGACGAGGAGGAGCCGGCAACGATGAGACCTTGTCGCCGACAGGTTAGGGTTTTCTTTTTTCTTTTTTCCCCCTTTCTTTCATCTTGTTCTAACTTCTAAGTTCTAAGTAGTAAATCCTAATTATCTACATGTTGTTTTATTCAAGAGATTGAAGCCAGGAAGTGTTTGAACTTTGAATTCGAAGAAGAATTATTGAAGTTCTGAAATATTTCAGTTTTTTTTTCAATTTTGTTGAGTGTTTTTCTTTTCTTTTTTTTCCTAAACTAAAACTAAAATCCATGATTTCAGTATTCTTGTTAGTCAATAATTTTGTTTCATTTTTTTCAGTTTTAAGTTTTCAATATTTTCATTTTTCGTTTTCAGATTTTTAAAGTTTTCTTGTTTCAATATTTTCACTTTAGTCAACAATTCTTGTTTCAATTTAATGTGGTTGAAATCGCAAGTTGAAGAAAATGCCTCCATTCAAGATAACAAGAGAAATGTTCACGTCTTTTATATACCTTTTGCAGCTCTCCTTCACCATACTGTCCCATGGATTGAAATCTTCTCCCAGCAGCTAGCAAACGCCTACCAAATGCTAAAACCAGCACAAGAAAGATAAAGCCAAAGAATAACAATAATGGATCAGCTCATATAACATAACAGTTACAAGTGATCTCATCCTTGCCTGATTTGACATTTCCTGTCAAAGAGCTCTGCAAAGATGGAAGTTGGCGCGCAATGCTATTTGAAGTTGATGTGTCGGCTTTCTCCCATGCCCGAGATAAATTTAAGAGCATTTCCCCCAACTCTTGGCCACACTTAAAAATAGAGTTAACATGTATTAAAACCATAATCTGCAGAGAATTTCTTGTGAAAACAACTGATCCTCTTTCAAAATGCAACATTATAAGAGGAAGAGAAATATAATACAAGGACTGTAATATAACTAAAACAAAGGCCTAACAAGTTCAGTGAGCATAAACCAGAAACAAATAGCTACAAAAATACTATTAAACATGGTCTTTTGAGCAACCACATTTTTAACCCGTTTACATGGCACTCGAAACGGGTGTCAAGTCCCAGAAACTGAACGCATGGATATTCTAATTGTGTGTCATATGTATGCTTTGAATAATCAACTAAATTCCATATTTGATAAAATAAATAGATATTTACTGTAAAATAGAGTACCATCTTGGTTTTATGAATCTTGACCTTTGAGTGTTGATGGATTGAGAAGTGTCCTACATGTCAACAAACCTAAATTTAACTTGAAGTCTCTAGATAAGATTGGTGTCAATATGGAAATGCACTTGAACTTTGAATCGCATAGAGATCAGGCCAAAAATCCAAAGCAAACTGAGCAAGTGCGCATTTATATGCACATTTTAATCACAATAACACCCATTTTCTCTGTTTTAAAACCATAACATTAAGACCTAACAATTTCTGAACTGAAATTTATGATTTACATACCGACCTCATCCATCACAGGCCCATTCGACAGATCAAACGCCGCGTCGTTCAGCTTAGCACCAGCAGAAAAAAGAAATACTGAATCAGTAAACCAAGAATCAATAAATCCATCATCAAAACTGAACTCGACCGACCTCAGCAGCTTACATCGAGTCGGAGATCCGTCGGGAGTTTCGCGAGGTAATCCAAAGGAAGATCGAAGCTGTCCTGCAACAACAATCAAACCTCAACCAAAAAACCCCTAACTCTAAAACTTCAACGAGGAGAAGAGATTCAGGGAGCGAGAAAAGTGTACAGCGAGTTCTCTAAGGAGAAGAGGGAGGATTTCGTCGTCGTCGTCGTCGCCGTCGAGGGATTTGGGCGAGCCGGACTCGGCGAGGGCGAAGCAAGTGGGGGATTTTCGGGGGAGAATTTTGGGAAGGGATTTAAAGCGGAGGAGGGAGGGGACACGGTGGGGATTTTCGCAAAAGGTCCGGGTGAGAAGGGAATGGAGAGTCGGGGTCGGAGGGGAGAAGAGGAGAGATGCCATTCGAATTTAATTTTTGGTGGACTGAGAACTGAGGAAGAGAAGAGGATAAACAAGTTGGCTGGGTGGGCCCCGTCCCACTTGGAGGAGTTAATTTATTATTATTATTATTATTATTATTTTTTAGAGAAGACAGTATTCACAGTATAATAAATAAAAGAAGAAGGAGAAATATTTACGGCTTCGAAAACCTGTCTGTAAGTGGGAACAATGTTTTTTCGGAACTCCCTCGGAGAAAATTTACACCTCGGAGAGGAGCCAAGAAAAGAGGGTGCTGACCCAGGAGGAGTCAACGGCTAAAAACTCAGCGACTCCAAATTCAACAATTTTACATAAAAAAAGAGATTCTGTGAAGGCAACAAGTTTGAGTGAATTGGGTTAAATAAGGAGATCTTAACGTCGCTTTCTTCCACAGAACATTTAGCATGAGAAATAAAAAGAGCACAAAACTTATGTTGGAACCGTAAAGAAAAATCATAGAGAATAAACGCCGTATAAGAGCAATCATTCATAGCACTTCAAGAACATCTTCAGTTCTAAGGCCGCCTAGAGATGGCTAGGATGCATCCCGGACCACCGGAAGCAAGCAGGAGATCAAGGGGCAGTTTGGGGGTTAGCGTCGGGCAAAGCACCAGACCCTGAAGGCTTCCTTATATTCTTTTATCGTAATTTTTGGATATTGTTAGATCGGAAGTCATCAGAGTTATGGAATGCTTGCACCGGGGCACTCTCCAGCTTGAGAATAGAATTATGCACATGTTGTGCTAATCCCAAAAAAGGTCGAGGCGAAGGTGGGAGATTTCAGGCCTATTAGTGTGCTGAACACTTCAGTGAAGATCATATCTAAAGTGCTGACAAACGAAGTAAGGGACGTTCTAGGAGAATTTATAGACGACCACTGAACAGGATTCTTGACAGACAGAAGCATTCTTAACTCTATAGTGACAACACAAGAAGTTATCCAATTTTATCATGCGGAATAAGGTTTTGGGTTTCATGTCGAAATTGGATTTTGAAAAGGCCTATGACATGATTGAGTGTGATTGCATCTTAGAAACCTTACACTCTTGGGGCTTTAAAAAACATCAACATGAATTTCATGGATTAGGCTTTGGTTGCAATCCGCAAAAGTGACACTATTAGTAAATGACATACAAGGGAGTGAGATTTCCTGTAAAAAGGGTCTAAGGCAGGGGACCTTTTATCCCCATTGATCTTCTTGCTCATAGCTAATAGACTTCACCACATGATAGCAAGTGTTGGGAGGAAGGCCTCAATAAGGGTTTGGGATGCCAAGATGAAAATAATACAATAATCAAACTTCACTATGTGGATGATAAATTAATATTTGGAAAGGAATGTCTGGCACATACAATAGTTCTTAGATGGATTTTGTTGTGCTATCAGAATGGTGTGAACTTAAAATCAATTACCACAAAAGCTTCCTGATTTTCTTAGGGGAAGTATCAGCCAACAAATTTTTTATTTCTCGGGTGCTTAATTGCCATGTTCAGAGATTACCTATCACTTACATAGGACTGTTATTTATAACAGGCAGACCTAAGAAGTTGTGATGAAGACCACTCATTGATAGGGTGCAGAAGAGATTGACATGCTGGAGAGGGAAGCTGCTCTCTCTCAGATAGGGGATAACAATGATTAACGCGGTCCTATCTACCATCCCCACATATTTTCTATCATTTTGCCCACTTTCAAGATTAGTGTAAAGGGAGATAAATTTTCTGAGAAGAAAGTTTCTATAGAACGGGGTGCGCAAAGAAGGGAAGGGTCTTTGCCTGATAAGTGAGAAATAGGTTTATAAGCGTTAGGAGTTCCGCGGCCTAAGGGTCATCAGCCTTCGGGATTTCAGCCCAGTGTTGTTTCTCAAATAGTGATGAAAATTATTTGATGACTCGAGTCGTAAATGGGCATCGTCGGTGGCTCACAACTACCGCTTCCTCATGGTAAGGTAGTCAAACGGGTGCATTAAGGAGGCATCCTTATCGCCTTTTTAGAAAGGAATGAGGTCCACTTAGGGCCTGTTTGGTTAAGGGTGGAAGTGAGGAAGTGAAGAAGTGAGGAATTGTTAAGGAGATAAAGAACATGAGGGGTACTAGATTTTGAAAGACAAATTGTGCTCAACTATTCCCAAAACTTTTTTCTTTAACTCAAGACCCCGCGAGACTAGTGCTATCGCACTAATCAGTTGCCAGTTGGAATATTAAGGTGCCCTACTTAAATCAGAATGAACACTTTGACCAAAGAGAAGAACTACTACAACTCTTTCCCGAACACTTACTAATAAGCGAGGGCTCAGTCTCTTACTGGCTCAATCTCTTGTCAGGTAGGTCCAAGGAGATGGCGATGCGGGATCAAGAGCTGACACAGAGGGACGTAACCTCCAATTGCCGCCAGGACGCAAGGTAGGGAAGAAGACAGCGACCACACGATATGTGATCGATGGGATCTCGGGGTCCTGATTTTTGGTTGTCAGGTTTTAACATGGCTCTTGCTACAAATACGACTTGTATTTTGTATCCGAGAGGTCCGATGTTCTTTTGCCTCTAGCTTATCTATTCAAAACTATTTTGAATTTATTTCCATCCTGCATCTGCTTGTGCTGAAAATTTATAGTCCGGGGGTACCTTATGACTTTTCTACATGTATTTTCAGGATAATTTTTATTAAAAACTTATTAATGAAATGCGGAGACCTAAAAGATCACCATTTACTCTCCAAAAAAATATATTCATAGTAGACACATCGAATACTAAAGTTTATTGTTCAAAATTAAAAAAAAAAAACTTTTTATGTAACGTAAGGTAGAAGTTTAGATATAATGTGTAACTCATTTCATATTAAAGAAATTTAGTGACTCATAATATAATATACAAATGTATCATTTTAGCTGTGACTGACTGACGAGAAGGATAATAAATCAGATTAAAAAGTAAAAACTTAAAATGCCTAACATCTTATTAGCTTGTTTTCTTAAATTCTCAGTCGCCCTGTTGACTATTCTCCACTCATATTATCCAGCATCAGTTTATGAAATGTCAACTTCAGTATTTTTAAATACTACCAGGTGAAGGGGGGAAAGGGAAAAAAATAGAAAAGGGAAAAAAATGAAATCAGGAAATTTTCTCTTAAGTTCTAACATAGCCCAGAAATAAGTTCACTTAAAAGACATTCTTCCTCCCATGTTGAACTGAAATGAAATGATCTTCAAAAAACCATCTCAAATCTCAACGACAGTGAAGTACTAGAGTAGCCATCAAAACATAGCACTTAAACCTATTGATGGCCAACCACAACCACACAATCCATCCAAACAAGCAGGACGTCATTTGAAATTCCGAAGATATTTGAATTTTGATACGACAACATGAATGGCACTCAAACATGAACTCTCCTCGTATTATTAGCAATAGTTTACAACCAAAATACATAAAGTGAAGCCATGATAGTAGACTTGATTAGATGCAATCACAGTCGAAACTGAAACTGACACTATCCAGCAACACACTGAGAAAATGCATTTAAATACATTTTAAGGCATGATAATAGGCTCAATAGGCAAACCTGCTTTAACTTTGCTGGAGGGTTGCAGCCTCTGTATCAGCTAGGGGCATCCCCAGTATCGGCTTGGTTTTAGGTTCATTGTTCGGATTGAGGTGTTGATCCTTCAAGTACATCACCTTGCGAAAAATGAAGAATATGCCTTGCACATGGAATAGGCTGAGAATTACATGGCAAGCAGGCACAAGGAAGGCACCATCTGGTGACTAAAGTGGAGTAACAAGGATGTTCTTTGTGTGGCTTGACTTATGCAGCGCGATACCTTTTTCTTGAATGCCAGCCTTTCTCTTTTCCACCTCCGATCGTGGTCATGCACCAACCAACATGACGGTAACACTGCATTTGCTGGGTAAAGAGCAACTAACAGGAATTAGATATATCACCAAGTTTAATACTGAAAGAAAATCAGAAACTAAGAGTTCAAGTTTGCTAAAAGAAACACATTAGTAAACAAGCAAAGGGCCTTACCATTTCACAACGGTTGCCATGTGGCGCGATGCTGAACAGAAAGATACCACAATAGTACCTGGCATGAGGTTAATCATGGCGAGCTAACACAGGAATATACAATTTTTCCAGAAAAAGGTTCCAATGTAACTGGGCAAATAGTTACATCCTGCATCTAATCTCTTTAAGCTTCAATATCCTAAAACCCTTAACATCCTTTGAGACTACTTGGATTCTCCGAATAAATAAAAAGTGTATCGCGCTTGAATTGAACTACGCTGTCACGGAGGAAGTGGATCGCCAATTGTGACATGACCATGAATACGAAGAGATTCAACAAAAGCAACTTCCTAGGATGTCACATCCAAGCAATACAATTTCATTTTCCTTTACGAACATACAACAGCTAGCCATTGTGGAACAAAGAGTCATCAAATCCTTACTAATAGTCCGAAACTCAAAGTTTTTTTTGTTTGTTTGTTTTTTTTCCCGTGGAAATCTATCAAAAAGAAAGTGGATGAGTGAAGAAGGGAAATTAAGCTGCAGTTTTTTTTTCTGCTCACTGATTTTCTCATCACACACAGTGTTAATGAATGGAAGAAGTGAATTGCATATAGATACACAATCGTAAATTCTAGTAAATTATATGAAAATTCATAATACTATAACAAAAATATACATAACTTCAAACCATACAGCATTCTAATTAAAAACTTTTAAAACAATAAAAATAAAAATAGCGAGGGAAACGGGTTCAGAGTTTCTTCCCCTCTGGTCCCAGAATTCCATTGACGACCGAGACGCCAACCAGAACCCCAACCGCCTCCGCTCCCGCCACCGCTCCGGCCTGTACCAGATCCCCGAACCCTAATCCTAACCCCAGCCCTTCCCCTCCGGCGATCTGCTCCTCCGCCGCCTTCCCGATGACCTCCTCCCCCTCCCTCACGATCTCCTCCCCCTCCCTCACGAGCTCCTCCGCCGCCTCCTCCACCTTCCTAAGCTTCTTCCTCAGCCCGAAGAGTGGGATGTCCTCCGCGCTCGACGGTGGGGCGAAGGAGAGGGCGGAAATCGCCGGCGAGGAGAGGAGGAGGAGGGAGAGGCTGCGGCGGCGGAGCGTCGAAGGAGAGGGAGCCGAGTGGCGGCAAGTGTCGTTGGAGGGGCGGCGGAGGGGGAGGGAGTGGAGGAGCGAGGAGGAGGCCATCGGGTGGAGATTTGGATTTCGTGGTGGAAATTAGGGGGGTTTGGATTACGGATCGTTTAGCGGGAACAATAATAAGCGACAGTTGAGTTGGAGAGCAGCCGTTCAGACGAAACTGCCCTCGCTCGTTAAGCAAAATCACTGCTCCGTGAATTACCTTCACAAGTTTATTTAAGAGATTAAAATCGGATTAATTCACATTAATAACATTTAAAAAAGTTTCTTATATATAACTAATAGCAAACACAATAATCAGGTAGAGAGACAGTGCGAGCTTTCAACCATCGGTCCATCACTGGGGAGAAAACAACCAGAATAAATCTCACACACCCTTCGAAAATCAGCCTCGCTCACCGTCCAAACGCGCCCCGGCAAAGCCGCCGGAATCCTCTCCTCGACCCCCTCGCACCTCTCCTCCACCACCGCCGCCTCCCTCAGTTTCCCTTCCTTCCACAAGCTCTTCACAAGCAACCCCTTGGTCCGGCGATCCGGCAGCAGCCCCAGACTCCTCATCTCCTCAAACACTCTCAGGCCCAACGCCGCCCTCTCGTTCTTACAATAAGCCCGAATCAGGACCCGATACATGTACGCATCGGGCTTGAGCCCGCACTGCCTCACCAGCCCAAACAACCGGTGCACGCTCTTCAAATCCCCGTCCTCGGCAAAATGCTGCATCAGCCCTGAAAACGTTTGTAGATCTAGCAGAACTCCGTCGACCATCACCTCTTCTAGCAACTCCATTGCCTCGTGCTTCCTCTTGCACTTCAACATTGTTCGCAGCAGCGAAGAGCACATCAGAACCCGGTTCGATCCGCTCAGGGGGCCGCAGACCGACTCGGCGTTGCGATAGAGCTTGATTGCGGCATCGGCTTTTTTCGATATACCGTAGAAATCGATGGCGAGTCTAACGGTGGTAAATGGGAGCCGGATTTGCTCGGACTGGAGTTTTGAGAGCAGTCTCTCGACTAGCTCCACGTGCCCGGTTCGGGCCAGGATCGAGATCATTCTGGACACGGTCTGGCGATCGTGGGTGAAGTCGCCGGGTTGGTAGGAGACCCAGCAGAAGAACTCCCAGGCCGGTTCGGGTTTCTTAAAAGACCGGAGGATTTTGCAGACCAGACGTCCGGTCCACACGAACCGGGCCGACTCGAGCGCTTTCACCTCTGCCGGGTCCCACCCGTGAAGCGCCCTGGCGAGCGCTGCCGGATCCATCCACGGCTTCAGTCGGATCTGATCACCGCCGGTGAGCTCACCTCCGGCGCCACCGTCTTCTGCTTCTTCTTCCTCCTCAACATCGGTTTCTCCTTCTGATTCGTCTGCTACGTATTCGATTTTCTCGTTTGGAGACAACTCGCTCAAGAATTCTTCAGTGCAGTCGTTGAATCCGGCGGATCTGAGCTTAGAGATCGATTCGATCATCGAGCGGCCCGCGAGGATTCCGTCGGATTTCATCACTTCGACCAAAGACTGTAGCTCTTCGAATCGATTCGCCGACGAGAGAGCTTCAGCGAGAACGTTGTACTGCTTCGAAGTGCGGCGGATCCGCATGAAAGGCAGCAGCTTGAAGATCTCTAGCGCGGGATCGAGGTTGCCTGACTTGATCAAATGATCGATGACGACGGTGTAAGTCCTCGAGTTAGGGATCGCGCCATCCGCGATCATTTCCGAGAAGGTCTCGACTGCAGCTAAGTCGGATCGGTTCGAGGCGTGGAGGTTGATGATGAGGTTGTAGGCTTCAGTGCAGGGGTGGCGGTTGGCGGCGGAGGCGGACAATTTGAGCTCAGACCAGATTCGAAGAGAAGCGTCGACGTCGCCGGCGGCGGCGAGGTAGCGGAGGCGGTCCATCGGGGGAACGCGGCCATCGAGGGAATCGAGAAGCGAGCGGAGATCGGAGACGCGTTTTGAGAGGGCGAGGCGCTTAGCGAGGGAGTGAGAGATGGAGGGATGAGAGAAAGGGAGAGACTTGAAGAAGGAGACGGCGAGGTCGGTGGAGGTCGCAGAGCGGAGGACTTGGACGGCGACAAAGGAGTCGAGGAGAGGGGGCGGTGAGGGGAGATTGAAGGGTTTCGATGGGTCATGAGTGTGGAGGCGGAGGCGGAGGGCGTCGATGAGGCGGGCGCGTTGGAGGTAGAGCGCGACCCCGCCGGTAGCGCCTGCAGGGGAGGAGGAGATGCGGCGCGTTAGGGTTTGGGGATTGAAGAAGACGAGGGAAACGAAGAAGGAGCGAAGCGGCGGCATTTGGGTTTGGATCATTGTGGATTGGGTTTGGGTTTAGGGTGTAGTTAGCGGGTCAGAATTCGGGTTTTAGTTAGCGGATTAAAATCCATACACGAAAACACAATATAAATAAGTAAACACAGTAGAATCCACACAAGCCCAAATCTCGACCCATTTCGATTCGACCACAAGCGATGGTTCGCGGCCGTGGAGAAATCGACGACGACGAGATCCTCTTCCGCTATCCTCTTCCCACATCCTCCTCCTCAAACCCACCACCTCCTCCGGCGGGGGAGGCGGTTCTGGCGGCCTGGCGCCGTCGAAATCGACGGTATACGTCTCAAACATCGACTACTCCCTCACGAACTCCGACCTCCACACGCTCTTCTCCACCTTCGGCAAGATAGCCCGCGTCACCGTCCTCAAGGACCGCGCCACCCGCCACTCCAAAGGCGTCGCCTTTGTCCTCTTCGTCTCCCGCCACGACGCCCAGAAGGCAGTACAGACGATGGACAAGAAGATCCTCAACGGCCGGACTTTATCGGTCTCGATCGCTGCCGATAACGGACGGGCGGCGGAGTTCATAAGGCGGAGGGTTTACAAGGACAAGAGCAGGTGCTATGAGTGCGGCGACGCGGGGCACTTGTCGTACGAGTGCCCGAGGAATCAGCTGGGGCCCAGGGAGCAGCCGACGGCGAGCAAGAAGGCGAGGAGAGGGGGAGGACAGCATCACCATCATCATGATCATCATCATCAGCAGCAGCAGCAGCAGAATGAGAATAGCTGGGGGGAAGAGGAATTTGAGAACGACAATTGGGCGTCGGTTGTGGATCCGAGAGGGCGAGAGGAGAGAGGAGACGATGGGGAGAGTGACAAGAAGAAGATGAAGGGGAAGAAGGAGAAGAAGCTCAGCTATTTCAGCGACGAGAGCGGAGAGGATGAGTGAGGTATGTGTTCTGTGATTTTAGAGTTTTATTTACAGTCTTCTTCTTGTTCTTAGAAATGTACCTGTGATTGCTTTTGAAATTTGTACAACGAACTGAAACGGGTAGAAAAAACCATCTGAAAATTTTGGTCTTTCAACATTAATCCAATCAAACTCCGGCATCAAACTTCGAACCCTAAATTAAATTTGCTTCTGAGGTGTATAACTTTGTTTTTAAGACGTGTGCTTCAATGTTAAGATTCCATTTTATTTTAGCACAAAACCAAGTTCTCTAACTTGAGAGATTGATGTTTAGCTTAGTGAACCTACAAACTTTCATACTTTAGAGTTGGGAAGCCTGTGAATCCACAAACTTGCTAATGTTATCCATGGTTCTTGAGCATGTTTTCATTTGGAAGAAGTTTATGTTGGTTCATATGAAGTATAGCTCTAGGGTAATTAAACTCAAAGCCAAGACACGTACCCCATATTATACAGAAGCCTATCTACTTAACTGTTACTTTGATGCAATTCAGACCCGTTATCTCTGAGAATTCAATTAGTTAACGGGTCGGGTCCGGCTTAGCCTTGAGACTCGGGTTCGGGTCCGGCTGGGCCTTGTGACTCGACCCGTTAACAGATGACCCGGCCCATTCGTGGAAAGCGGGAATAAATAGCGGTTGCCTTCATCTTTGGGGATCTATGATGTAAACAGCCCTAATTTGGGAACGAGCTGGAACTGAGCTCGGCTACTGAGATCAATAAACCCATTTTTCTTCTTCTTCTTCGTCTTCTATAATTTTCTTTTGGCGTTGCCTGTTCTCCCTGTTTTTTCTAACCTTCTGCAGGTCGAGATGCCGCCGAGGAACCGCCATCGCTATCAGTCAGTCATCGCCGACGCCCTGGAAGACGGCGAAGGGGTATCATTGGTATCAGAGCCTCAGGCTTCGGAGTTTCCTGAGGATCATGGAGACGACGGCGACGACTTCACTCCAAAAGTTGAGCCACGAAGGTCAGTATCTTTTGATGCAGGTTGGGATTCCAAGAAGGATCCAGATCAAGGGAACACTCTTGGAGCAGGTCCGTCTTCTCAAAAGGAAGATCAGAATGACTTCCGATTCAGAGCTCTTGATGAAAGAACTGCACTAAGAAATCGGATATTGGAGGAAAAGGTTGGTGATAATATGAGAGCTATTGATGATCGGTTCCGTTCTTTGGAAGGGAAGATAGATCGTGGTTATGAAGAACTAAGTGATCTGATCTCACGATTGTGCCAAGAACCACGGTTTGCAAATAGGGAAGCCGATGGATCTGGAAGAGATGAAACTCCTCTCATTGGAAGGTCCAAGGGAAGTCCTAAAGGGGAGGTACACGCTACTCCTTCCAAAATGAGGCAGGCAACCATGGGAGGAGGAAGATCAGAGCAATTCTTGAGAAGAAATCAGAAATCCTTCAACATCCCTGGTAAGCTACCGATGCCAAAACACCCTAAGGTGGAAATTCCCATATTCAGGGGAGATGGAGACATCTTAAATTGGTTGTATCAGCTAGAACATGTATTTGCTATACATCATACCCCAGTAGAGGATCGGGTTGAGTTCTGTGTCTTTTTCCTTCAAGGTGAGGCTCTGTTGTGGTGGAGGTGGCTAGAAAAACAGAAGGGAGGATCAGTTACCTGACCAGAGTTTTATGATGAGATGATTTTGCAGTATGGTCCTGATGATCTGGATGATCCACTGGCTGCCTTGGCTAATTTGAAGCAGACTGGTACTGTACAGGAGTACCATAAATCTTTCATAAGGCTGGCTCACTTGATTGATGAATCTGAGAAAAATTTAATTAGTCTGTTCTTGTCTGGTCTGAGGGAAGATCTAAGAGGGAAGGTCAAGTTGGATAAACCCTTGACCATGGTTTCTGCTTATAGAAGTGCAATAGCCAGAGAGTCCATTACAGCAGCAGAGAAGAAATTAAATAGAATATCTACTTACAGGGGAACTGTCAGCACACCAGGGTTAAGTCCAAAAAATTCTATGATTCCAGCTACTAGCAGAGAGGGTGGTCCTGCAACCATTGCTCCAGTCAGAAGGTTATCCCCATCTCAGGTAGAGGAGTACAGGAGGAAAGGTCTATGTTTCAAGTGTGATGAACCTTATACTCCTGGACATAAATGCAAGGGAAAGAGCTTGATGCTAATTGAGTGTGAAGAGGCTGAGAGTGAGCAGGAAGAGGAGATCTTATTAAGACCTAAGGAAGGATTTGGGGAAAATTTACATGAGCTTTCTCTCAATGCTATGGAAGGAAGTATATCACCCAGGACTATTAGACTCTTTGGACAGATAAATAGGAAACCTGTTATGGTGCTATTGGATACTGGTTCCACCCATAATTTCATTGATCCAAAAGTAGTGCAGAGAACTGGACTGGTAACAACCCCTGAAGTGGCTTTTAAGGTTACCATAGCTGGGGATGATAAATTACAAAGTGAAGGGCTATGTAAGTCTGTGTGTTTTAAGTGTCAAGGACTGGAAATTGTTACTGATTTCCATGTCCTGCCAATAGGGGGTTGCCAAATGGTCTTAGGAATTGATTGGTTACAGACTCTGGATGAGATGACTGTAAATTTTAAAGAAAAAAGGTAAAGATTATTAAGGATAGCCATTCTTGGGAGTTACAGGGGGTATCATCTAATGAAATGGAGTTAGTATCAGCTAAGGCTATGGAAAAAACATTGTACCAGTCAGCCAAAGGATGGGTTTTGTATATTTGTGAACAAACAGGAATCCAGTCTGGTCCAAAGATTAACCTACAGTTGCAATCCTTGTGTAGAGAGTATGATATAGTTTTTAAAGAAGTCATGGGACTTCCTCCCAAGAGAAGTCATGATCATCAAATATTATTAGTCCCTGGTACTGAGCCTATTAATTTGAGACCCTACAGGCATCCTTGGGAGTAAAAGAATGTTATAGAGAAGATGGTTGAGGAAATGTTGGGAACTGGAATTATTAGAAATAGCAGGAGTCCTTATGCTTCTCCAGTTGTGTTGGTCAAGAAAACTGATGGTACTTGGAGGTTATGTGTGGACTACAGGGCATTAAATCAAAAAACAGTCAAAGATAAATATCCCATACCATTAATTGATGAATTACTGGATGAGTTATATGGGGCACAAATCTTTTCAAAATTGGATTTGAGAAGTGGATATCACCAAATCAGAATGAGGGAAGTAGACATACCTAAAACAGCCTTCAAAACTCACACAGGCCATTATGAGTATTTAGTTATGCCTTTTGGGTTGACTAATGCTCCTGCTACCTTCCAGGCTTTGATGAATGAACTTTTTAAACCATATTTGAGGAAGTTTGTGCTCATCTTCTTTGATGATATACTTGTTTATAGCAAGAACATACAGGATCACCTGAACCATGTAAGGTTGGTGTTAGACATATTAAAAGAAAATCAGCTTTTTGCTAAGAAGAGTAAGTGTCAATTTGGGGTAACAGAAGCAGCTTATCTGGGGCATGTTGTGTCAGCTCAGGGGGTAGCTGTTGATCAAAGTAAGATACAGGCAGTGGTAGACTGGCCAGTTCCCCGAACCTTGAAAGCATTGAGAGGCTTCCTGGGTCTGACTGGATATTACAGGAAGTTTATCAAAGGGTATAGTACCCTTGCTGCTCCTCTGACTGTTCTCACCAAGAAAAATGCCTTTCACTGGGATGACAAAGCTCAGGAGGCCTTTGAAAAGTTAAAAACAGCTCTCATAAGTCCACCAGTTCTAGCACTCCCCAATTACACTGCACCATTTGTGATTGAGTGTGATGCTTCTGCCAGCAGAATTGGTGCAGTACTGATGCAGGATAATCATCCCATAGCTTATATCAGTCAAGAACTGAAAAATTCCAGTAAGTATGCTTCAACATATGAAAGGGAAATGTTAGGATTACTGTTGGCCACCAAGAAGTGGAGACAGTATCTGTTGGGAAGGGAGTTTATAGTGAAGACTGATCATAAACCATTGAAGTATTTACTGGAACAGAGATTATATATTGAAGCTCAGCACACTTGGTTATTGAAGTTATGCAATTTCAAATATAAGGTTGAGTACAAGAAAGGGAGGGAAAATATAGCTGCTGACAGTCTTTTCAGGAGAAATGAAGTTCCTGATTCACCTACCCTGTTGGAAATCTCTGTGGTGGAATCTGATTGGGTTAAGCTACTAAAGGAAATGGTCAATACTGACACTTTTTTCTCTGAATTAAATAGCAAATGGAATGAGGGTCTGTTGGATACTGCTAAGTATCAGAAAAAAGGTGACCTATTTTATTATCAAGGTAGGATCCTCATAAATCCTTCATCTTCCCTCACTCAGTTGTTACTATCTGAGCACCATGATACTCCTATGGGAGGACATTCTGGATATGAAAAGACCTACCAAAGGCTAAAGAGGGTGGTATATTGGCAGGGCATGAAAAATAGTGTTAAAAAGTATATCAGGGAATGTGAGACTTGCCAAAGGTCTAAGTATGAGACTATCAAACCTGCAGGTTTGCTGCAACCTTTGCCTATTCCTCAAAATGTTTGGGAAGATATCTCCATGAATTTTATAGAAGGGTTGCCAAAAAGTGAGGGTAAATCTGTTATCTTTGTCATTGTTGACAGGTTAACTAAATTTGCACACTTTTTGCCTCTCTCTCTCACCCCTATACTGCTAAATCAGTGGCTGCTGTATTCTTGGATAACATTTACAGTTTGTATGGGTTGCCCCTAAGTATAGTTTCTGACAGGGATGCTGTGTTTACCAGTGAGTTCTGGAAAGAGTTGTGGTCTTTACAGGGAACTAAGTTGCTTTTCAGTACTTCTTTCCATCCCCAAACTGATGGGCAGACAGAGGTTGTTAATAGATGTCTGGAAACTTACCTACGTTGCTTTTGTTCCCACAAACCTCATGAGTGGTGCAAGTGGCTTCCCTGGGCTCAGTATTGGTACAATACTAGTTGGCACTCAGCTATTAAGATGGCCCCTTATCAAGCTGTTTATGGTAAAGTACCTCCCACCATCTCCTCTTATATCCCAAAAACTGCTAGGCTACAAAGTGTTGAGGATGCACTGTTGGATAGGGATGCAACTCTTCAGTTGTTAAAAGATAATCTGACCCATGCACAGGACAGAATGAAAAAATGGGCAGATTTGCATAGAACTGAGAGGTCCTTTGCAGTGGGGGATTGGGTGTTTTTGAGATTGCAGCCTTATAGGCAGATCTCTGTAGGGGGAAGAAGGTCCCATAAACTTTCTCCCTTGTTCTATGGTCCATATAAGATCTTGCAAAAATTGGTCCAGTTGCTTACAAACTGGATCTACCTGAGGAAGCTAAAATCCATCCAGTGTTCCATATTTCACAATTGAAAAGGAAACTCGGTCACAACATTCAGGTCCATAATCAGGTACCTTCTCATGTTGTGGAAGTGATCAAGGAACCTGATAGCATCTTGGACAGAAGAATGGTGAAAAGGTTTGGAAAAGCAACCTCTGAAGTGTTGATTAAATGGAAACATTTACCATTAGAAGAAGCCACCTGGGAGAATTACTGGGAACTGATTAAGAAGTTTCCTGCCTTCGACCTTGGGACAAGGTCGATTTCAAGGGGAGAGCATTGATGCAATTCAGACCCGTTATCTCTGAGAATTCAATTAGTTAACGGGTCGGGTCCGGCTTAGCCTTGAGACTCGGGTTTCGGGTCCGGCTGGGCCTTGTGACTCGACCCGTTAACAGATGACCCGGCCCATTCGTGGAAAGCGGGAATAAATAGCGGTTGCCTTCATCTTTGGGGATCTATGATGTAAACAGCCCTAATTTGGGAACGAGCTGGAACTGAGCTCGGCTACTGAGATCAATAAACCCATTTTTTCTTCTTCTTCTTCGTCTTCTACAATTTTCTTTTGGCGTTGCCTGTTCTCCCTGTTTTTTCTAACCTTCTGCAGGTCGAGATGCCGCCGAGGAACCGCCATCGCTATCAGTCAGTCATCGCCGACGCCCTGGAAGACGGCGAAGGGGTATCATACTTTCTAACCGTTAAAACTCAAACCTATCTTGAATCTCCCTTCCTAGTCCTAGTGGCTACACGTGCCCATTCTTTCCTAGTTCTTTCCTTCCCTAGCGATGGCCTTATGATTGTTGCACCAAAATCTTAACTTCTCTGCCAAAATGGAACAGGAGGTTTTTAATCAGTAAACCTGAGGGCCACAAACACTTAATTAGTACATGCTGATGATGGGAATTGCTCGGGCGTCAGCAGCTGTTGAGCATCCTTGTCCCTTTTTAGTTGCTGAATGGCCAATAACAACAAATAAGCCTTTGATGTTGGCTGCCTGACTCTCTTTTTCTGCTGCTCTCCAGCTCCCTTTATTTGATTTGCCAAATTTCAAGTGGTACGCAATGTAAAATCTAATTGGCTTTAGAAATTGTAACGATTTATGCCCTTTCTATTCTATGTAAAGAGTTTTTCCCTTATAGATTCTAAATCTGCCACAAAGATTTAGTTGCAGAGCTGAGCTCTGGGAATTGGGCTGGATCTAGCCTGGTGGAGTATGCATGAAGAGCTAGATCTTTGTGAAGTGGAATATGCATGAAGAGCTACACCTTTCTTTTGTGAAATCAAGGGCCTTCCATTATTTTTAAGTGAAAACATTGTTAAACCAGAAATAATTCATTTTATATTGCTGTTGTTTAAATCTTCACCATTCAGAAAAGGGGGCTATTGAGATAAAGAAGAGAGATCATTAGGTTTATTGAGACATTGCTCCTACTGTAGAAAAGAAATAGAAGCTATACACTGTGTTGAGCATTTAAAGGTATTACGAGCAGCGAAAGGGCAAATATGTCCCTTGCATTTAGTGATTAGGGTGAAACAAACAATACACCAAGAAATATTTGTGTTTTCTAGTTTGATGAGTTTTTCTTTTGTGTATGACACATGGTTCACAGTCGCGGTCTCGGCCGCCGACTCGACGGGCACTGAGACGGATCGATCTCGGCGACTCGGATCGGTATCGGGCGATACGCGCAAAACGCTATAGAGAAAGCTCAAAAAATTCTGAAAAATCACGACAAATTTTAAAAAAAATGTAGACATCCACATTCATGTATCACATGTCCAAAATATATCACCTAGCATACTAAGCATAAAGCGAAAGTATAAATACACGCGTCGTCGGTAGAAGCATATCAAAATACATACACAATATAGTAAATTACACAAACTACATTTATAAATACATGCTAATGTAGTTATTTCCACATTAAATTGCGATGAGGCACAAAATCATCATAATGTCGAGTCGACCGAGTCAACTCTGATTCTCGGCCGAGTTGGCCTCCTCTGAGTTGAGCCGACGGACTCGTGACTCGGACTCGTCTCGGAGTGGGCCGAGACGGATACGACTCGGCCGACTCGTCTCCGACTCGGCCGAGTCTTTGAACCATGGTATGACATGGTTTAAGGAACTGAACGCAGCAAATAGCTTGCTTGGAAGATTAATTGCATTTTATTTATTATTAATCAGATATTGAATCGTCCAGCTGTACACTTCTTGTGAGCTGTCATCTCTCACACTTACCACAGACCACCTTTGTTCTACTGGCAACAAATATTTTTATAGAATATATGTCACCTTTGAAAATATTTTTATAGAATATATGTCACCTTTGTCCATCCTAACGAGCGTAGTCATTGCCTCTGCCCATTATCTAATCGCTTGAACTCTTACTTCCAACTTTGCTTATGACCTTGTTCTCATATTCTTAATTTTGTGATTCTGCTCTGTAATGGCTTTCCTTTGCATTTGGGTTGTATAGAATTGTTGGGATACTGGGGGGAGGGGGCGGCGATTAAATGGACACACCCCTGATTAGCTAGGGAACGACAGTAGCGTTACGTGAAATTCTACACTACCAAATCTATGTTTGATTGCCAAAATAGTAGCTTGTGTAATCTTTTTGAGAATAAGAGTTTTTGCTACCATTTGATCCAAAACGCAGAGAAATAGGTAACCACCACCTAGAAATAAGCTGATGATTATACATACTGCCAATTGGATCCCTAGCCTAAAATAAATTAACTTTTCCCTTTCAATAAAACAAGTTAGTTCTTGGATATAGTCATCATCTCAAGTGTCATGCAGCTTGTTTATTCTAGCTCTGAGCTGCCCAGATAATTTGCCTGGATATAAAACCTTGTCAAGTTGATTTTTTTTTTTTAATTTTATTTTTGCGTTATGTGAGGCGAATAGTGTTCATAAATTAAGTTTACATTAATTTGAAAATAACCACCCTTTGTTCTTATTAAAAACATGCAAATTCCTTGTCCGAAATTGTGGTGTGAGCATTAGATGGTTCCTTGTTCTGGAGGAAATATCTCTACGGGGTACTCTTATATCTTGATCGCCTTCTGATATACTCTTCTTAGTTTTGCTGATGTATCTGACCATTCAATGTTCAAGTCAAATTCATATGTTGATGTTTCCCTTCTTTCCTTAAATTTTATTTTTTTTAACTAATTTCTTTTAAATTGCATAGGTGTGTAAACATGTCGAAAATCACGCAACACTGAAAGACTCGATGTGATGCACATATGTACCGTTGCCAACTTGATCAGGATGTCCTCACTTACAGCCACATCTCTGTACAGCTGAGTTCCCTATGTCATGTTGTTTATCTACTTGGAAAAGACTTTTATTAGTTTGTAGCGTTTTTCTATTGAGATATGGAAATATTTTCGAGCAAGATAAGCATGATTCTTCTGGTATTTCTCCTACAAGTCTGATATCGCATAAAATGTGAATATTATTAATTATGACATTATCATATGATCTTCTGTCTTCGAGCATGTGTTTGTGATTTGGTATTCATGCTCTCTTCCATAATAACTGATTTGTGATGTGCGAGTTTGCCACAACTTTATAGAGCTAAGTGTCACATAGAGCTAAGGGTCACTCCACACAATGACGAGGGCCACATCTAGATTCTCTGCCCACCGATAAGTAGGGCTAAAATTCCGCATTGGGCAAAGTGTCACGACATGTAATAGTATGACACTGTCACCTCTTATCCTAGTTGTGTGAGCTTCATGCAGGCAATATGTGGAAGAATATTCCCACGTGACCTTACCGATAGGTTTATGTGAATTCCCTTGCTACTGGTGTAAAATGGCAGCAGAAGAACTGTATATTCAAAATGATAACAATACAATCCCAATCTATCAACAAGAAGAACCTGTAGTAAAATTTCAATTCAGTACAAGCATTTTGTAGCATAGATATGTATACTTGCTCATCTCTGTACATTCCATTCCCAGTGAGAATATTCAAGCTTCCATGCACCAAGTATTGTAGCTTGCCTTAAGGATCTTAGGAGTCATGCTAGCTTTTCTCCTTTTAAGACTTCTTGCCCAAAGCCAAGCTAATTCTCATGGCACGGCCTTCAAGCTCCTGCAAAATTCGTGAACAAACCAAAAACACCAATCACACACCATTTCTTCGCCTAAATCGATGAGGAGAGCAGGAGGAGAGGATACAGTACCGCGCCATTGAGAGATTCGAGGCCAGCATCCATCTCTTGCTGGGACGAGTAGCACACGAACCCATAGCCACGAGACTTCCCAGTGTCCCCGTCATAGAGAACACGAGCACCCACCACATTGCCGTACTCTTGGAACACCCCGGTCAGGCTTTCGGATGTCACTGACCAAGATAGGTTGCCCACGAAGAGCTTGTACTCGCTTTCAGGGTACAAGGGTTTCCTCGGCTTAGGTTTGTCGGAAAAGTTCACCCTCAGTGTTCGACCACTGTATTGCTGAGAAAACGGGCGAAAAGAGGCAAAATTCAGTGATCAGATGCAACAAATTGTGCTCAACACATTCTGGAGAGAGATCCTCACACTTCCATTAAGATTCTGGATGACTGCTTCACAATCTTCAACCGAGCTCATGGTTACAAATGCAAACCCTCTGCTTCTTCCAGTGCCTCTGTCATACAGCACCTGAAATCATACGAGAAATTTTTTTGAATGAATTTGATCGTAAAATTGTGATATTTTGGCAATATATGATTCTAGAGGAACAAGTTTACCTCGACCATCTCTGGGCTTGCATATTCTTGAATGATCCCAGCTAACTGAGCACTGTCGCAGTCGTATGGAAGATTCCCAAAGTAGAGCTTGGTGTTCTGCAATGTCACCGGCGCTGCTGCTTCTTCGTCTTCTTCTTCTTCTTCTGCCTCTGCCTCTGCCTTCTCTTCAACAGTGGCATCTGCCTCCTCTTGAGCAACGGCTGCAGAGATCTTCGGCATTCGCCTCTTGTGCACGACTACTGCGGTTGGAGACAAATGCTCCATGAGACTGGTCAGACACGGCATTGGTGGCGATGCCCAGAAGCGGACGCTTGCTTCAGAGGAGACCGTCAGCTTAGAGCGGAGACGGCACGTTGCGGTGGCAGAGAAGCAGGAGCCCACAGCCGCGGCGGCGGCAGCCATCTCGGCCGAGATTTGGTGGTGGTGGTGGTGGTGGTTCTCTGGGTTCCGGTACTTGATGATGAGGTAGGGAGAGGAGAGGAGAGGAGAGCAGGGAGGGAGGGATTGGATGTTAAAAAGTATAGGGCGAGTGATAACAAAGCTGATGTGGATGAATGTGTTCCAATGAATTGGTATAGGCGGGGAACCTCCTAGTTATTTGGTAGAGACGAGGAAACTTCTACTTAGGGTGATACTAACAAGATAAGGTGCCTAATGTGAAGTCTGATTCGATAGTAAAAGAGTGGAAATGAGTAATGAGAAGTTTCACGTTTATACAAGAAATTACTGCACACTGAGATTCAACTGGTGATCACTGGAGAGCAAACACATGACCTAATCAGTGATCACGATGATCAAAATTAAATATATCATAAATATGTTCGCGACAAGACTGGAACCAGTGACATGTGAATCAACGACCTATAGATGAGCGGAGCTCTTATGAACCCAAAGCCGACCGATATGTCACTTGTGGGGACTGCAAGTTTAAGTTTAGTTGGAATCGCTGTAAAACTAGTTTTAGAAATTTTACATGACTAATGAGAGCTGAATCACTAATAAAACTAAGAGCTAAGCATGCATCGATTCTGATTCGTGTTCGACTACTGAGACCAATAACAATAATTTATAAAGAATTTGATGTGATATAAGTGCTTAAAATGACAGCCAAATAAAATCAACTGATATATAATTCTCTATTTCACAAAAATTTAATGTTTCTTTGTCCCTTTTTTCCATAACAAAAACGGTAAAAAAGACCTCTCATAAAAGTCAAAACTCAATCTCAGCCTTTTATCATCGAGTCAAGCCATGGCCAAGCAATTGAAGAAGAAAGAATCCAATGTTTCTAGGGCCCGAAGCATATGACGTGGTCCCATAAAAAGTAGGCAGATGGATTGTCTTGTTAGGCCCATGGGCTGCCCATAAACTGGTATAAACTATAGAGCCCAAAGTAGTTATAATTCGGTGACAAGGCCCATGAGCTGAACTCTAATGGAGCCTTCCTTATGCTTCCTTCAATCCTTCACCACCTCAAAAGCGTCCCTTCATTCAAACCCTCCTTTCTCCCGCCACTTCCACCCCCTGAATCCCCCCACCAACCTCAAATCACCCAAATCTCATGCCTCATGTGCCCGGGGCTCTTCGGCGCGACGACCGAGACCTGTTTGACGCACCGAAACACGGTCACCTACAACCCGATGGTCCGCAGCTACTTCTTAAACGGCGGCATAGACACTGCCGTCAACCTGGTCGATCAAATGCCCGGCCGAGATCTCTTCTCGTATAACACGATGATCTTCGGACTGATGCAATGCGGGAGGGTTGAAACCGCCAGGGAAACCTTCGACGCAGTGTTGATTAAGGGTGTTGTTTCTTGGAACTCGATGGTTGCAGTTACATGTAGAACTGGCTGATGGATGAGGCTTTGAACTGACGAAATGCCTGAAAGAGATGCGGTGTCCTGGAATTTGGTGGTGTCCGGACTTGTGAATTTGGATGAGTTACAATTCACGAAGAGATGCCGGAAAGAGATGTAGCGTTTTACACCATTATGATCTCTGGGCTCTTGAGTTCAGGCCGTGTCAACGAGGCAACGAGATTGTTTGATGAAATGCCTGAAAGAGATATTGTAGCATGGGATACGGCGTTGGCTGGTTACATCAGAAACGGGAGATTGGAGGCTGCCAAGGGATTTGTTCGTAAAAATGCCAAAGCAATGTGGATTCCTGGGACGAAATGATCGAAGGATTGGTGTCTGACTAGCAACTGGAAGAGGCATTGAGGGTTTCGGGTTTGGATGTGGATGCCTCAGAGAAGTTCGTTTTCATGGAACTCAATACTGTCAGGGTTGGTTCAAAGTGGCTTTGCCGAAGAAGCTCGTGCCTTCTTCAAGAAAAGTCCATGTAAAGACATTCTCTCACACCAATTTGGTCGTGGGCTACTTTGAATTGGTTAATGTAGGCGCAGCGCTGAAGCTATTTCGAATGATGCCTTGCCGGGATGTCACTTCTTGTAAGGTTACTTACTTGGTTTGGGGGAAAACGATTTCAACGAAGAAGGCTTGAAGCTCTTCTTGGAAATGGGATCCGAATGTTTCAGTCCCGACTTAGCTACCTTCACGACTATCCTGAACATATGCTCTAATCTACCGAGCTTGGAATTCGGAAACCAGATTCATGGCCTACCAAAAACAGGCTTTAAGGACTCAACTGCTGTCAACAACGCAATCATCAGCATGTGCTCGGGGTGTGGAAGCATTCAAGAAGATCTCAACACGTTCTCTTGGATGCCCAATCACGATAGAAACTCATGGAACGCTATAATTTGCGGTCTCTTCTATCATGGCAAGGGTACAGAAGCACTGAATCTATTCGAAAAAAATGGGGGCGACAAATGTGAAGCCTGACGAGATAACCTTCATGGGGGTCCTCTCGGCTTGTAGCCATTCGGGTTTGGTTCAAGAGGGCTGATACTACTTCAACTTGATGGAATTCAAGTGTTCTATTAAGCCGAGAGTTGAGCATTTCACTTGCATCATCGACTTGTTAGAGAGATTTGTGTTCGTGGAGGAGGCAACAGTAATGATGGAGGACGGCATCAAGGTCAGCGCGAGTTTGTGGGGAGCTATACTTAGAGCTTGCAGGATCCATGGAAAGGCCGAAATCGGGGGTTTGCAGGAGAGAGGATCTTGGTGATGGAGCCATGGAATGCGGGCGCATAATTGATGCTGGCAGAGCTGTACTCGAGTCGAGGGAGGAGGGAAGACTGTGAACGGGTCCTCGTGTTTGTGAAGGGGAGAGGGGTGAAGAAAAAGCTTGGCTTGATGCGAAGAACAGGGTGCCTCTTTTCCTTGCGCGGGGAGGGTTCACACCCTGAGATCAATGGAGTGTATTGGATTCGCTTGAGATGGAGATGTGAGATGAATTGTGATTATGATTGCATATGCTTCACTGGCTCTGCAATTGATGTGAGAATCATTGCAACAATCCAAGCCTACCCGTTGATGAGAGAGTATGGCAAGTTTTTGCTTAGCAATGAGTTGTTGGTATTATAGAGCTTGTCATTGATCGTGTTGTTAATCTCATATGAAGGTGGCCCACTTAACCTTGATTATTTGCATTGGATTCCTATTAAAGTTAACTGATATTAAGAATGCCCATATTATAATCACATTTATATAGTTATATAGTCTCTTGAAATATAAAGGGTACCATGATGGAAAGGTTTATTTCAAGGGGACTTATTTGCAAATGTGCGACCCACTTTTCTCCTCCTGAAAAGAAAGACAAAACATACGCTCAATTTTTTGAGTATTCCATCAGAAAAGAAAAGTAAGGGTTTTGTGAAAGGACAAGGAGACAGAGAAAAGCGGTCTATTTGCATTAAGGTTTGCAGGATCAAATCAAGGTCTTCTTCTTCCATTCATCACAAGGATCTTCAACCTTCATCTCAATCAATGGCTTCAGGTATGTATCATGTATTAAGTTATTTACATGAATTTAATTCCCTTGAGATGTATATGATTCTTGATCCATGGCTATTATTCCGCATTAAATCTCTTTTATTTCCTACATTTGGTATCAGAGCCGTGTTTAAAGAATCAATACATCTTGGATTTAGGAATTATGAAAAGTTAGGGTTTTTGATTAACAATTCATAAAATCGAATTTTTGATCTTTTAATTGTAGAATTTGTAGAGGATTTAATAGCCCTAATATCATGTTCATATTCCTCTAATTATGCAATTAAATTGGGATCAAAATCAAAGGAATTGAAAACCCTAATTTTTGATAATTTTGGGATTAAAATCGACTAAGCAGAAACTGCCTTTGATAACTGCTTCGTCGACTATTAGTCGACTAATCCCATCGTATAGTCGACTAATTCCCTTTTCCAGAAAGTTTTAAAGTCTCTGTTTGCCGCAGGAGTCGACTTGATTTTTAGTTGATTTTATGACTAGTCGACTAATTAGGGTATAGTCGACTAATCATATTTCCAAGTCGACTAATTCGGTGACCCGAAAGTTGAGAACTTTCTGTTGGATTCAGGAGTCGACTAATTAAATGTGAAGTCGACTAATAAAGTTTGTAGTCGACTAATAATGGGTATAGTCGACTAATTTTCTTTTACACTAGTCGACTAGACCTAATGTGTAGTCGACTTGACTTGACCCAAGTCGACTAATCTTTCCTTGTAGTCGACTAATACTTGTTAATATTCAATCATTAATGTATATTACACATTTAAGTTATTGTGTTAGTATTGATTGATACTTGGTCAAGTAATGTATTGAGATATTATGGCTTTACTCAAATAAAAGGATTAGAGAATATTATTAGTTAGTTTTATATTCATAAGGCTTATTGATTTAGTAGTTGCCAAAGTGACCTAGGTTGGTAAATCTTATGAATATACAACTACATAAAAGACTTGTCAATGTAAGTGACATTAAAGACAATAATATTCTCGATGGCGGTTCTGGTTAGATGATTGGGACTGGCCCAAAGGAAAGTCTCTTTCAAATAATTATGAACCGGATAGGGTAGTATAATTTATTTAACTTAGTGGTGTGGAATTGGATACCCAAAGGTAACATGACTTACTAACTAAGTGACATAAATTATATTAGACCTACATAGGTGATAAAAGTTCTCACCTAAAGAGTGAACACTAGATATGCTTAGGTTCGCCCAAAGGAGAAATCAAAGTGATATCAATAGTTCATCTTAATTAAATTTAAAACTTGTATTGATTCGAGGCATTAATGTGAGCTTGTCCTATTATGTTTCAGTGAACGTCCCTACTTTCCTTTACACTCATGCCACTAGCATTCCAGCCTTGGATGGTACCAACTTTTCAGAGTGGTTTGAACATGTACAGTTTACACTGGGTGTTTTGGACCTAGACATGGCCTTAATAGTTGACAAACCTGATGAAGTAACTGCTGAGAGTACAGCAGAACAGGTCAGCCATGCCAAAGCTTGGAAAGGTCTAATAGGCTCAGTCTTATGTTCATAAAGATGACCATAGCTAATAACATCAAGACTTCACTCCCTCCTACAACTATTGCATCTGAACTATTAAGTGCGGTTAAAGACCGTTTTAAGTATGCAGATAAGTCATTAGCTGGCACCCTCATGGCTGAACTTACCACCATGAAATATGATGGTAATAGAGGAGTTCAGCAACACATTCTAAATATGTCTGATAAGGCTGCTAAGCTAGGATCACTGGGAATGAAAGTGGATGAGTCCTTCTTGGTACAGTTCATCCTCAACTCACTTCCTTCACAGTTTGAGCCATTCAAAATCCACTACAATACTCATAAAGATAAGTGGAATCTGAATGAGCTAACTGGTATGTGTGTTCAAGAGGAAGTGAGACTGAGGCAAGAAGGACAGCACTCAGTGTTGACAGTAACTTCAGGAGGTATCCATAAGAAAGATAAATATGGAAGAGGTAAGAGATTTCCATCAAAGAAAGGAAATGACCATGGGAAAAGTAGCCAAGGTCATAGAAAATCTTTCACTGTCAAATGCTACTTCTGTGGCAGAAAAGGACATGTGAAGAAGGACTGCAACAAGAGGAAAGCTTGGTTCGAAAAGAAAGGTACAAATCTTTCTTTTGTATGTTATGAATCAAATCTTGCTGAAGTTCCTTCTAATACTTGGTGGATAGACTCTGGAGCCACAACTCATATAACTAATTCAATGCAGGGATTCCTTACAACCAGAAAACCGAAGGAAAGTGAGAGATTCGTCTTTATGGGGAACCGTCTCAAAGTGGAGGTCGAATATGTTAGCAATTATCGACTAATCTTAGAGACGGGACATCAGATGGATCTTGAGGATACTTTTTATGTACCTTCGATTTTAAGAAACTTAATGTCATTATCTAAATTAGATGTTTTTGGATATTCTGTTTTGTTTAGTTGTGGAAAACTCTCTTTAATGTATAATTCAATTCCGGTTGGACATGGAATTTTATGTGATGGTTTATATAAAATTTCATTGAATGATGAGTTTGCACAATCTTAATTATCTCTGCATTCGAATGTTGGTATAAAACGTGGCTTAATAAATGAAAAATCCTCAATCTTGTGGCATAAGCGACTGGGGCATATCTCCAGGGATAGAATTATAAGATTAGTGAAGACTGGGATTTTGGATAACCTAGACTTCACTGATTTTGATGTGTGTGTGGATTGCATAAAAGGAAAGCAAACCAAACATACTAAGAAAGGTGCCACAAGAAGTAAAGAACTCTTGGAAATAATTCATACAGATATTTGCGGACCACTCTCCATTCCATGTTTTACTGGAGAGAGATATTTCATTACCTTTATAGATGATCTGTCACGTTATGGTTATGTGTATCTAATTAATGAAAAGTCTCAGGCTGTTGACATTCTAGAGGTGTTCATTACAGAAGTCGAGAGACAATTAGATAGAAAGGTTTAAATCATAAGATCAGATCGAGGTGGTGAATTTTATGGTAGATATGATGAGTCAGGACAACATCCTGGTCCATTTGCCAAATTTCTAGAAAAGCATGGCATTTGTGCTCAATACACAATGCCAGGTACGCCTCAGCAGAACGGTGTTGATAAAAGGCGGAACCGAACACTTATGGATATGGTTAGGAGCATGATGAGCTTCTCAAATGTACCCAATTCATTGTGGAATGAAGCCTTAAAGACTGCTATATATATCTTGAACAGGGTTCCTAGTAAGGCTGTCCCAACAACTCCTTTCGAGTTGTGGACTGGTAGGAAACCCAGTTTAAGACATTTACATGTTTGGGGTTGTCCAGCAGAGGCTAGAATATATAATCCACAAGAAAAGAAATTAGACTTAAAATAATATCTGGGTTAGGGGTGGCAATTGGGTCGGGTCGGGTCGACCCGACCCAATTACTGCTCGACCCATATAATAATCGGGTCGGGTCGACCCGACCCGTTTATTATATGGGTCAAAAATTTAGACCCAGACCCGACCCAGACTTAATCGGGTCGACCCGACCCGATCCATTTGACCCGATTATTAAGCCTTAAATACAATTTCTTTACGCTATTTTACTAAATTGTTTGGTGATATGGTTGGTCATCACACTAAATTCATACACTAGAGGTCACATGTTCGAAATTAGGCTCACGCATTTTTTTTGACAATTTAATTTAGGTCAAGGGGAGGAGGCGGTGACGGCGGTGGAGGAGATCGAAGGGGAGGAGGCCGAGGAGGAGAGAGAATAATTGGGTCTGGCGGGTCTGGCGGGTTCGGGTCGACCCGACCCATTTAATAATCGGGTCAGATGGGTCGACCCGATTACGACCCAAACCCAATTAGCCCAAACCCATACCCGCTAACTCCGGGTCGGGTCGGGTCGGGTCTGGCGGGTCGCGACCCGTCTGCCACCCCTAATCTGGGTATTTCATTGGTTATCCAGATAAGTCTAAGGGATACAAATTTTATTGTCCTAACCATAGTACAAGAATAGTTGAAACTGGTAATGCCAGATTCCTGGAAAATGGTGAAATTAGTGGGAGTGCTGAACCAAGAAAGGTAGATCTTGAAGTGGTAAGGGTAAATATCCCAATACACTTTCCTTCAAGAGAGATTGTTGTCCCTCAGCTTGATCATCAAGTTGAGATTCCAGAACAACAAGTTAATGTTGGTTCACCACTCCATGAAGATATTCCCATTGAAAATATTGTAGAACCATCACAACCGGCAGCTTTGAGAAGATCTCAAAGGGAAAGAAGATCTGCCATTTCAGATGATTATGTGGTATATCTACAGGAATCTGACTATGATATTGGGATAAATAAAGATCCAGTTTCATTTTCACAAGCCATAGAATGCAATGATTCTAGTAAATGGGTTGATGCTATGAAAGATGAGTTAAAATCTATGGACCAAAACCAAGTCTGGGATCTCGTTGAATTGCCTTATAACTGTAAGAAAGTCGGGTGTAAATGGGTCTTTAAGACCAAGCGCGACTCTAAAGGCAATATCGAACGATATAAGGCTAGACTTGTGGCCAAAGGTTTCACTCAGAAAGAAGGCATTGACTATACAGAGACCTTCTCTCCAGTATTAAAGAAGGATTCTCTTAGAATCATTATGGCACTTGTAGCTCATTATGATTTGGAGTTACATCAAATGGATGTGAAAACTGCTTTTCTAAATGGAGATTTGGATGAGGATATCTACATGGAGCAACCTGAAGGGTTCGCAATTAAAGAACAAGAACACTTGGCTTGCAAATTAAAGAAATCTATATATGGACTTAAACAAGCTTCCAGGCAATGGTATATAAAGTTTAATGATACCATTACTTCTTTTGGATTTACAGAAAACACTGTTGATCAGTGTATATATCTAAAGATCAGTGAGAGCAAGTTTATTTTTCTGGTTCTGTATGTAGATGACATCTTGTTAGCCAGTAGTGATCTTAGTTTGCTGTATGAAACTAAAAGCTATCTTACCAAGAACTTTCAGATGGTTGATATGGGTGAGGCAAATTATGTTATTGGCATAGAGATCTTCAGGGATAGATCTCGAGGATTGTTAGGATTGTCTCAGAAAGGATATATCAATCGAGTCTTGGAAAGATTTCATATGGAAATGTGTTCAGTCAGTCCTGCACCCATTCAGAAGGGTGACATATTAAGTGGGAGCCAGTGTCCCAGAAATGACTTAGAAAAGGGTCAAATGCAGAAAGTTCCGTATGCATCAGCTGTTGGGAGCTTGATGTATGCTCACACTTGTACCAGGCCAGATATCAGCTTTGCTGTTGGGATGTTGGGAAGATACCAGAGCAATCCAAGAATGGAGCACTGGAAATTAGCTAAGAAGGTTATGCGGTATCTTCAAGGGACGAAGGACCATATGCTCACATATAGGAGATCTGATCAGCTGGAGGTGATCGGCTATTCGGACTCAGATTTTGCTGGTTGCCCAGATAGCAGGAAGTCTACTTCAGGCTTCATTTTCTTGCTAGCAGGTGGGGCAATCTCGTGGAAGAGTGTAAAGCAGACTATCACTGCTTCATCCACGATGGAGGCTGAGTTCATAGCATGTTTTGAAGCCTCGAATCATGCATTATGGTTAAGGAATTTCATCTCAGCACTTGGTGTAGTTGACTCTATTGTCAAGCCGCTGACGATATATTGTGATAATACAGCAGCCGTATTTTTCTCTAAGAATGGTAAGTACTCTAATGGTTCTAGACACATAGAACTTAAGAACTTGGTGGTTAGAGAAAGAGTTGAGAAACAAAAGGTGTCAATTTTAAGTATAAGTACCACTTTAATGGTTGCTGATCCAATGACAAAGGGATTGCCTCCAAAGACATTTAAGGAACATGTTGTAAGAATGGGTCTTTTGGGCAATCTATAAATGTGTATTTTGGTACTTATGTAATTGATATTATTGTACAAATAAAAGTTTGTTTCTGTGTTTCCTGTTATCCAATTATGTGTGCACATATTATGTTTGGATGTTTGTTAAACAGGAAATGTCTTTACAAGACAATTACAGGGGTCATTTTGGTTATGGACTCAATTAGTAAGGGTTATCAATGTTGTGGTACATAGAAGGGAGTACTATGACTCGCATTGGTAGTCCAAGCTAATTGCAGTATTACATTTTTTTTATATTTGGCTTATCAGTTGTTGTTTTTAAAATTCGTGCACGTGTCAAGGTTTTTCAGTATGGAATCCAATGGAGTCAAAATGTTTAAAAAAAAAATGAGTCTTTTCTTTTATTTTGTTTTCTAAAGTTTTTAACCTAATCGGTTAGTGGTCCAAGTGGGAGAATGTTAATCTCATATGAAGGTGGCCCACTTAACCTTGATTATTTGCATTGGATTCCTATTAAAGTTAACTGATATTAAGGATGCCCATATTATAGTCACATTTATATAGTTATATAGTCTCTTGAAATATAAAGGGTACCATGATGGAAAGGTTTATTTCAAGGGGACTTATTTGCAAATGTGCGACCCACTTTTCTCCTCCTGAAAGAAAGACAAAACATACGCTCAATTTTTTGAGTATTCCATCAGAAAAGAAAAGTAAGGGTTTTGTGAAAGGACAAGAAGACAGAGAAAAGCGGTCTATTTGCATTAGGGTTTGCAGGATCAAATCAATGTCTTCTTCTTCCATTCATCACAAGGATCTTCAACCTTCATCTCAATCAATGGCTTCAGGTATGTATCATGTATTAAGTTATTTACATGAATTTAATTCCCTTGAGATGTATATGATTCTTGATCCATGGCTATTATTCCGCATTAAATCTCTTTTATTTCCTACACGTGTATGTGTAGTTTTGAGTATGTGTTTGATGTAGGTTGGCTCTGATTTGAATTGAGATCAAATCATGCTTTGCTCTCCAAGTGATATGATATGAGAATAATCTTCTTCATTATGGAAGAGAAGTTATATATTCAAGGTGGTCTCTTTCTTTCCATTACAAAGGATAGTGTGGATCATACTAATATACATGTAATGGTAGGATTATAGAGAGAGGATCAAAATCTAGATGATAGAGTTTTTTAACTCTTGTGATGAGAAATTGTATTTGTATCTGCAGAAAAATAGAAGAAGAAGAAGCTGGGCATCAGAACAGGCGACCGCTTGATCGACTGACATGCACAAGTGTGTATGTTACACATAATCAGTCGACCACCAGGTTGATCGCCAGGTCTCTGCCATTTAACAGAGAGTGATGTGATGTCAGTCGATCGATCGACCTACTCTCTGAATTTTACAGAGAGTGGGGTGGTGCCAATCAGTCGACCGCCTGGTCGATCGACCCGCTCTGTGTTAAACAGACAGTAGACGCGCTTGTGCCATTGAACTAGTATCACACCGTTCAATTAGCATTACTTTTCGTTGTTAAAGAAGCTAGCACCGAGGCGAAAAGCATGCAGAGGCGTGCGCTAAAGAATGGACTCAGAAGTCTGATACTTAAACTCAAATTGTGCAATGAACTCATCAGATGAACTGAAAGAAGACAAATTCGACCGAACGCACGCACACAAAACACCCAACAAAAAAAAAAAATCATCTCGACTATAAGAGAAAGAACATGCCCATTGTCACCTACAACACATTCCACAGTTGCTCGTCCATCCTCCCACAAAAGCCACATCAAAGTTGACCTTGATTACATCTTATGGCTGGGCCACCAACAAACCCATCGGATACCTAATGTGCGGCTACTCGCTGCTACTCCGAGGGGACAACTCCATCGCCAACTTCTTGTCCACTTGGCGCCTGACCTGTTGACAAAAATATAAGTGGTCGAGAGACCACGGGCACAACAAAGCAGATGATGGAGATCCTCCCCCTCTGTGTTGCACCGTTGGCAGCACATGGTAGCCGCCATGCCTCTTGAGTACAAGAACGATCTTGTTGGAACACAACCTCCGAATACTTTTTAGAACCACGCTTTAATACATTGCAAGCATGGACGCCTTCAGACGCATCGCCAGTCAGTCCTGTCCCAAGAATCGTCTTCTTATGTGATGTGTTTGTAAGCAACGTTCACTGAATGTGCACCAAACTCTATGCCAGAGAGCCACCAGGTTACATTCTTATTAAGAAGAAATGGACAACCACAAAGAGATGTTACATCTTTGGTTTCATTTACAAACGTTTCGTTGAAAATCTTATTATGGCATGAGAAATGATGGTTTCCGCCCACCGTTTGTCACAAGAATTGCATCGATTGTTCATGTAAGATAACACTACTTGTTACTGTGGTATAGCTCAAATATAAGATGTCTAAGATTTAACTCTCCGCTACACTTTATTAAAAAAGATTTAAAAAAAGAAAAGAAAAGAAAAGAGAAAATAGTGTAACTTCAAAGTCCCAAACTCCTCAGTGTGACCATGTTATTACTTTTTTTGCCCTTCCCTTTTGCTAGCATTGAAGAAAAGGGGTGAGTTCTCCCTAAAAGGTACGTATGGGCCTGGGCAGCTCGCTGACCCGCACGGGTCCGACTCGGGTTGGCCCGGACCACATCCCGACTCGGCCCCGTTCTCAAACCAGGGTGTGCCCGGTTTGAGGATCAAGGTCCATGGTTGGGCAAGGGCTGACCTGAAACCGACCCGAAGAGCCCAATTTTTTCACAAACTCCCCTCCAACGGGTATATTGGCTCAGAAATCAGTCGTTGGGAGAGTTTTTGGTATTTTTTTACTAAAACTCCCACCCAAAATTTGTTTTTTTCCCAAAATTGTGGGATTTTTTTTATTTATATTTTTATATATTTTTTGAAAGTATAAATATTTATTTATTTATTTATTTAAAACTCGTAACGGTCGGGGTATAGCACAGCCCGACCTGACCCGACCGGGTCTCCGGGTCATGCCTAAGCCCCCCTTAGGGGGTGGGAACGGGCCTGAGCTAGGCTGTCCGAGATTTGCAGACGAGCCCGGGCTTGGACCGGGTCAGTCCGGATTCACACCCCTAGTCCTCGCTCACCTTTGCATGTTTTTGCTAAGAACATCTTAAAGATGACTTCTTTAAGTTCTTTTTTCTTTTAAGTTTTTAGGTCTCAAGATCTGGTCCATACACAAATTACCGTTCCAACCAAGTACATCGCCATAATTTTGCACACCATGCAGCAATCCTTATCCGCGGGGCCCACCAACGAATAAAAACGGACTCCGCGGGTCAAACACCCGACCCCTTCAGCCACCTCTCCCCAACTTTAATCCCTAACCCAAACGCTTAGGAGCCGCACGATCAAAAGGACCCCCTCGATCCAACAGCTAGAACAGCGCCAGCTCTCTCCAGCGCACGTTATCAACCCCCAGTATCGCCCATCAAAATTTGATAGATGTACGGCTCCCCTTCTCGTCCTTTCTAAACTGCGCCGCGCTCGCGATAAAAGCCGAGCGGTCATTGGGGCCGAAGGAGATTTGTGCTGGAATCCGAGGTTTCTGCTTAAAACCCTAACCCTAAATCGAAGCTCTCGATCAGTCTCCGACTGCAGATCTGTCGATTTGGGTTTTTTTTTTTTCAAGGGGAGGTTCTGAGATCGCTCTTGATCTCCGCTGCATGATCGCGACAATGGCGGCCATGTACTTGGGACAAATCGATGCAGTCGAGGTAATTGGAATCGATCTTGTTGATTTGATTCTAGTGATTTTTGTGATGTTTGTTGATTAATTGATTTATTTTTTTAGGTTGGAAAGTATTTTGCGCACCAGTACTATCAGGTGATTCAACAGAATCCGCAGGTTGGCTATCAGTTCTACAGCGAAGCGAGCACGGTGACTCGAGTCGATGGGGCGAAGGAGGAGTTTGCTACTTCTACAATGGTATTTATTTAAATTATTTGGAAGTTTTTTACATTAAAAACGAGTTTTTGTGAAAAAAAAATAAGGTTATAGTTTTGTATTATGAGCATGGAACTGGAATGTGGGTTGATTAGTACTGGCATCATCAGCATGTAGTCTCTATTATATTGTGTTTGTGAAGTTGGCTGTGAATAGTTTCATGCTACCGCAAAAAACCGTTCTTTTTAATAATTAAATGTTCTCTTTCTAGAAATAATTAATTGCTTTTATTAAAATGTTTTTCTATAAGTTTCTGGGGTTATTTCTATTGGTAACTTTAATGTGGGCTGAGCACTAGCTTCATCCTGCAGGATATTTATTATTTCTTCTTTTTTACTGGCAAATTAACGTAAATAATTTTTTTTCTTCCTTTATAAGCACAGAATGAGAAGCCAAAAAAAAAAAAAAATCCTTTTTTTTTTCGTTCTTTTGTTTGAGTATTCCGAACTAGAATTCTGTCATGCCAGGAAAGTTAGCTGTAAATAGTTTTATACTATTGCAAAAACCTTTTCTTAGTAATTATGTAATTTGTTTAAATAAAAAACTGTATCTCCAAGGCTCTCTGGGCTTATTTTTATGTATAACTTTATGCGGGTTGGGTAATAGCATCATTTTGCCTGATCTCTCTCTCTCTCTTTTTAGTTAAGCGGGGAATCACCATAAATATTTTTTTTTTTCAATTTGTTTATAAGCACACAAAAGTGTGGAGAATGAGAAGCTAAAAAGAATACTTTTTTTTTTCACTGTTTGAGTATTGTGAGCTCAAATTCCTTATGTAAGGAACCCACATTGTTTTCCTTTACAGTTTATTTTTATTACTGAAAAATTATATTCCACCACTTGCATATAGAAGAGTGAAAATACCACAGAAGTTAAAGTATTTCTTTTCTTAATGAATATAAAGTATTTCTTTTCTTAATGAATTAATTATTACAATTGAATTTAGACTAGTTAATGTTTCATGATGCTTTCAATGAGTAAACCAAAATTTTATGAGAATTTATGAAAAACTAACAATATCAATAAAATTACAGTCCCGGGATCTCTTTGAGCAGATGCTGGTTCGATTGTGGATCTGGTAAACTTTGAAACAACCCTATCATAATTGAAAGAACCCAATTAGACCTCGGATAAATAATTCAAAATTTTAGCCAAGGCTATCAACTTTGAGTTAGGATGTGAAGAGTGTGTTTGGTTTTCAATTGCTCAAATTATGGATTCCTAATTACAGGATTTGAGGGTAATATGATTTGTTTTATTCCTAGATTATAGCTATAAATCTAACCTGTTCGGTAAAATTCATTAACGAAATGTCTGGTCCCAATTCTATGATTTTGTCAAAGAGGTTGAATTAACCACATGATTGATATAGTACACGCTGAGATTCCAAATAAAGCTATAAAAAACTTTTTTTTTTTGGGGGGAGGATTATTGATAGCCAACGAACCAAGCATGTTGATTAGATGTAACCAAATGGTATGAATTTAATTTGCAAATTCTTGATTCTCAATTTCATTACTTCCCGAGATGCATGCATTTTTAAATGCTGCTAGCTGGATGGACCCTCACATCCAACTGTCACCCATCTAACCAAAATTTAAAAAATTTATGCTGTATCTGGGTCAAGATAGCCCCAAAAATTACCCTACTTGCATACTGCTAACTGATATTTCACAATTTTTTACCATTCCCGAAATGCACATAAAAGTTTTGTAGAGTGGAGCATTTAAAAGATTTTATTTAGTCGTTGGAGCCCATTGCTTAGAGCCATAGAGAAAAGAAAGGTTAATTTTCAAATATTTTTTCCAATATCTCTAAAAACTATTTTTAATCTAAAGGATTCTGAATTGAACCTTTGCTGAAATTCTGTTTTCATGGCAAAGTAGATTTTTTCGCTCTTTTACCATTCACCCTAACTACCCCTTTCTTTATTTTGCAGGTTTTATCCAATGAAATTGCTTTATTTTACTTTTTGTTTATCATTTTTAGATATTAGTTAAATTAATTGTATGCATTGTGTTGCTTTTGTTAACCAAATAAATTGAGGGGGTGGTATCATGATTGTTCTTCAAGGTTGTACATGATGTTGGTTTTGTAGTGGCTGGGGGATCCCATGTCAGACATGGGATGTTGGGCTACATGTTGGGACATTACATGAATAGTTGGCACCATAGCGGATGAGGGATATATATATATATATATATATATATATATATATATATATAGAGAGAGAGAGAGAGAGAGAGAGAGAGAGAGACTTTAATGTAAATGCAAGATCCTAATTGCATTCTATCTAATAAAATTATGAAGCCCAAATGTAGATATATTAGAAGTGAACATTTATGTTATGCAATTAAACAAGCAATACAATAAGAATCCACACATTGTGTTATAACTTATGACCAGTAAACATAAGAACAAATAAGCAAATAAATGATCAACACAAAACTTTATAAATTCACGTCCAAAATACCACGCGAGGGATTTATTGGGTTATATGTTGGATCAAACCAAATATGTCAGGGATATTGGTAGAAAAAGACTAACATACATCCATTTACATGTCGTGAAGACTCAAAAGTGACTCATCGACCAACTTGTTAGTTGTTAGACCTGTTGAAGACATAGGTGCAATCATGTGTTCTTGTCAACTTGTCAACTCTGCAGAAGAAAATTTCCTCAATGTACCATTGTGCGTGGATTTATATCAAGCAACTCCTTCTGGTCTCTTGTAGATAGAGAGATATACTAGTAACTTTATTTTATTAACTTCTTCTAGTCTCTAGTTTTGGCCACTAAGGAAGTGTTTACATTTTATAGCTTTAGACCTTTACGCCACCCTTATTCAACCCCAAACTGCATGCACACCCATTAAGGTTTTAATAGATGCAATCCTTCTACCTGGTTATTCGGTTTTCTTTGTTATCCGACAACAATGAGATGTACAACTTGACATGGTTGGTATCAAATTAGCAATTTTAATTATATCCATCAAGAATAAGCAACCTCATAGGTATTGTTATCTCAATAACAAGAAAAATCAAAATCAAATTTTCTGTACTAAGTTTTGTGTTTTTTTTTTTTTTGCTGAAAGACCTCGTATAGAAGTGACATTTCGCTTCTTTTTCTTTCTCTAATCCTATTTGATACATCTTCTTGTTGACCTCTCACACACACTAAAAAAAACCCACCAAAATAAAGGAATGAAGGGGCAAAAGAAGCGCCATCCGCCCGCCTTCTCGATTAGGAAAAGTAGGAGGATGGATGAGGGCTTGAGGTTGATATTAGACATGAGAACCAAAGTATCAAATTTTAGCTCGTAGTACACTAGCAAAGTTGGATAGAATGTATTGAGAATGGCTTCTTGGGTTGAGTATAACAATGAGTCCATCATGGACGGGTTAGTATGATTGTAACCAAAAGTTGCCTTAGGAACCCGAGTCTATTACTTACGTCACCCGAAGGGAGTCTGTATCATAGGACTGTAGATTCCCAAACTACCTATACACAAAGTTATTTAGTCCTGCTGTTTTATGTAAGAGTAATAATTTGCTAAACAATATTATGTCATATTACAAATTGAGATGATATTACTGATTTTCCTATTATGCAAATATGTGGCAAAATTATGTCACACATTTCCCCCGTAGTTACACTATAGATTTTGATGCTACAATAAGTTTGTGTGTGTGTCTTTATTGGTTACATATGTTCAATATCTGCCTTTCTTAACATTTATGCTTCAATATGACTTTCACATTATCATTGATCACGATCCTCGTTTAGAGAGCTTATCTGTGGATCAGTTGGTACTGTTATTAGGACAGTCCAGTACATTTATGTGGTCTACATCACTTACAGCGCACAGGTTAAACAAAAACCTTGAGATAGGTTGTATTTTACCAGCCTGAAATGAATTTCATATTCTTCAACTATCTTGATGTACAGTTAAAAAGCAAAAGGTTTAGAAGATTAAAAATCTTTTAGATAGTATATGAGACTAGCTATTAAGAAGTAATTCCTTTTCCTACTGTTATGGAAGCTTAATAATCTGCTAAGTATTATTTATTACTTCATAATACAGTTTAAGCCAATTGTGTATACCTTCCCATTGAATTCTTAGCATACTTCCCAGAATTATATCACAATCTGCCCCATAATTACAATATACTTCATGATTCTATAATATGTTTGTGCCTGCTACAATAATTGATACTAGGACCATCCAGTGCATATATGAGTTCTACGGTCTATATCACTCGTAGGGAGATTAAACAGGAAGCATTAGGTGTGTTATTATAGTAGCATGATTCATTCCACTTTTTTACTGTCTTAATGCATATTTGAAACAAAATTAATAATCAAGTGGATTCCTAGGAAGTCAAACCCACTGGAACTGGAAGTACATTCAGATTCCGCCATAGCAAAATTTATTGTTGATTTTTTGCTTCAGAGGGACCATTCAGCACGTGCATTGCATATCTGTTTTCAAAGTCTTATATATTGTTTCCACTCGAATTCTATGATTGCATGCAAATTTGACATTAATTACTCAAGATCACCAAATATGAAATTCCATTTCATTTGTTTGCTTTTTTCTCTAATTCAATTCCTTAATATTTGATATTAATTGTTCAAGATCACCAAATATGGAATTCCATTCTTCGCTTTTTGCTTCTTTCTTTAAGTCAATCCGTTAATGTCTCACCGCAAGCAATGACCATAGTTCTCTATACCCGTTAAAAGGAAAATAAGATGGCCTATTCATGGTTCAAAGACTCGGCCGAGTCGGAGACGAGTCGGCCGAGTCGTATCCGTCTCGGCCCACTCCGAGATAAGTCCGAGTCACGAGTCGGTCGACTCAACTCAGAGGAGACTGACTAGGTCGAGAATCGGAATTGACTCGGTCGATTCGACATTATAATGATATTTTTGTGCCTCATCGCAATTCAATGTGGAAATAACTACATTAGCATGTATTTATGAATGTAGTTTGTTCAATTTACTATATTGTGCATGTATTTTGATATGCTTCTACCGACGACGCGTGTATTTATACCTTCGCTTAATGTTTAGTGTGCTAGGTGATATATTTTGGACATGTGATACATGAATGTGGATGTCTACATTTTTTTAAGATTTATCTTGATTTTTTCAGAATTTTTTAGCTTTCTATGTAGCGTTTTGCACGTATCGCCCGATACTGATCCGAGTCACCGAGACCGATCCGTCTCAGTGCCTGCCGAGTTGGCGGCCGAGACCGCGACTGTGAACCATGAGTTGAATTAGCGTTGCCCAACTGTGAAATTAATGTTGTGGAATTTCAAACAAACATGAAGACGTAACCACCCATCATGATCTCGTCTTAGGTTAAAAGTTCTAATAAATCATCCATACAAACCATTCGGAACCGAGAAAGTTTAAATACATTCAGCTTATTGTTTGTATTTTTTTTAATAAATTAATTCTGGGTTTCTAAAACCCTTTATTGGAAAAGTTTTTTTTTTGGGGAAATTTATGTAAAGTTGGGTGACACTGGAAATGAAAGTATCACTCAAAAGAATGGTGATAATGAATTTTTGTAGTTAAACATTTAGCTGGAGAAGCCGACCTGTAGATACAACCTAAGGTATTGTTTTTTTCACTGATATTACCGTGAAACATACACACATTTTCCTTTTCTCGTGTGCAATCTAAATTTTATTCCTTAGGTGTTTTTCTCGGGAAAGTCGGGATTGTCCCAATTGATATAATAGTTTCCAGTGCTGTATATGTGCTACAAACTTTTGCAGCTTTAACAATCAAATTATTATGGATAACGACTTTGTTTGATGATCAATTTTATTTTTTCCCCCTCTTGAAATATGTTTCGGGAATATTGTGTTCATCAACTCTATTCATTTACTATAGCTTTTTTTGCTGATGATATTCTTTGTTTATACTCCTCAGAAAATCCACGAACTTCTTTCGAATTTGAACTTTACGTCAATTGAGATCAAGGCACTGCATTCTCTACCTTCTTGGGCCAGAGGTGTGCTTGTGATGGTATCTGGTTATGTGCAAATGCCTGAGTATAATGGCAGGAGGCAATTTGTGCAGACCTTTTTCCTTGCTCCACAGGAAAAAGGATACTTTGTTCTCAATGACATTCTTCACCTTCTTGACGAGGAGACAACGTTGCAGACCTCTACTAACATTTTGGGCCACAACAATTATGATAGTAGCTCTAACGTGCCAAATCATCATATACAAGATCCTGGTATGATCTTTTTACTGACGCAATTTATTACACGTAAATTTTTTATGGCTAGAATTCTTTCTATTTATTGGTTGGTGGTCTTACTAGTTTCACATATTTGATTGAAGGGGGGTAATTACCCTGGTCTGGGAAAAAGAAACAAATTAATGCTATAACATGTGAAATATTTAGTTTCTCTTCCGTTAGCTTGTAGCTAGCTGTCTTGGCAAAAGAAACAAAATTAATGCAATAATCTGTAAAATATGTAGTTTACCTTCTAGTTAGCTTGTACCTACCTGTCTAAGTTCTGTCTCTTCTAATAGTTCTGCACATATCAGTTCTCTTCAATTTGTTGTTTGCTTGAGTTTTTGCCTTGTTCTTCTACAGTTTACTTTTCTGTAATGCACCTGTTCATTTTACCTTAGATCTATTATTTTTTAGCACTTTTTTTATTCTATATTATGTTTCCTTTTTATTTTATCTTTTGTTCCTATTGTATTCATACTTGTAGGCTTGTACCATTCTTGTATTTAGGGTGATTGAGTTTTACAAACAATGGTAGAAATCATTTGGTGACACACACAGTGATCTGCAAATAACACTGTTCCATTTGTGTGAGCTGTGTCTTGTGATTTTCCTTTCTGGCTGATGAATCATCCATGTCCTGCTGAAATATATATGGAAAACGTGTTGATCATCATCTAAGGATTCTTTTCTCCTCGGTTTAGCCATACTGTATCTTTGCTGTTTTAAATTTTGTAGGTTCCATTTTCATGTGATATTCAGGTAACTAAGAGAAAAGAGAAACTTCTAGGCTTTATTCATTTCTAATGATTTATATCAGCCAGGAGTTGAAAGTGGTGGCTAGGTGAAAGAGAGGACGAACCTCTGTAGATGCAAATTCTGGACTCTCCTTGGCACAAGCGCCCCAAGTTGCCTTGTAGTCTGCATGTATTTATCTCTTTGGCACAAGCGTCCCAAGTTGACTTGTAGTTCTGCATAAATCTCTCTTTTGTAGTTTGTCTTTGTGCCTTTTAGCATGTGTCAATCAGTTTACCTTTAGATTTATGCTAATAATAAGTAGTAAGCATATAACATCATGCACAGTTGCACACAGCTTGAAAAACTATAAATGATAATTGCCTATACAGATTGAAAGACATAGAAACATTAAATTAATTAATACTACTTCACTTTTTTTTAGTTGTACTTGGAATGATGATAGAAAAACATTTATTTCATTGATACTGCTTTACATACTCATAACTATACTTCTATCTATAGACTGCTACTATAGGCTGCCCCAGATATAGTTAAGTGATTACTTAAATTGTTGGGTGTCTATATAAATTGCGGTTAAAAATTTCTCTGATGTTAATATGTTATAGTTTTATGAAAAGTAAAAAATCATGTAATATATGCTTGACATTAAATGGATCTCATTTCTCAACCCAGCAGTATTCCTTCAGATGTTGGTGTGTAACCTTTGCCTCGCTTATATTTTCTGAAAATTTCTCTTTCAGAACAAACCCATGGCCCTGCCTGTTGAAAAGACTGTGAATTGCCCACCTATGATTTTGCTCTCAACCCGATTATACAGCTCTCTCAAGTGGGTTGATCATGAGTATCTTACAGTGTGACTACTTAATATTAGCATTTTGAGTACTGTCTATGTTCTTAATACATTTCACTGTTCTTGTTTACAAATTGTCCACATTCCACACTGTCAGTCACTGGATGCCGTGACTAATTTGTCTGCAGTTATATATTTCTATTTTGAAGATGAAATGGTGTATGCCCTCCATGAACAAGCTGAAACTGGAATACTTGGTTTGCATGGAACTGTTAATTTCTGGCATAACAGCTAATTTAGAGGGCATGCATAATTTGTTTGATGGGCTTGCCATAACTTAGCCTAGTTATATTTAACCGAATTGTTGAGTTATCTGGGTTATGGGAATTCACTTTGTATTTGAAAGTTGACTCACCATCAAGCAACCCCTCATTAGAGCCAAATATAGCTTTTGGTTTGACAGTGATTTTAGAACTGGACAAGTCCTTGGAAACAATTTCAAAATATCAAGACCTCTCTTTAGAAATAGTTTAGTACTGGTTGGCTGTAATGACATAGTGCAAGTCAGTACATAATTACATGTTAATGTGCCAGACAGTATAATGAGTTTACTCATAAGCTTTTCCTGATATCTTTTTTATTGCACACTAATGCTTTCTCTTGTTAGTTGTGGAGTGTTTTCTCTACGTAGTAGAACATTGGCATCATTCGTCAATTCAAATGTGGCTGATATAGTGTTAAAATACTGTTGTCTTTGGTATGTTTGGGGTACACAGTTGGAGAAGAAATTCAGACTAGAGACTATGTATCTCCCGTAAATGTGCTTGAAGAAGAACTGCAGGCGAGGGAGTATGTGGCTCCGCTTCACACAGATGAAATAGATACAGTTGATAAGTATAGCATACCTGAACCTCAGCAAGTTTATGAAACCCAGCAAGTTTATGAAGCTCAGCAAGTTTATGAATCCCAGCAAGTTTATGAAACCGAGCAAGTTTATGAAACCCAGCAAGTTTATGAAGCTGATGACCAGCTAGATGAAATTCCTGTGGATCCTGTTGCCTCTTTCACAAGTGCAGTTACTATGGTGCGGGACCCTCCTCCTGCCGCTGTAGGAGAACCTTTAGGAGAACGGCCAAAGCAAACTTATGCTTCCATTGTATGACTTCCTCTTTAAACACATGTCCTTTTTTTCCCTTAATATTTCCGTTTTGAGAGTCCGTTGGCACTTTTTCCCCACTTGTCATCTCTGTCATGCATAATGTGGTTTAACTTGGCAGTTACGGCATGCAAAAGAACAACGTGGCAACTCCGTGCCTCGTGCAGCTCCAGTGACCAAAATCACTCCAGTTGTCCCAGATGCACAACTTGCAACTGCCCAACAATCTTATCCTGCAACATCTGTGCAGCCTGAGAATTCCAGTTCAGAAGCAGTGGAGGATGTGACGACAGCAGAAGATGAAGGTTTGCTATTCAACTAGCGTCATGATTTTCCTTGGAAAAACTATACTATAGTGATTCACTTTCATGCTCTGGATAAAAGTTGGTTTCACCTAGTAAACAACGTTGATTTATTTGATAATCAATTTTTTATTGCTGTATGGAACAATTTCCTCTCACATTTTTGTCATGAATTTTATCATAGTCTATTTTACATGAGCAGAAATTGCTGTTTTGCATTTGCTTTTTGCCTTATATTTTGGTGGAGTAAGATAAAAAAGAGCTTTTCCTCCTTATGAATTGCATTATAAGGTCTAATGACATCTCTTTAAAAAATATACTTCAAAAACTAGTTTGTCATTAATTCCCAGAATCACCTGATTTATTTTGCGCGCCCCCCCCCCCCCCCCCCCCCAAACAAATAAATAAATAAATAAATAAATAAATAAATTCTTTTTTTCTTTAAGAGTATTTTTCTGTTAATGTTTCTTCTCGTTGTAGGTGAAGTCAAGTCTGTTTATGTGGGGAACTTGTCCTCGTCTGTTTCTGCGTCTGATCTTGAGCATGAATTCAAGAACTTTGGAAAAATCATGCCTAATGGAGTTACTGTCAGGAGTCGGAAGTATATCACTCTTGGCTTCTCAGACTCTCTGATCTCTAACTTGTGTAGAGATGAACTCTCAACTGGACATGTTTGTATCTGTAGGATTCGGGTGGTTACTATGCTTTTGTTGAATTTGAGGATGCTGCTAGCGTTCAGAATGCACTCCAGGTTTGTTGCACTTTTTAAAATAATACTGATTGCGCTAAAGCTTATATTATTTTAGCTTTGCATATCCACATGAATATTCAAGTGTTTTTCATATTGGGAAGAAAAAAAAATTGATTAATCTGCCTCGTGCTACATCAATAGAAGTGAGTTTTTCAATCATTGAATGGTTTTGCTTAGAATAGGATCATTAACGGTACTGCAGAGTTGATGATCTTCTCGGGTATTGCTGAGTTGGTTTAGACAATGACGTGTGTGTACGAATATATAGTTTATGTATGAGTAGTTCTTGCAGACTACCTGAAGTTTTGAACTGTTTTTATCTGCATAATGACTATCTGTCAGAAGTATAACATATATCAACTGCATATATAGGTTACTGTTTACTTTCTATCAAAAGAGGGTCATTTTAACTGAAGTTAAAGTCAACCTTAAGTCAGTTGTTTATGTTTATATTTAGTGTCTTTCCATGATTTGATTCCTGTGGTATGTTTACAGGCATCTTCATTGGTGATAAATGGACGACAGATATATGTTGAAGAGAGGAGACCTAACAGCGGCATTTCCCGTGTGGGAGGAGGAAGTAAGTATTCTTTAGCATTTATTTTAATCTTCAAATATACCCTTTAGCATATGCACATGCCCGGGTGTGTGCGCACTTGTGTGTTTTGTTGGGGGTCCTGTGTGGGTGTGTGTGTTAATCTCTGTTTTTTCATGTGTTATAACTTGGTCTCTTAATTGTTCTAATATAATGTTTTCTTCGCTGAAGCAATGGATTATTGATTTCCTGCTAATAATTAAACAAACTGTTCCATCATGGCCTTATGACATCCAGTGCTCTGAGGCACGAATAATTATAGTTTGTCATGGTTAGGGATCTCCTTGCTGATATAATAACTTCTATAAGACATGTTGACATGGATACAAACGGAACTGTTGGGATGACATCTACTAAATTGATACAACCCTATGTAATTGGTTTTATTGTCACTTGTCCTTCTATGTAGTCAATAAATTAAGGGTTGTTCCCATTTCAGGGTTTAAAAAGCTGAAAGGGTGTATTTATTGGTTTTATTATTATTGAAGTGAACTAATTTTAGAGGCTTACAGTATATATGGGAGTAATGTTGAGAATTAACTTTGAAGCTGAAGGTACACAATCATACCCTTGTGTGCGTACCTGTATGTGTTAGTGCATCTCATATGTGCATGTAATTATTCATTTTTCAGATCTTGGGTGATAATGGAGTCTGATACTTTTTGTTGATGGGACCTTAGTTTTAGATTAATGCAATGATAGCTTTGTGCTAAAGAAACTTTTTCCTATCATCATGATGCATATGGCCATCTAATGCTTGATTCTACTGCCGCTGGCCCTGGCTCACTGATAAAGGGGTTGTGGGGTTGTGGCAAATCTTAGGTTCAAATCCAGCTCTACCTTCACTTGGAACCAAAAAAAAGGTGGACATAATTGGGATACCTCTCTCTTGGAGGTTTAGCGAAAAACATGGTCCCAGTCACATATCTCTCGGAGGTTTAGCAACAATGAAAGGTCTAGGAGATTCTGGAATAGATTGTGGACTTTTTTATCAGAATTTTCTTGGACTGTTCAAAAATTTTTTTTGAAGACCATTATGGTGTGTCTTTCTTGCATGAGCCTTTAGCTTGCGTGGAGAGTGCTGTGCTGCTGTTACTATTTACAGTTCAACTATGAAGTTTGCCCATTTCACACCATATACACTCTTTGAGCTTGTCGTTTATAATACTTACATATTGTGATTACTATTTTGTTGCATTGTTCTTCTCACTACGAAAAGTAAGCATTGTGCTTTCCTGTGTGCATTTGCCTCAGGGATCATGTCTTTCTTATAACTTATCCAGCCACCTGTTCTGCGGTTATTATATAACAACTGCATTGTCCACAGGAAGAGGGAGAGGAAGAGGTGGGTACCAGTCGGACAGGGGTCGTTTTGGTGGCCGAGGTTTCAGCAGGAGCGGAGGGAACGACAGCAATGACAGGGAGTACAATACTAGTACACGATCGAGGGGAAACGGAGTACTCCAGCGAGTCCCGCGTCAAGAGAGGGGCATCCTTGGAAATCATGCAACGAGGAACGGGCAGAACCCACCCGAAGCAACATACTAGTTTTCTTTGTTCTCTGCTTTTAAGTAAAACTTGTGTCAAAGCCCATCAATCATTTTCATTGAACACTTAGCTGCCCCTGCAAAATATGCTACTGCCCAGCATCGTCGCCGTCATCATCATATAATTTTGTGGACTTGTTTAGTTATTACAGAGGAAATGTTCAGTGTTTTCTTGGTGAAGTTGGGTTCGGGGCAGCTACAAGATTCCAAGGGGATACAAATGTCTGAATTGGTGGGAGGTTTTTGACTTCTTGTGTTTTTGAAAGTTTTCTAAATATAACGGTAAATTTTAGTTATCATCTTGGTTTTTCAATCTTTATCTACCGACCCCCCACTGTTTTCCAAGTGATCATGAAGCTCCACAATTGTTGCTCTTTGTTTGGTTGTCGGAATTGGTCGTAATTCGTAAGTCATAATTGGTAGTCTTTTACATATGTAAATTAGTTATATGTATGTAAATTTTACGGTGTTTGGTTGATAATATAAAATTATAAGTGGGAAAGTATACTGTGTTACGATGTTTGGTTATCGTAACGTATAGGACACAAGTGAAAAAGTTGACTATAAAATTAACTATTTGGTGATTTAAAAAATTTTAATATTGTAAATAAATAGTAAAAATGTTAAATATTAAAAATGATACAAATTTTACATGATCATAAATTAAATTTAACTGGCCTGCGAGTGGTAATTCGGTTGTAAGTTAGTGGTAGTTGAGTTGCGTAAGTCTTTTACGAATTACGGTTCAAACAAATATCAAATATTGTAGTTATAATTGTGTTGTAAGTTATTTACGAATTACAGGCTTTTATAACTACGATGAAACAAACATTACAAGCACGTTAGCGCTCTTAAATCCATCACTTTTATTAGTTCTCCTGTGTTTCTCTTTCTTTGCTTGTGTGAGAGCTTTAAGTTGCTTGTGATAATGCCTTGCGCCGTGCAGTAAAATTTTAATTTGGCTTTTTTTGGGGTGTGTTCGTGATCACTTTCAAAACATAGAGGGGTTAGTTGATAAAGATTGAATAAGAGGGGGTTGAGCTGAAATTTACCGAAAGGTAAAAAAATTTCAAATTGTAACAATGTAATGATGAATATTTGGTTAGGGATGAAAGTAAGTAAGTAAGGAAGTGAGGAAGTGATAATAGTTTTCTTAGAATTTGAGAACTGGTTAGTAAGTTTTTCAGTGTTTAGATGCTGTTGGGAAGTGTGGTTTGAAAAATATTATGTCTTTTTCAGTGTTTGGATGGTAATGTAGAAGTAGAAGTGAAAAAATTGACTACAAAGTTGATCGCAAAATAATAATAAATAAAAATTAATTAAAAAATAAAAATTGGACTGTAATTAGAATGCAAGCGGAACTTACGTGATCACAAAATTAACTATTTTGAATTACAACTTATTACAAATGAAATTTACATGACTACAAAATTAACTATAACACCCTTGAAGTGAAAAAATGGCCTGTATCTCCATCGTGCAATTCACATGATAACTTTACAATAGAGCCTGTTAAGGGAGGGCAGTTTCCAATAAATTTATTTTTCAAAAAAGGATCTCACGATTAATATTTAATTCAAATCATAGTCTGTAATATGCTCTTTGTAAAATTAATACCTGATAGAAGTCAACAAATACAGAGCCGGCAAAAAAAGTCATCACGTTTCTATACATAATGTTTAAATGAGTCATATTAACTCAAATTTACATATTATTTATGGATTTTTTTCATATTGATATTTGACAACTTTCTAAATTTCTTATACATTCTTAATATCTTCATATTTTTATATTGACTCTTCAAATCTTATGAGTTTGGATAAAATCTCTCCCTCCATTTAGCTGTCATATATTTTGTAATGGTAGACAAGTGAAAATATATTACTAATCCCAAATCTGACAACTAATCGTAAATTTCATTCACTTTCCTTTTCTTTTCACTCTCTTTCTTACTCATTTTTTTTTTTCTTTTTTTTACTTTTTGACAGCAGCACTGTAACATCGACTACATCATCAATTCTGACAACAGTGAGCTAAGAAGAATTGATTTTATTCTGATAGCATCAACAATAACATCAACCTCAGATTTTTATTAAGAGAAATTAATTAAGAAAAAAGAGAAGAAAGATATAATGATAACTTCACATCTTATTTTAGAGTATCAGAATGTAAAAACAGAATATTCTGTGCATTTTTAGCTTAAAAATGGAAGAAAAAAATTGAAGACAGGAAATATTTTGTTCAAATTTATAAAATTCGAACAGGTGAATATGAAATTTAGAAATTCTTTAGGTGTTGATATAATAAAAAAAAACCTTTTTTTTATTAAATTAAATTTACTAGTATTGACCTCTTGTGTGGGTCCACACACTCTCTCCATCAGCACGCGGAAATTCCAAAAAGAACCCGTTTCATCTGTTCCTCCAGAACCCTCTCTCTTAACCAGTTCCAAACAAAAAAATTACATACATACAGGGAAAGGCTCTTTTCTGTTCTCATTCATCTTTGTGTTGAAGACAAGAAAGAGAGATCACAAATACATTCGATTCCTCTTGTCTCTCTTTCTGTCAGTGGGGTCTCTTTTGTTGGACTCCGCAACCCATTACCCTCTCTTATTTCTCCACCTATTTCTTCTAGTGTCCATATCATTGACCCACAGAGAGAGAGAGAGAGAGAGAGTTGAAGAGAGAGGAGAGAGGAAAAAAAGAAGAAGAGAAGAATAAGCTTTGAATCGCTCGAAAATAGTAAGTACTGATCCTATTTTTGCTGCATATTTCATCAGAATTCGGCACATGGGCTTATTTTCTGATATGGGTTCCTTTTGTTTGATGGGTTTTTTTTTTTTACCGTATTCTTTTTCTTTCTGTATGTTTTCATTGAATTGTATGTTTTTTTTTTTGTTATTGGAGTTTGTGATTGATATGGGTTTTTGTTAATCCCATTTTTTTAACAATTTTCAGTTTACTATCTACCCATGAGTGAAAATGACCTCCTTTTTTTTAATCCTCGTGAAAGAAAGGTTTGCTTTAATTTAAAAATACCCTTTTTTTTGATAATTTGAATTTATTTAAACCTAAATGAATGGTCTTTTCATCACTTTGGCAATGGCTTAGCACAGTGGACTTATGTGACCATTGATAAATTGAAGAAACTATCTGTGTTCAACTAAATTCAAGTCCAAAATTTTTTGTTTAATTTATCAATTTATAGTGTTGATGATACTAAATGTCACATTAATTTGCTTTTTTTTTTTTCCTTTATGGTTGAAAGTGTATCCTAGGGTAAAGGTAAGGGCGCAGGAGGAGCCCGTGCCGGTGCAAAAAGAGGACACACCATATATTGTGAGAGTTATAGAATCTCTTTCTCTAGAGAGCCATTCACAAAGAATCCTGGTCCCAACTCATGGTAAAATTATCTTCACTTGGCTTTTCTTTATTGTGTAATTAGTGTTCTTTCTATTCATTCGGCTCTATATTGATGGATTCACTTGTGATGATTGTTGGATCATTAGCTTATTTGCATTAGCTTTTCGATTTCTTTTAGCTGCAATTAGTCATGGAAGTTTGGTGTTTTCTAGTCTAATGATATGGAGATTATATCACCTTAAAATTTCAATATGATTGAATTGTCTATGACCCCTTTATGCTTTGATATACCTTGGCAATACAGCATAAGCTTGAAAAGTATCATAAACCACTAATGTCATATAAGATGTATTACAGATTACAGCAAACAATTAAAGTGAGGCAACATAGCAAACAATTGAGAGAACAAAACATGTTCACATTTACTAAAATCATATTTTCATTCTAAACTTGGTACAGTGGCTGTAGGCCAAATGAAAGTTTCTGGAAGTCAAATTGCAAGTTCAGTAGATAGTTTCTAGGAAAAGAAAAGACACAATCCTTTGTAGTGATTCCAGCAACTAGCTTTATATAAAAAGAATAAGGCAACCTCATGTGCCAGTGATCAGAGACTCAGAGGCAATAATTAAAGATTTGTAGCAGCTAGGTGAGACCTGGGAGGGATGACAACTACACAATTAAGTAAATGACGATTTGAGAGGTAGTTCTTGAGTCGGTTATTCTAATGGTATTGGGTAGCCATTGCTCCCTCATTTAGAGTGAGTTGAGACCACTCTTGTGAGGTTGAGTGAGCCCCCTCTTCTAATTGGTGAATGCCTCCTATGTCTAGCTATTCTTATATCCCTTCAACTATGATCTAAATGGAATCCTTGTTAGTTCAATGTTCTCCCAAAAAAAAATCCTAATAAAAAAACTTTAAAAGCTTTTCATTTCCAACATTGCCCAAGATATTAGAGAAACTTAAATTGTTGATGCTTTAAAAGTTCATATCCCACAGAATAACAGTATTTGTGCTACTAAACTAATATTGAAATGTGCATTCTAATCATATTATTTACTCCATGGACTAGTAGTATTCATATATCAAATATTCAGAAAGACATGTACTCTTATGTCAAGAAATGCTATTCTTTTTCAGCAAGCAGGGGTGAAAATGGTTCTCATCCACCACATGCAAGGATTTCCAAGTCCCACCCAAAGGATGTGTCAACACCTTCCATTGCTACACCGAAAGGTGACAAAGTTATTTGAACTTGGCCATGGTACTTTTGCACTGTTACAGAGAATGTTGTTAAGATTTCTTTTGAATGGCAGGAAAGAGAAATAACCGATCCAATGACGACAACAAAACCAAAAACAATGGATTCATTAAGGACAACAGGAATTCCGAGTCTCATCCAAGATTTCATTAACGCCCTCCACTGTGGCATCAAAAGGTGTTCCAAAACTTAAATGTAGCTAGGGCATGATTATTTGTATCATTTTTTTGAAGTATTTTGGTCATGTACTAACATTTAAAGTGGTATGTCAGGAAAGATGAATGATGTATTTGAAGAGGATAACAAAATCAACATCAGAGCTAGTTCAGTTCCTTGGCCACGGGCTGTCTTGTCTAGTCCAGGTAGTAATTTCTTGTAAAATATTAATTTTTTTGGTTTACTTTTTCATCGCTGTTATTGGAGTAAAAATTAATGTCAACATTATATATTGACATTAAAGTTATTGGAGTTTAAATTAGTTTTTTTTGAGATAGAGCTTCCCCTTGAGCTAGTAGGAAAATTTAAATATGTTTGCTGACCAATTCGGTGGGTCATTCTGCCTCCCGAAGCTCCAACTGGCCCTTTAGGATTTACGGCAAACCCTTCTTTTTCTCTTCAAATTCTCCTCTGGGAATTTGGTATCAAGTTAGTGGCTTGATGACCATCACGGTCTCTCATTAAAACTACTTTTTGTAACCCTCACTAATAATAGAGATAGCTACTAGTAGTACGAGAAAATTGCAGAATTGTGCTTGGCATGTGCTGGCCATCTCTAAGCTTATTGCCTTGTTCAAGGTTTTATGAAAGTTAATCAAACTGCTAGCTTCTATGATAATTTTCAGAATAAAATTTTCTCGTTTTTTAGCACTAGATTTTTGTTATCTAATATGTTTTGAATAGGTTAGAGTATCGTGGTGGGATTATAACATTGGGAACTGTTTTATTTTATTTATTTTTGTTCAGTTTGAATACTTATTAGTGCATGCACTTTTACTTGCTTCTGTCATGAGACAGGTCAGTGTTCCTTGCTCTTCTTCTTCCTATAAATACAGTGCTAATTTGTAATTGTTGCCTCTCTGCTTTCAGATAATGATGAAATAATTGGTAGCCAAAACCAACAGACTCAAGTGAAGCAAACGCCTCTTAGAAGACCGACATTGAGTACATATCATAATCCATATTACTCTTTGATACGATTTTTCCTTCTTCGTCTATATTGAAGCTAATATCTACTCGTTTATTTATTTGTTCTTATTTCTTTCACCGGCTTTCAGAGAGTGATGGTGTGACTGGTCACAAGAATCAGCTCACCAGAGAGAACAGAACAATAACCAGAAGGCAGACTTTGAGTCTGAAAACAGAGACCCAAACTATGATTAGCTGCAGAAAACCTGGAAGTCCTCGTAGCTCAGGAAAAGTTGAGGAAACTGGTAACAGCAGCATCGCAAAGGGAAAAGCCTCGTCCGAGCTATCAGCACAAAGGCAGAGGCCACCATTTAAAGTAGGATGATAGCAACCAAATTCCTGGCGCGATTGAGTTGTTAGCCACTGTTTTGTTGGGTTATATGTTTGCTTTGATTTGCAACATGATGTTTGTAAATTTCAAATTTTCTCCATTGCAATTTTGTCTCTAGCACTCACGTCAAACTTTGATGTGGTCATTCACAGCTTGTAGTGATTGCAGTATGCTTTTTTTTTATAAGAACACATTCTGGAAGTTGTCCATACAGGAAAATGGAGTTGTGATATTATGTCTGATATGCTGTTTTGATCTTTTAAAAATTTTTGTGACAGAGCTAAGTTTGCTGCTGCAATGTCAGTCTCATGCATATTTCCTCATAACAGATATCTCTTGATGTTGTTGCATATGTAGAGACTGTAGTATGTTTACCATATTGAAGACTGGAAAGCCAATTGTACCAAAGGATGATTTAACCTAGACTGAACACTAAAACAGAAGGTTGCACAATTATATTGAAGCTTATATTTGATACTCGAGGATTAATTTGAAGCAATTTTTGACAGAGATCGGTCTACAGTACAAAGAACAGTACCATGATTATATTAGGGACTGCCAGAGACAAAGTATGAGGTGTAGACAGCAGATGCCAAGAACAGATGTGTATACTTCACAAGGCAAACAAAAAATCAAATGACTTCCAAGGTAATGATCAACATAACATCCCAACAAGCAACAATCAAATAAAAAGCCTGGGAATGATAGATTGATATGTTGAAAGTAGCCGGTTCCAGCAGTTCGGCTAACTTTCAGCTACCTGATTAACAGCCTGCCTTCAATAGTGGCATAGAACCAGCTCCATCATTCAAAGACATAAATTCACAGCAAATGCATACGATTTTAACACAAAACATCTGGAAAAACTGAAGGGCAAGAGATGAAGCACAGGAAGATCTGCTGTACCTAAATCCTGCAATGCTGCCTAATAATCTGCTAGAAGAAGAAAAAGAATCAAAAGCCGAGTTCCACACAACTTCTCCTATGTGCATGCCATATGCGGCATCTGCTAAAGCAACAATCTCAAAACACTTGCTCAGACGATAAAAGAAAAAAATTCCCATTTCAGTCTTAACTGATTGAAAAGTTGTGACTCGTCACTTGAAACAAACAAAAACCTTCAACTGTTTGTGAACTAATAAAAACAAAATTGAGGAGAGAGAGGTTTCAGTAGCTTAACAAGATAAAATTCCATAGCAGAACAGAAACAACTCGCTTCCCAGTGCCTGACCAATCCTGGAAGCATAGTCATACCATCCACACTAAAAGCTGCAGCGGCAGCAGCCCTCTTCCTTGGAGCTGCTTCAGTTCCTATAGACAGAAAATGAAATTAGATAATAATCAGTATGATATTTTTTCACGAGATGCCAGAATTCTACTATAAATTAACTTCTAATTCTAAGTGCCCTTTCAACTATGATGATGCAGCAAGAATTGATGGTTAGTTTCTGGTTACTAATACCTAAACCAATTAACAGTCAGATTGTTGCCCCTTTTATGTATAATCATCTTTTGGTTATAACTTAATAACAAAATAGTAATGTTGCATTCAACCGTCAATGAACAAAGAAAAATGGTCGAAGGGCCAAGGAATAAGTCAAGAGTCCCCTTAAAATGCACAAGGCCCTATTCTGAGACTGGATGGACATGACAGATTCCGAAATTATAAGGGCAATCCAACTGAGGGTTACCTTAAACATCAGATGAAAATTATGGGTTTTCTTAAGATATATCACCCTGAAGTCCTGCTTATTTTGTTTCAGATTTAGGATATATTAGTTCCAAGTAGGGGTGCCATCGGATCGATACGGATCGGATATTACCTCTACCATATCCATATCCGCACCCAACCTTCGGATACGGATACGGATACGGATATTGGCGGATGTGAAAAAATGATATCCGTATCCGTCAAAATCGGATATCATATAAATCGGATATTAGCGGATCGGATGCGGATACTAATCGGATATGTTAAAAATGGATATGGTTAAAGATAAATTAAACAGAAATATTTATATTACTTTTTGTCTCATCTACAATAATATTAAATGTGATACATACTATGATATTATTGTGTACATATCAATACATTCATCGTATTCATTATCGTTTGACTTCTATAACAATAGATTACACGTCCTCCGGTGCTAAATGCCGATTCAGATGACATGATTGATGTCGAAATACTCAAAATATCATGTGGTGCTCTTGCAAGAATCGAATACTTTTCACTATTACTTTTTCACCAACTCAAAATATCAAAATTTAATACCTTATTCTATTGAAGAATAGTCTTCTCCATACCGATATCATTATGAAGCACACAACATTCGGATATCGGATCGGATACGAATAAGATATTACTTTTACCATATCCGTATCCGCACCTACCTTTCGGATACGGATACGAATATTGACGGATGTGAAAAAATGATATCCGTATCCAGTTTGGAGGCGGATTCGGATGCGGATATCCGCGGATAATCCGTATCCGGTGGCACCCCTAGTTCCAAGGCATAAACATAGAATATTCCCTCAAATGTTCCCCCACTGTTAGAAAGCTAACTATAAGAACACTTTCTCGGGCAAAACATCTAAGAAAAAACACAATAATCACAATAGTCAATTTCATCTGCATTCCCTCTTGGAAAGATCAGCACAAGCTAAATCCAAGAGTGCTAATTCTAACATGAACCAATGTCCTTGAAGCATAAGTTTAGTGAATAACAGAAAACAAAAAGGAACTCTGTGTGTGGGTATGTGCGAGCGCTTGAGAGAGGGAGAGAGATAGAGAACCTTCTCTGAAGTTGCTCTTGAACCTTCGTGGCACGTGACGAAGATACCTCATCCTGCCGGTGCCGGTGGTCTTCCTCCTGATGGCCTTCACACTCCAGTTATCTGTTGCATGATTGTGTTAGAGATGCACTGTAAGCTGCTTTTAAATAAAAGTGATGCATGTAAAAACTATCCCCATGTCACTAATGTCAATGCTACTAAATAGATGATGGAAAAATTATTAATACACATGAAATGCTCTTAGCCACTTGGCTATGGATCAAGGGAAGGTTAAAGCGCTTAACCCTCCATGATCTGGGAAACTCAAAAATGGCACAAGTCTTAGGGGTTTAGCCCATCTTTAACCTTCCGAGTACAAAGAATAATCCACAGATTGAGACAGCCCATCCATAGAGGATAAAACTTGAGAGAAATAACCCTCACAAAATGAGACTTGAATAGTCTATGATTGTTGTAGCCAAGTGTTGATAATCCTTCTCCAACTAGACACTCACAAGTGCACAGGGTTTTAACATAATCCTCATCTGTAATGGATTAGACAACTAGTCTCAACTCTTAAAATCTTTCTTCTTAACTAGTTGACAGGGGCCTGCGGAAAGTAATTTTCCAGAACTTCAATTTGGTAAGGTCTGAGCGAATCTATATGGAAAATCTAGAATACCAAAAGGTTGAGGTATTGACACGTTGAGAAGGTGGTCCAAATACCAAAACCAATGCCAACGTGCAGCAAAAAGGTGACCTTAGTAAGCTATAGGGTAGTGAAGTATATAGCACGTGTGTCCATAAACAAGCCAAAGTAAAAGAGAAGAGAAAAAAATGCCCAAGGTCATACTCACTTGCAACAAACACTCAGCAATTTAAAAAGCCAAAATAGCAAAAGAAAAAGAGGCAAAGAGATAACAGTCCCGTCTCGACATGAGTAACAGTATAAGCAGTTTAGCTACACAAGGACAAACCAAAATGGCAAGCTAAAGCGGGTGAAAACTACATGTAACAGAGCACAATAACTTCCAAGAAATTATTAATTTGAGATTTTATTAACTTGAGATTATTTCCAAGCAAGACGTCTAATAAGCAACTGAGTGAGAATTAACATTTCAAATTTATATAACTTGCTCAATACACTTGAACAGGTTCCATAACCTCAATCTCTAACTCTCAGCTGCCCCTAGCCACATGTGCACTTGCACTTTCTACCATATATAGCATGTTAACAAGAAATTATAACAGAAGTGCAGAACTTGATGAAGCTATATATACAAATATAATCTGCCATGTAACTAGGAGCAACACACTGTCAACAATCTAAAATGAAGGACCATAATATTGGACATGAGCAAAATGGTAAACTGAACGATGGTAAAAATTGCTAATACATATAAAATGGATTGCAGTAATGGATCCAACGTGAAGTCAAAAAGCTTAAGCCAAGTTTTAAACAAGGTTAAGACAGTAAAACTAACTAAAGGATATAAATTATAGATGAGAACATATTCACTTGGAATAAAAAAAATCGGATGACCCTGCAAATGCTTGCAATAGGCTACTCACTAACTCAAAATTAATCATGAATTGGAACTATGAATAAACTTTTAATCCAGTTGCAAAGCTATTAGATTTGTTCTTAAACTTCGTATAGAGTAATCCAACAAAACTAATCATTCACTGCATTACATGGGGCTCTAACCATTTTGTTAAAAAAAACATTAATTCATCCATTTTTTAGCTATTACTAATAAAAAAAACTAATTGATACTACGAAAATTTTCATTGATATTACAGCAAAAAAAATTCTCGATAACAAAAAACCATTTAAAAACAGAAAAAGGAAATACAGAAACTAACGAAATAATTAACAAAATCTCATTTTTAACTATAAGCCAAACACATGATTCCTTAAGTATTTAAACACAAAAGAAAAGGAGAAAAATAAACAAAATTGAAAAATTAAGAGAAGATTGTGGATTTGCCTTACATTTGCGGATTCTGGCCGCGGGGAATCCGCAGGATCCGCATCTGCTCTTCTGGAGATGGAAGCTCCTGCGGCCGCACCTCACGCACAGCGTGTGCGTCTTGTTCCGGCGCTTACCGAAGCTCCCTGTGCCCTTGCCCTGCCCCAAAAAAACACAACAACAAAATGATTAGGATTTTGTGAGAGATTTACCACGATATCTCTCTGACAGAAACTAGGGTTAGGGTTTGGAAGCGGCCGCTAGTACCATTTCAGAACGGTGATCGGCGACTGCGGCGGAAGTGAGAGAGGAAGAGGCGCCGAAAACCCTAGCGGCATTTTTATGCCGGTTCTTATAAAGCCCCTCTCGCAGTTCGAATTTACAGGATTACCCTTTGCTGTTAAATTTGCGACTGCTTCCGTAATAGTGGCAGTGCGTTTGCTTCGCGAGCATAGCCCGTGGCACGCCGCCCCGCCCCCGCCACCCCCCCCGGCGACGGCCTTGGCTCCTCTCCATTTCCATCGGCTCCCTCGCCGACAAGCTCCTTGTCACTCATTGTCAGCCTTGCCCGCCTCCGCTGCGCTGCTCTCTCTGATTCCGACATACTCTCCGCCCCGGAGACCACCATCGGCGTCTGGCCATTACCTTGGCGATCTCCAATTCTTCTCTCAACCGCCAAAATCCTCCCGCGCTCCAAAAAAGACCAGCTTTTCGAATTCGATCGACGGTAATATATTTTATACAAAAAAAACTCTAAATTTCGAGTACTAGATTCGATCTCTCCTGCCTCATCTCTGCCTCTTAATCTCTTGTTTCCTTTGCCCGAATTTTCGCAGCGAGTTCGTTGTTCTACTGATAGCAAATTCAACCAAGACTCGAACTTGAAATATCTTCAAGTAAGTTTTTTTTTAGTTGTTGAGAATTTTCTAGTTTTTTTTTCGCTATATTAAGTAATAATTCGTTGTTTCCTAGAGACTCGCTGCTAGGTTTTTTGCTTGCAAGTTATATCTTTGAAGTTGAAATTTATTTTATATTTTGTGCCCCGTCTTTGAAATCCTGACTCTGCCGCTGATCGTTAGCCCAAAGTTTTAGCTTCTTTCCCCTTGATTTTGAATCAAATCCCTCGTCTAAATCTTTCCCCCATCGAGGACTAGGGTTTTCGTTTGGAGGTGATAAAACGCCTGAGTGCTGAATTCCTTGATTAATTTTGCAATTGGTATCAGATCGAGTGTATGGATGCTGAACTCGATATTCCTCTTCCAACGAGCAAGCTCTCTCTTGGCTCTTTGAGAGAAGCAAGCGACTCCGAAACACTAAACAGGTAATCACCCACAAATTTCATTAGATTTCTGATCTTATGTGTGAACAATTTTGTGATAAATGCATAGTGATTGATGAAGAAAGTTTGCTGCTTTTTGAAAAATATTGTCTTGAATTGTTCCTCTAGTGTGCTTTTTTTTTATTCACTTTTCTCGTACAATTTTTAGGACAACATACTTGTTGCT